>JAFJYI010000168.1:1200000-1717116 GCA_019022655.1 Acacia acuminata
TTCACCCAGCAAAAGGACTTCAGAACAGCACCCTGCAGTGCAGAAAACAAAACAAAAAACACAGACAGGAAACTAAAACAATTGAAATGTTGAAAGTCTTCTAATTGCGGGGAACTACCAGAATAAATATAGCCTTTTACATCAAGTGGCTGGTCCACAAATGAACACAACACTAGGTTATACCAACAACACGTATTTGGAAATACTTTGAGAATTGAGATTGAAAACAAGTGAAAGATACTTACAGCCGTGTAAGATCCACCAAGTTGGCTACAGCAGTGGGAAAAGGTCCTACAATAGACACAGCATAGACCTCGCTGCAAACAAAGAAAATAATTCCAATTATCGAAAGCCATGTTCCTCAATTCATTCATAAGCTACAAATTAAATCGAACCCTATTGAAAACTAGAGATTCATCCCCAAGTACGATGCTTACAGTTCCGTAACTACTCGATAATCACCGACAGTTGAGCAGTTGATGTAACACACCTACCGGCCTCGCCCTTTCGGGTGGCGGGTAGTGTGGTCCTTCACTTTTATTAAATTTTAGCTTATATTTTTCCCAGTTAATTTATAACGCACATCAGAGTATAAGCAGCAGAGCACACACCGGTTTGGACAAAAATATACTGATAAAAATATGGAATGATAAATTCTTCCCCGGAGGATCAAAATATACGATCATCCCGCCCGAGATAGGCCGAAATAATAATCTACAATCATCTAGTAACCAAAATAAATTCCCTAAAGCAAAACATCGAAACCACCAACCCACTAGCCCCGCTCCGGAGCCTTACCTCTATCTCCCGCTCCGCTCGGATGAACGCCGGATGGCTTACAAAGGGGCAGGATTCAAAATTGAATCGGCAGTAACCATTAATTTCATATAAAATGTATAACAATGCATGTAAGAAAAACCATAAATAAACAAATACCACATGACATTCAGTATCAAGGAACACAGCCAAATCCGGAACTAGCAGTCCTAATAGCACACGACAGCCATCGGCTGCGGTGGTCCTAATAGCACACTGGCCTGAGACCACGGACAAGACACTGCAACCAAAGCCCTTAATGCACAAGCATGTTCCGGTTCCATAGCGCTAGGAAATAAATGATAACTAAATGTATGCAATTTCAAGGTAAAAACATACATACACAAGTCACACGAGTATATGAAGATTAAGGTTACTACGGTAAATCGACCATAGATAAGAATAATTTCCCGTAAAAGATTACGATTAAACCTAAAACAATGATAAAAATATTACCACAATTAATTCCACCTCAATAAATATTTTCTTTCATACTTTGAAGTAAGCCCAATTCATAGGTCTATTTTTACTAAATCCCTTTTCTTATTAAGGAATTTAATATGGGCCTTCATTCTCTTAATTTTCGTCACTTTTCAGGATTTTCCTGCAACCAGTGACTCATCTTCAACAATTCACAATTAAATATAGAAAACTCCTTTTTGGTTGATTCCAAAGCCCAAATGACCCTCAATAAGTCTATTTTCAACCAACAATACTCATTTAGGCCAGAACAAGTCGAAAGTTCATCCATAGCCCAAAATACTCCTGCTGTCCGAAATAATGCCCTGTTTTCAAGGGCTATTTTGAAACATTTATTTCTCTTAGCACAAAATTCAGAAAAATACAAATTATATACCAAATTAATCCTTGAGATGTATATTTTCTTCTTGTAAAATATCATAATTGTTCAAGTCCATTTACTAGGTCAAAATTCATGAAGAAGGTGACTGACTCCACTGGAAATTTCCAGAAACGGCACTCTAAAGAATTCCAACTTCTATATATGCTTCCAAAATTATGATCCAAGTTTAACCTCATACAAAATCTCATTTTAAACACTTTAAAACCACTAAAAACACCAAAATCCATTCTCAAAACACCAGTATGTCCAGCTGGACGAAAATTAGTCTAACCAACAAAATGTCAAATTTCCATTCTAACACCGTAATCTTGTCTATAATCATTCCTAATTTGTTGTTTGAACCCTTAATCATACTCTAATCATATTTAAGAAATTGGGCAGCAACTCCCCATAAACTTAGGGTTTCCACAATTTCAAGAATGCAAGGGAATATCACTATAAATTAATTCACCAACTCAAATACTCCATAAGAAGGTAGAATCACTAACCTTTGATGTTCTTGTAATTCCTTCTTCCTTGTTTACCCAAAATTTTCAGCCCCCCTATTGTTTCCTTGAGTTTTTCCTTCTCCCTTTCTCTTGGAATTTTGAACTCTTCCCTTTTCTCCTTGCTTCTGCGTGTGTTGGCTGAAATGTGGGGAGGATGAAGTGTTTTATTGTCAATTAAAGGGGTCCATTTCGGCTGAATGAATGAGGGGAAAAATTGACCTTCAACTAACCCCATATTTACCACTTTGCCATTATGTAAAAATCCAACTAGTTAGTTGGAATATGTTTGGCTAATTTCCTTTTTTTTTTCCTTAGTTTGCCCAAAAATTTAAGCCTCTCTTAGGATGATTTTAACCCACTTTATTAACTTATAACCCATGCTCATGTGCACATAAATCCTAAATAATTATAAGACATATGGCACAATTTCATGGAAATTATAATTTTAACCTTGCTTCAATTTTTTTTTCTTATTTCCTAAAAATACTCATGCAACTTCTTCTCATTCCTTCTTGGCCAAATTTATTACACATAACTTCATGAAAATTCTCATATGCAAATAATTTCACATTAATGCACATGAAACATGAGGATGTTACGGTTGACACCAGATCGGGGAGCGGATCGCCATCTCCACGGGGATCATCATTGCGGTCATGACGGCGGAAGAAAACCCTAGCGAGAGGGAGTGGGGGGCGGGGGCGGGGTGGGAAGAGGGACGGTGGAGTGAGGAAGAGGGGGCGGGGGGGGAGGGGGAGGGACGGTGGCCGCGTCTTGGAGGCGATGCGCTGGGTAGCCGATCGGGAGAACGGGAGAGAGGGAGAGAGGGAGAAATGTGGAGAAGGAAACTGATTTAAGTAGGTTGAATAAGGGCCGTTGGATCAAATAATAATCTGATGGTGAGAAAAAGGTAGTGAAAAGGTAGTGACATATATAGGTAGTGACAATATCTTACCTCAAAATGAAATTTAAACTTTTCTGACGGAGTTTCCTGAAGCTGCGAAATCTGAAACAGAAATATATATGCTGCGAGTTTCCTTCTATTACTGTCTACTCCTGTTCATCCCCTCCTAGCCAACGTGGTCCGCTTCTTCCCTGCTCTGTATCTCGCACCCACAGTGTGGTCTCTCTCTAGTACCTAGAATGTATTCCAAAAATACTTTGTCAACAAAAAGGGATATTTTCTTTATTAATGTCAATTTGGTCTATAACTTTCTTAGGATTCATCGCTCCCCTCCCCTCAAACTAAATCTTGAAGAAGGATAAAGAAAGGACAAGACATGGTTAGAGACTAGAGAGATTCAAAGTTTGAAACTGGGGAGATATCTATGTGTTTGAGATGTCGTTTGGTGTGAGGGTCAGATTCAACTTTTCTGACGGAGCTTCCTGAAGCTGCAAAACTGAAATATATATATCCTACGAGTTTCCTTCTATTACTGTCTACTCCTGTTCATCCACTTCTCCTAGCCAACGTGGTCTGCTTCTTCCTTGCTCTGCATCTCGCACCCACATTTGTTTCGGCGTATTTCTAACCAATTTTTGATCGTTTTCTTTTATATGCAGATACGTAGTTGGGTTACTGGGGATTTCTGATGGTGATGGAGGAAGAGGCTAAGCTGGTGCTCTGACTGTGAGAGCAACGGATCGGAGCTTCTTCTGCTGTCGATAATGGAAAATATGGTAACTAATAATGTTACTTGTTTTGCTTCATGCTTCGTTAATAATATATAATAGTTGACTTATTGAGAGGATTAGTCAATCTTCTAACTGATCATATCCTCATTTTGCAGATATGTGCGGGAGGACACCAATATCAGAGGTGTAACTGATAGATCTGTATCGATTCTAATCGGTTTGAGAAATTTTTTCCGTCTCAGAGTTGGTCTAGACTTATTCATTGTGTTAGTTGGAGGAGCTCTTGTTTCGGTGCTTTCAAATGGCACAATCAGGCCTCAATTTCGTCTCCACTTGAGAATAAGGAGAGCCAACATTGGTACTTCTCGCTGGTTTTCCTCAAATAAGCTTCCCCTATTGTGCTTTCTGCTTTGAACTTGTTAATTAGTCTGGCAGCTGAACATATGCCATTCTTTGAATGGATCTTGGAGGCAAACTTCTGATTCTACTTTCTATTCTCGGCATCCTGGTGCTGCTAGCTCTCTTTTGCTACTTCTTCCTAAGAAAGTACCTCAACCGGGTCGATAAGGTGTGTTATATTTATATTTAATTTCTGCCCTTTTGTTTCTTAGGATTAATTAGTTTTGTGTTTCTGAGGCCATTTGATCTTTCATAGAGCCAAAGACCATTTCTTGGTGGGTATGGGATTGTTTATGTTGACGGCAACAGGTATATGTGATAGAGTAAACTGATGTTTTGATCTTTTAGTCTTAATTTAATTTCTTGGTATGAAATGTGTGTGCTGCTAGCTAGCTAATAAAAAAATATGTTGTGTTCTTCATTTCTGACAGGGAAATGTGGGACAAACGTGCAGTTAAAGAACCTAAAAACATTGAAAATGCAGAATCTATAACAAAGGTACGTCTTATGCATGTTACTACAATTCCTTTGTCTTACATGTACTAATCCTCCACAAGTGAAGATTCCCTGTCATTGAAGAATCTGAAAGTTTAAATCAATAGTTTTAAATTTAAGTCTGTGAATAGAATAGAAGAAAGTAACAATAAATTCTGGAGCAGAGTTAAAGAAGTATACATTGTAAATGCGCTCTCTAGCTACTGTTCTCATGATTCCTTGAAAATCATTTTTCCGATTGATTAATAAACATTATAACTTCAGAGATTCCAAATTATGCAATGCATGTTTATAATGTCATTGCAATTCAAGAAATCCTTCACCTATTTAAAAAGATGGAGAAAGAAAATGATGGGTCGATCATTGAAATAACAAAATGGAAATCAGATCCCTGCAGTCCATTGTACCATACATAACTAAATTAGTGTACTTGCGTTTTCAGGAAATCAAAATTCTCTCCCAACTGGAACATCCAAACATTGTAAAGTATTATGGCCATGAAGAAGTAAGTGTTCTTTTGCTTTTTTTAAGCTCAGGAGGATATCATACACACAATTAATTAATCACTTGGTTCATGCATAATTAGGATGGACACAATTTCTCTATACATGGAATTCATCCGAATCAGGATCACTGAAGAAATATATATTGAAATGAGGTGCTTTACATGAAACTTTAATTCGAAAGTTCACAGCACAAATTCTCGCCGGGTTGGTTTACCTACACAGCAAAAGAGTAGTTCATAGGTATAATATTCTCATACTTATATGACATTGTAACACACATCTTGTAGGGCAATTAATTTTTAATTATGTTCCAAAATCACACTAAAAATAATGCTATCAAACTGATATGTAAATTTTTTGCTACGATTTACACCCAGTATTCTATCACATTCTCTCATTCTTGCTTTGTTTATATATATATATATATATATATTTGATGTATGATTATATATAGGGACTTAAAGCCGGACAATATACTTGTCATTTCTCAAGACACTATAAAGATGGTTGACTTTGGTTTGTTTAAGCATGTAAGTTCACGGACAAAATTGAGCATGTGCCACAATATTGGCGGTTATCTGTGTACTTGTAAATTTATATGATAGTCCAAAAAGTTGGCAATAACTGTATTTGATTTTTCTGCATTGAATAGCTGGTAGAATCTGTGGGCAATCACTCTATATGGGGAAATGCATATTATGCAGCTCCTGAGGTATATATTTTCATTCTATCCATTAATTATGCTTTACAAAAGTATTTCTTAATCAATAAACTTTTTTCTCATTTAGGCTCTTCGAAATACAAAATATAGATATATGGAGTTTGGGTTGTATAATAATTGAAATGTTGTCAGGGAAGCATCCTTGGCCTAATTGTGAAGAGGTAAACATTTTTACACTTCAATATGTATATACACTGAAATTTATAGAGCTAATTTATTATGTACTCCCTTTGCTTCAAAATATATATAAAAACCAAAGTTACACTTTTTTGTCTAATTATTTAATGTTTTTTTAAACAAATTTACCCCATAATTAATTATATGTCCCTTGTATATTTTTTCCCACACTCATTCTCTCTCATATTCTTTTTCAATCATTCTCTCTCCCACTTACTCTCTCCATAAATAAGGATGTTTTAGGACGTGTCTTAGGAAAGTAAGTTATGTACTTTTATGTATGTATTATCTTTTACCAATTTTAACTAACTTTTTAATTACATGATTTAGTTATTTGCATCTTGTATTTTGAACAGCAAGTTATATAGTAGCTAGCATAGAACACTAAAACAAATTCATTCACTTAGTAGCAGCAGGCCGGTTGGAATGTTGTTGGTAAAGGGCAATGTCCATTGATACCAGACGAGTTGTGCAGCGAAGGTAAAGATTTTCTCGAACGCTGCTTCATAAGGACTCTAGCCGCCCCCCCATCTGCTACAGAATTACAAGACCATCCCTTTGTAAAACCACAAAACTTGTCTTGCTGATGGAAAAGAATACAAGACTGAGCTTGATGGTGTTGCTGAGATTAATGCGGTTTTAGCTTGATACAGCTAAGGCCTTAATCTTTATAGTTATACGGATAATCTCTTCATTTTATTTTGCATATAGGATCATGATCCCCTTGTTCTGTGTGTGTGTGTTTTTTTTTTTTTTTTTTTTTTTTTTTTTTTTGGTTAAGGTGTAAATTAGCCAATAAACTTTTACTCCAGGAGTGCCTAGCACAAAAAACTTTTAAAAGGACCTTAAATACCAAAAAACAATTAAAAATGTAGAAGTAGCACAAATTCGTTAAAACAAAATTAACGTCAGTTAACAAGGTTCTGCAATTTTTTTTTGCTGGTTGCTTCTTGTGATTCTTTTAAAAAAATCATTTTAGTCGTGTTGATGATGGTGGTAAGTGGAGACAAAATTATAATACAGGACATAAAATAGCTCAAATCTATGATTGAAAGAGATGAGATATTTTTAGGCCAAAAAAAAAAACAGATGAAATATTGCCTTGCCACCAAATTCAAGTTCTCGTCATGGCAAACTGCAATAAATCAATTAATTTCAAGTTTCAGAATGAAACCAACAAGGAAGATGCCGACAATGAAGACCTTCGAACATTCACCCCTCCAACTCTAAGGTGAGAAATTGGAGTTTTAAAGCTAGAAAAAGGAAATTGCAAAAAAGGACCAGAAGAGATGAGATGCACCACTTTAGAGTTGCTGGACTTGGAGTAGTCCATTCGGATCCTTGTTCTTGGATTCGGACTTCCATCTTCTTTAATAACACATTCTTGATCGCTTAGACCACTCCGGATTCTCAGATTTCTGTGTCTCTCATGATCGCTCTCCTCGATTCTCTTCACTTCCTCCATCGATTCTGCATCGTCATCCATCTCTTACACGTTCGACACTTCAAAGAGCTTCCGTGAAGCAGTACATGGAGCAAAGGCGTGGCTGAATTCTTAGTCCTATGAGGCAGTGAACGTCCGTTAACTTTGTTCTAACGGATTTGTGCTAATTTCACATTTTCAATTGTTTTTTAGTATTTAAGGTCCACTTAAAAGTTTTTTGTGTTGTGCTTGGACTAAAAGTTTATTGGCCTGCACCTTAACCTTTTTTTTTTTGGACAGCTGATTCACTTGTTCTCTGACTCTTTCGCTTCAATACTTTTGTATGCCCGCCTCATCATTATTAATGAATATAATCTTTCTAGTCTCAGGAATTTTGTATATCAACCTTTATGATCAACTTATTTAGTGTCAAATAACTTGCAACCTTTTAATTTGCAGATATAGAGTCACACAAGTAATCAACAATATAACAAACAACGTTTTGGGAAAAAAACCGAATAACGAACAACGTTATCAGTCAAAACTAATTAGTGAATTTGTTGTATCATTTTCTTCATTATTGTTGGTAGAACTAACTCATGCCGACTAGTTTTATTAACACACATATATGTTTTATTTCTTCACATTTTGAATTAAATTGTAATGAGTCAAACCTATGAGGACCCCAAAAAAAGAAAAATCAAATTTCCCTTCTATTTTTGTGAAATTTTATATTTTTCCTGATTTATTTTTTCCCCTCTTGCGATTTCGACAAATCTGTGCATGCAGGGAGTAATTTTGTTGTGTTGTACTTTGGACTTTTAACACTGGGCATACGTTTTGATAAAAAAAAAAAAAAAAAAAAAAAAAAAAAAAACTCTGGTCCTATTTAAAAACTTATAAATATTGAAAAGTTTATATTTTATATCAAATTTTATATTGCATTCGATGATTCGAATAAAAAAAGATATTTATATAAAATTATAAATAATTTATTATTGTACTTTTAATAACTAATAAAAAACATATTTTTTATTTTTTATTTATAAAATCCCTCAAATATATATACATATAGTGTTTTTTTTATAATGTGTATTTCAATACATATATATAGATACACATGCTTTCATTTGTATATAAAATTCCTTCTACGGCTTAATATTAGACATATTTTAATAAAGAAAATATTGTAAATCTTATATTTATGGTTAAATACCATTTTCACTATGGAAGTTCAGCTAAGGAACACGGGTTACCGGAAGTTTTTTAAGGTCTCATTTTTGCCCATCTATTGATCTTGACCGTTGAATTGTTGCTCTTCTTTATAAACTTTCGGGGGCAAATTGCTACTAAAAAAATCTTCTAGGGTAAATATGCTCCTAAAAAACACTTCCGTGACATATTTGCTCCGTTTATTAGCGTTTGGGTAAAAATGAGACCAAAAAAACTTCCGAGTGACTCCTTAGGCTAAATTTCCATGGCAAAAATAATATTTAACCTTTATATTTAACAAGTTAGTATATTTATACACATTATCCTATGTATGCTGATATAAATATTTATAAATATTGTGAAGTTGGCTTATTATTTTTGATACTATAAGTAAATTGTGAAAACACAAACACACATGTATTATTTTCACTTACCTACTTCCCCACACCATCCACCTTTCTATTATTTTCTCTTTTACTTCTCCGCCAACCCAAATTTTGCCCAAAATCTATTCAAAGAAGAAGTCCAATTTATCTAACGAAATGAAAAGGTTCAACATTAAAAAGTCAATGAATTAGTTACCGTTGTGGGTTCATGTTATCAAATCACAATGTTTTTTTAAAAAGAAAAATTCTCTTCCAGAACACCCTCGGGGTCTTCTACATGCAGAAGGTGACGTTCAAAAGTCAGATACTTCTATAAACGTTCTTCTGATATATTTATATATAAAGTAGAGATTGCATTATTTGTTTTCTTAATATAAGTGATTTTATTAAATTTATTATATGAATATACACTTTTACCTCTAATCACTCAATCATTTATATTAAATAAGATGAAATTGAAAATTTATTAAATTTAAAAGACATAAAGTTAAGAAATTTAAATTTTTTTTATTAGTATTGATGAAATAGGATTGAAGTTCTTTAAAAATAGAACAAGCTAGAGAAAGAGTACCGAACAAGGTAAGGTCACTTTTTTTTTTTTTTTTTTTTTTTTGGGTTGTCCAAAATTCGTTGATATGAAGGCATGTATCACTTATAGAAGAATGTCTTGGTGCGTGAAATAATTTATTTCTTTCGAGAGTAATTAATCCTTATTTATTAATTATACTCATGTAATTAATGTTTAAATGTGATTTTTTGTATGTTCTATCTCATTTGAAGTCTAATTTAATATGGGTAAAAGTTGAAAAAAATTAATTTAAGACATATTAAATAAGTTAACTAATATTTCTTAATTTGAATAAATTAGCTTTTTTGCTATAAAAAATTGTGGCAAAGTGTGCAACAACTCGAGATTTTGTCGGCGCCAAGCGGGGACCTCTCCCAATGAGGTTTTTTGCATTCACAAGGACTCGAAATCGAGACCTCTTATTTAAGCGACCGAGCCCTTTCCACTCAAGCTAACTTCCATTTGGTAAAAATAAATTAGTTAAACGAGGGAGCGAGAGGGAGCATTGCGAATTTGTGATACATGTGCGACGAAAGAAAGAAAAGAACAATTAAAAGAAAACAAAAAGGATACGTAGCCTTTTTTTTTGGTGCGCAAAGTTTAAGTGGGGGTAAACACCGGTAACCCATCAGGGCCAGGGCATGCCTCCAAGTTCAAAGAGTGCTTATAGAGGTACTTATAGATCGCTGACCAATAAGGCCTTCAGATCGACCAGAGGGTATCGAACCTTCTCCTTTTTGGGGTAAAGGTTGATGTCTTAGCCAATTGTGCCACTTCTTGTTGGCATACAAGTGAATGTTTTAAATACAACCAAATGGGTCTATATCCTAAGTCACAACAGTGATTTGAGCTTGGTTTCCTAGTGGGCTTGGGCTTTTGTTTCATGACTTCAAGAACTGAAATCTTGGAACATCAAGAGATTTTGTAATTATGTCAGCTAGTTTATCCTTGGAAGAAAATACGGCGATTTACAAAGTCTTGGCAGCTGACTTTCTCTATCAGAATGATAATCCAACTCAATGTGATTAGTCCGAGCATGCATAAGAAGGTTAGCTGCTAGCTATGTTGTCCCAATATTATCACAGTAGAGAGTTGGTGGCGTAGCAAGAAAAATGCTTGGTTCACCCAACAAGTTTTGTTGCCAAATTAAATCACAAGTGGCAAGAGCAAGAGCAAGAGAAAGAGATTTGTATTCAGCTTCAATGGAGAATCTTGCCTCAGTGAGTTTTTCTCTAGAACTCTAAGAAATTTACTTTATGGGTTAATACTCCCTCCGTCCGTATATAAAAGAACCTTTTAACCAAATCGTGAGATTATAAAAAACCGTTAAATGTAATAATTTTGTAGAAAATTTATATTTTTTTTCAAAAATGCCCCTGTTTATGAATGAGTGTGAGAGATTAATAATGAGAAAAGGATGAAAGAAAATGTATCCAGTATAATAATTAATTGAGGGCCAAATGAAAAAAATACATTTATTATTAAGACAAACTCAAATGAGATCTTATATTTAGAGATAAGTTCATTGAAAAAAAAAACTCATATATATAGCAACGGATGGAGTATAATTTAGGTGTAACGTTAATGAAGTAGTGCTTAGTTAAATGTTTAACCAAGACAAGTGAGAAATTTGGGTATACTTTTCCATCAAAATATAATTTTGGAATTATGTATTAAACATTGTATCGATATCCCCCCCCCCCCCCCCCCCCCACACACACACAAACATATATATATATATATATATATGGTGCTTTTTCTTTATTAGTTGATTAATTACTCCCTCATGTTTTTAATATAAGACATATTTACATAATTTGATTAGATTAAAGAAGTTAGTTAATTTAATTAAAATGACATGTACTTTCTAAAATATTTTAATCATCTTTCTTAATTATCTCATTTCCTCTCATTCTTAATTATTGTCGAGGGAACATCGATCAATAGGGATAAATTAGAAAAATGCTGACAAATATTAAAAATATATCTTACATTTAAGACCAATTGGGATTTTAGTTTGATATGACCAAGGACTTGTGCCTAATTTTCATCCTTCCAAAATACTAGTTGTTATAAAATTAAAAAAAAAATCAGGAATAAGAGAGAAAGAGATAAATATTAGTAAAAAATTCATTTTTAAAAATTAAGATTTTTTATTTGATTTTATATAAATATCTTAATAAGATCTTTTTAATTTAATCTATCTAACTTTTCGATATCGATATTAAAATTTAATCAGTGAAACTTATAAGAAAAAGTAAGTGCAAGGATCATTATCCCTGCAGCTCATTTCGGGATCATTATCCCTCCTGCACGGCCAGGGGCATGCCGCCGGAGATCTTGTTGGTAACATATTGACTGTATATAACAACTCCTCGCGGGATTTATAGAAGTATTGCTCACACCTATAGCTAGACTTACTAATTTTTTATATTTTATATTAACATATTGATACCAATTTATTTATTACTAACACACACATATATATGGCCTTTTTAAGATAATGTTTTTTTTTCCTCCCACACAATTCCTACCTTCTCAAACCCAGATCCAAGTTGTTGCTAACTCAAACTTGTTAAGTGTAACAGAGAAACTTACTATGCATAGCAACATTTTAATTCTGGCAGGCATGAAAAAGTCAAAGACACCAAAGAGAGCTACATAGACAGAGTGTCGCCTTCAGAATGATGTGCTTTAAAGGAAGTAGTTGGATTAAAGGTAAGGATATACATTGAAATGTAGAATCTCTCACTCTTGGCATGGAAGTATTGCCCTCTCTAACTGCATCAGATATATCCATTTTGGTGTTTATTTGCAATGAGGAGATCTGCGGAGGGAAGAGGTTGAGGGTTGGATCCAGTAAAGCCTTAATCAATACTTATTATTTTTTGAGGATGCATAAAGGGAAAAGCTAGCCTTGTGTGAAGGTTTAGTTACTTTGTTATGTTTTTAAAAAGTTTCTTTTGCCTTGTTACATCTATATTTTTGAAGGATAAGAAAAATTGTATATTCTTTTGATAATGTTAGTCGAAACATCAACTTGTATACGCTTGTTGTTATTATAGACTAAAAAAATAAAAAACCAAATAAGCCACAAATGTATTTTACACCTCTGAGGAGCATTTCAGTGTTCTTTTGCCATCTTCTTTATGAGTTTTCAGCCCTTCAAAATTAAATGGTGGCAACAATTTCCGTGTGTTCTGTGGGGCGCTTTGTTCCCAGCCAAGTGTAAAACCTAACAGTTTGGAGTAATCTCTCTCTGTTTACTTGTAGGCAAATAGGCAATGGATCCATGGACTCAGTGAAGGACGAGCAAGGGAGCTCGTATGTACAGACGAGCTCTGGACCATCCAAATCTGATTTTTTTTCCTTTTTTTTAATAAAAAATAATTTTAATAGGTACAGAATCTAAAATAAAAATTATTTTTCAACTAGCATTTTTTTATTTAAAGAAAAAAAGAAAATAATAATAATAATAAGATCCGGGACGGTCCAGAGATCATCAGACGGATGAGCTTTCTCGGATGAGCACGGAAACCAAATCCGTGGATCCATAGAATAGGTTCAATTGTGGAGAATAAAATATTGTGTACACGAAAAATGAAAGATTGCAATTAGGAACTAGGAAGCATTTACGATTTTTTTATGCCAAATAAATTGTTATCTATTTGTCCTATTCAAATGTAATTGTTCACTTGCCTATTGGAAAGGAAGGTTATGACTATTTGGATGATATAAAAACAGAAGGTTAGGATTGTAGACCCATTTGACGACGCTGCTTCGATCAACAATAAAGAAAAGAATGAAGCGCAATGTGGTCATATAACAAGATTAAAAAAATCCCCCTATTGACGTTTGAATTCAAGTTTGAGTTAGGATTGGATTGAGATTTTTCTAAATAAATTATTTGCAATTAATGTGTATATGATTTTCTTAAGATGTCATTTTCTAACCATGTGCATTTTAAATATCCTTGGATGGAAACCACTCTACTATATGTAATTAATGGGGAAACTTCGAAAAAATATTATAAACTTAGGAATTAAAATATATCGTGTTCTTATATTTAGGATTAAAGTAAATTTCTTTTTAGCTCATATATTTAAGATTGGAGGTAGTATATAAATCTTTATCATATATACATAATATCATGTTGGATAAATATGGATTAATATAAATTGTTTGATAACTGGATTAATATAAATTAAATCACATATTAAATTATATTATATTTGATCAGGCAGAGTCTGGCCCGGGCAGAACTGGACCCAAAGTTCCACAATCTTAACATTTTTTTCTTTGATACTACAATCTTAACATTTTCATTTCCCAAACGTCAAATTATTTTTTGGAGTAAAATTGGGAAGAAGCTTGTGCTTTTTTTTTTTTTAAAAAAATAAATATTTCAAGATCGGTGGGGATTAAAAAGATATTTCATGATCTTGGTACTAAAACAAAATACTACATAATCTTTAAGAAATATTTTAAATCTGGCAGGCATGAAAAGTCAAGGCACTAAGGAGAGCTACATAAACACAGTGTTGCCTTTAGAACAATGGCTGAATCAGGGAGGCTAGGGTGGGCCGCCGCCCCCCCTCCCTAAATTTATAGAAAAAAATATTAATTCAAGGATACTGGGTTAGGTTGATCTGTGTATATTATTCACTCGTGGATATGCAACAACATGACTTTGTATGCCTAATATTGGGAGGAAGATCCGTGTATCTTTGGGACAAATACATTTCCGTAGAAAATGCCATTTATGAACACTATCTTGATCAACTTATATATTTATAGCGATAGAATATTGTCACTACCAATTTTGGCTACTACCAATTTTTTACCATTAGATCAGAATCTCATTTACCTTTATCATTTCTCTCTCCTATTGAGATTCAGATCTAACGGTAAAAAAATTGGTAGTGATAATATCCTATCCCTTATTTATATACCATATATATATATATATATATATAAAATATTTTATATTGCACTGCCCACAAAATTCGTTCCTACCATATCTCTATAAAAATTTTCAGCCCCGGGGAAAAATTTATCTGCCGTTTCTTTTGAATTTTTAGTTGACATTTAATAGTAAATGAAATATGATGAACTTTTACCTAGCCTTTTTTGTGAGAAACTTTGATAACAAGTGTCCTCAAATTTCAAAATCTATGCGCTAAAATACTCCTTGAAAATCAAGCTTATATTAATTACAAGTCATTATCTGCATTTTGACCTTCCAAATATACTTTTTTTTTTTTTTACCCTCCGAAATATACAGTTTAAAAGTTTTGATGGATCCTTCAGAGAAAATGTCGATATCAACCTGACCCAGTATATATGTTGCTGTTTATATTTTCTTATTAATAGTTTTTGGTCCAAATTAAACACACTCAAAAGACATTGTGTTGTGTCTATTATAGATGAGTTTTAGTACGTATTAATTCACAAAAATTCATATCACACATTCCTCATAATAATCACCTACAAAAATGCAATTTTGAGTTTTAATAAGGATTCAATTATAGATGTGTTTAATGATAGAAAACCACGTAGAGTAAGAGTCAAGTGAAGTGATCTTAATTTCTGTAATAGATTTCTTTCAATTTTTTGTATATTAGGTTTGTATTGTATTTCAAATATTTTTATCTATGATATAATATTTTTTATTTTCACCCCGCCATTAAAATTTCTGGGTCCACCACTGTAGAAGAGTTCATATTGATTGACTTTATTGTCATAAATTGTTTGTCTAAGAATTGCACATCTCCATAAAATTTTTCTTCAACTCCTATACGCTTTGCTTTATAATCTCGCTCCCATCGTCTACAAATCCTAGCTCTGCCCTTGCTTTAGAATGATGTGCTTTAAAGGAACTAGTTGGATTAAAAGTAAGGATATACATTGAAATGTGGAATCTCACTCTTGGCATGGAAGTATTGAGCCTTCTCTAACTGCATCAGATACATCAACTTTGGTGTTTACTAGCAATGAGGAGATCTGCAGAGGGAAGAGGTTGAGGGTTGGATCTAGTAAAGCCTTAATCAATTCTTATGTAGATTCTTTTTTTATTTTTTGAGGATGCATAAAGGGAGAAGCTAGGCTTGTGTGAAGGTTTCAGTTACTTTGTTATTTTTTAAAAAAGTTTCTTTTGTCTTGTTACATCTATATTTTTGAAGGATAAGGAAAATTGTATATTCAATTTGACAATGTTAGTTGAAACATCAACTTGTATGCGCTCGTTGTTATTATAGACTAAGAAAATGAAAAACCAAATAAGCCACAAATGCCTTTTACACCTCTGAGGAGCATTTCTATAAATGTCTTATTATCAAATATATCTAATTTGACCAACATGTGGTTGGTCCAGTGGAATGTGGCGCTGGATTCCCTTAAGAGGTCTAGGGTTCGAGCTGCGGTAAAACCACTCGTAATCCGCCTTGTATGGAGCTACCACTGTTGGAAGGGTCGTCCTTGCCACTACAGAACCTAGAGTGGTTGCACACTTGCCACCATTTGGGTATCAAAAAATATATATCTAATTTTGTTTACGATAGAATCGCCCAAAAAAGTTAAATAAACAAAAAGAAAATTTTATACCAAACTATTGCAGTTGATACGTCTCCTATTTCCTGGAAGTTTTGCGAGACTTGGAATTTCTCTTTCAATTTTCTCATCTTCTTTCATCCTAGATCTCATATTTCTAGGTTCAACAGCTTGAAGTTATCGTCTCCCTACTGGCCACATTACAAAAAGAACCGTATTAAATGGCTCTGGGAGTTGGTGACGACTCAAATGGCAGATTGGTCGAAATGTGACAGTTGAGTTTGTGTTGGATAGGAATAGATTTTTTTGTAGCTAGTGGCAGAGGTTGAGGGGTCGAACAGGGAGTGGATTGTATGAAAGAATCCGAAGTATAGAAATTCTCTTTTTGACCAAAGAGGGAAGGGATAACGTGTAGACTTGCCAACGAACTATTACCTGAGGAGCATCTGACATAAAAAACAATTGAAAGTACCAAATTGGCCAACGAACTATTAAAAAGTGAAAAAAGTACCAAATAATTATTAAACAAAAAACTATCACAATTATGTTAAAATATGAGGCATCGGCGTAGGACGGTGGCGGAGAACCTTTGGAGAAAAAGAGCGGTTAAACCTTCTTGTTGGATAAGGCAAACACCAACAGAGATGGGACCATGCGGCGGCGCGATGTAGCGGTGGTGGCTGCTTGTGGCATCGGAGGGATGAAACTAGGGTGCAAGGGGCGTGCCGGTTGAAAGCTGTGGACTGCTGGACTTGGTTTCGTTGCGTGATTCTCGCCTCGAAGCTATATACGGACTTTGATGAGTTCAAAAGGGTAAATAGAACACCCAGCAACAATGGAAGCTTTGGAGACACCGACGTCGCTGACATTGTGACAGTCAATAGAAGACGGAGACACTAAGACAGTGACAGGGTAATAGTTCGTTGGCCAATTTGCACCTTAATTGTGTGTGTGTGTGTGTGTGTGTGCTTTTTTTCACTTTTTAATAGTTTGTTGACCAATTTGGTACCCTCAATTATTTTTTGCGTCAGATGCTCATCGAGTAATAGTTCGTTGGCAAATCTGCACCTTAACCCTAAAAGAAAACTCCCTATACTCTTTGTATGTCAATGTCTGGCTCTAAATACCAAGTGTATCAAGTCATCATACTAATTTTTTTCTCGGGTCGCATGGGACCCTCTGTACAAAAATCATGGTTGTCCTTCTTTAAGATTCACAAAGTTGTTGTATTGCAAACCTACTCTAGAAAATTGAAGTGACATTGCGAAGACGTCGACGGTTCTTTAAGATGCTCCAAGGAAATAGTTTTGTCATTTAAAAGTATGCCCTCGTTGTTATTATAAACTAAAAAAATAAAAAACCAAATAAGCCACAAATGTATTTTACACCTCTGAGGAGCATTTCTGTGTTGTTGAGTTTTGTTGTTTTGCGATCTTCTTTTGCGAGTCATCATCCTATATGAGTTTTCAGCCCTTCAAAATTAAATGGTGGCAACAATTTCCGTGTGTTCTGCGGTGGTGCTATGTTCCCAGCCAAGTGTAAAACCTAACAGTTTGAAGTAATGTCTCTCGGTTTACTTGTAGGCAAATAGGCAATGAATCCATAGAATAGGTTGAATTGTGGAGAATAAAATATTGTGTACACGAAAAATAGAAGATTGCAATTGGAACTAGCTAGGAAGCATTTACGATTTTTTTTTTTTTTTTTATGCCAAATAAATTGTTATCTATTTGTGCTATTCAAATGTAATTGTTGACTTGCCTATCCGAAATGAAGGTTAGGATTGTAGACCCATGTGACGACGCTGCTTTTTAAAACAAATTCTCAATCTATGAATACAACCATCACATATAGGTATACAAAGATAAAAACATCGAGTTAGTGTTATAGACGTGTTTCGTACCTTCGTTGACATTTTGGTACGTTTATTTGGTCGATTACATGTGATCACGCTTATCCTATAATGGTAATATCGTATTTATTAATTTACAAATAATATTCTAGGAGATATCCTAGTCACTAATGACCATTTTGACCCTTGGTACATTTATTTTTCACTTTAGTCCTTCAAAATTCGTAGAACAACGCTGGTACCAATTTGGGCAGGATTTCGTCTAACTTTGAAAAATCATAATTAATTCTAGAAAACTCGAAACGAGGATCCGTAAAATTCCTTGGAATCCTTAGGATGTCTATTTTCAATTAAAAATAATCAATTTTTCCCAGATTACACGGATCACTCCCAGGTTTTAAGTTTTGAACCTCTGCCCAGAATTTTTCCAGAAATTCGTAGCCTAACTTTGAGGATTTTTATCTCTCTGTACAAAACTCATTTTAACATGTTCTTGAAATATCTAAAAAGCCCTATATGAATTTTATCAGAATTTTGTGACCATAGTTTCAATATGAAATTCTGGCGTTTTCATCGACTTAAATTCCGAAACCGATGAAATTTCGCGAACTTCGTTACTTTGATGATTTTCTTCCGAGAAATTTAGCCATAACTTCTTCTCCATCAATTTTTCGAAATAAATACAATTTTGAATATAAAAACATGTAAATAAAATTATCCTAGCATATTTAGGATCTAAGCTACTTCTATCTAAGAATTTAAGAACTAAAACTCAAAGAACTTAAAGCTAGAGCTAGAGAACTTACCAAGAACTTTGCTCCTCCTTTCTTCAAGGCTCTCACTCTCAATTTCTCTCTATATTTCAGATGTTGCTTTGTGAATTGGTGAGGAATTATGAAGACCCCAACCCCTATTTATAGTAAAAGTCCATAGCACTATTCACAACCCCTCATCTTGCATTATGGCCATTGGATCTAGGTAAATTAAAAGCACAAATCCTAGCCCTTAGAACCCTCAAATCTGCCCCCCTCTCTCTCCTTGATCCTCTTCCATTTTCTATCCTAAAGTACCATATCCTCTTCCAAAAACTTTTTACAAAATATCCCATGTGTTCTAGCTTTTTCCCAAGCCAACTATTTTCTTTGTTTTTTACTAGACAAAAATTCATTTGAGGATCTTGATGAAGTCTTATTAAAATTCTCTCATTGCTTTTGAACTCTTGAGATTTTTAGCTTTAATTAGAGACCATAATCTCTCATATTCTCAATTGGACACAATCCTCAAAAGTTGAGGAAATGACTTTGATTATAGTCAATCTCAAGCTTGAATTATGCTTGTTAATAATCTCTTCTTATATTTGATTTATGATTAGTGGATCTCAAGATATAATTTATTTTTTATAGATTCCTCTTTGATTAAGTCTTGAATTAATCCTATTGATTAATCTAATTAATTCATGGACAATTTTCTCATTGGATGATTCCTTGACTTTTCCTACTAGGCTCACAACATTAGCACTCACAACACTCTTTCTCTTTCCCATTTATCCTCTTCCATGGTCATTAAGTCTCTTAATTAAAAGTACATTATCCTCTTCCATAATTTATGACTTGCATGTGCTCAACTATCTTGAGTAATTCTTTTAATTGATTACTTCAATTTCTTTATTCAGTTTTTTGGTGTAAAAACTGTGCACTTCCCTTTTTTCTCTTCAAATTTTGTGTTTTAATTACTTCATACTCATCTAGAAAGAATTCTCTCATTGGTTAATTTTTACTTCACAAGGATTACACTTTATGATACTTAATTAGGGCCTTAGGATTTAACTTTATTATATTTAATCCAAGCCTTTATTTTGTGTTGGGGAAATTCTACTACTTTTGATGATCTTTGTTCATATATTATGTGCTCTTAGGATTTAAAATAAATGTAATTATCTTGCCTCTTTAAAAAGAGAATTTTTGCCACATATTTAAAATAGGAAGATTTAATTAATCTTGGCTAAAATCTCTAAGATAGTGTTTTTAGATGTTATAAGGCTCAATTGATAGGTTACTATATTAATTATGATCATTAGGAATTATCTTTATGCTAATCTTGGGTTTTTATTAGCCTTTGATCACTAATTAATCTTATACATTTCTTAAATATGCCTTTTTAATTTAATTATTAATTAATTACGAAAATTAACATAAATATTTTAATGTTTGCAAATTTAATTGCCCATTAGTTGTTTGATAATTTTCTTTGATCGGAATAAATATTTCCATGTCATTTTAATTGTCTCTCATGATTAAATTAAGACTATGCGTAGTGATGATAATTTTATGGTGTTTTATGATCCTTAGAATATTTGGTCTTTAGCTTATTTGATTTCAAGAAGAAATCACTTAAAATAATAGTCAATAAGTTTCTAAAGTTTGAGACCACATATTCACCTATCCCTAATATGTTTTATTTGTCAAAATATGACATTTATAATAAGTGAGAATTTTAGGGTATTACATGGATTGTATGAAAGAATCCCAAGAGGGGTCGAACAGGGAGTGGATTGTATGAAAGAATCCCAAGTATTGAAATTCTCTTTTCGACCATAAAGGGAAACTCTCTAGACTCTCTGTATGTCAATGTCTGGCTGTAAATAGCAAGTGTATCAATTCATCATACTAATTTTTCTCGGGTCGCATGGGACCCTCGGTACAAAATCATGGTTGTCCTTCTTTAAGATTCACTTCAATTCGAAAATTGAAGTGACATTTCGAAGACGTCGATCTGAGGAGCATTTCTGTGTTGTTGAGTTTTGTTGTGTTGCGATCTTCTTTTGCGATCCTATATGAGTTTTCAGCCCTTCAAAATTAATTGGTGGCAACAATTTGTATGTGTTCTGTGGTGGCGCTATGTTCCCAGCCAAGTGTAAAACCTAACAGTTTGAAGTAATCTCTCTCGGTTTACTTGTAGGCCAATAGGCAATGAATCCATAGAATAGGTTGAGTTGTGGAGAATAAAATATTGTGTACACGAAAAATAGAAGATTGCAATTAGGAACTAGGAAGCATTTACGACTTTTTTAAATGTAATTGTTGACTTGCCTATTCGAAATGAAGGTTATGACTATTTGGATGATAAAAAAATGAAGGTTAGGATGGTAGACCCATGTGACGACGCTGCTTAGATCAACAATAGCGTGCTTTGAAAAAAAGAAAAGAATGACGGGCAATATGTACATATAACAAGATTAAAAAATCCCGATTATTGACCTTATTAGGGATTTGTTAAAAAATATGCGTTTGAATTCAGATTCGAGTTAGGAGTTGATCAGGCAGAGTCTGGCCCGGGCAGAACTGGACTCAAAGTTCAACCCAACAATCTTAACATTTTCATTTAACCCAGGCCGACATCAAATTATTTTTTGGATCCAAATGTGTTTGTGATAGCCATTTCTTTCTTTCTTTTATAATATATATTCTCTGTTTTTTCTTATTTTACTGTTTATTCCCCAATTGATTTGTTAAGTGGGGATTTATCCCCAATTTTTTCTTTAAAGTGTTTATAATATTTTTTTATCAAATTATTGATACTATTAATATAAGAGTTTTTTTTAATCGTATAAATAATGTGTAAAAATCTGCTGTCTTGACATGATTGGAGGCAAGTACCTCAAGGATACAAGGCCAAGGCTAATCAGGTAAGTTTTTTCCCCATTATTTATAAAATCAACATGGTGCAAAAGTAAAGACTAAAAAGATAGAAACACACACGTCTGTGTTGGAAAAAAAAAAGGAAAGAAAACAATTACACACGCATCTCTTGATTAAATATTAAAAGATTAAGTAGCAAATCGTCACAAAAGACGCGTTAAGGAGCAATTTTGTTCTGAAAGTTTTTTTTTGGGCTCAATGTTGCCCTGGAAGTTTAAAAACTTAGCAATCTTGCTCTTTTCCGTTTAAAAGTTAACAGTTAATGTCGATTTTTTAATGGCCAACGTTAGTTTTTTTAACGGAAAAGAACAAGATTCTCGTTTTTAAACTTTAAACAACATTAAACCAAAAAAAAAATTTAAGGACAAAATTGCTCCTTCAGAGTCCTAGGTGTGTACTTTTGGGATAAATTTACTACTTAACCCAATATTAAAATTAAAAATTACACCAATACCTGAATAAACAACGGTGCTAAAGTAAAGAGATAGAATCCTATAAATGATTACTGATTTCTCTGTATTTCTTCGTCCTCCTCTCTCTCCCTCTCCCTTCCTCATCTGTCTCCATTAATTCATGTCCATGCGAAGCTCTCATTGCTGCGAGAAATAGCACACCAAAAAAGGCGCCTGGACCAAAGAGGAAGACCAACGCCTCATCAATTACATCAACATCCATGGCGAGGGTTGCTGGCAATCCCTTCCCAAAGCGAGGCTACTTCACTCAACTAGATGATGAGTTCATCAACGAACTCCCCAGCCTCATCGAAAACCCGGGCCTCCTCTACAATAAGTACTTCTCTAATTACTTCATCCTAATTCCTTCCTTTCTCTGCAATTCCCTTAATAATCCTTTCATCATTTTCCTCATATATCTGTGTGTGCGCTCCCTTGTAACAGCAAATCGCTTTTCAATGATCGCTTTTTTCGGCAGACGACGTAGTAAGTATGCGAGAGAAATTTTATGTGAATTCATGTGAATAAGTACTTTTCAACCCAAAATGATTCGAAACAAGCTTTATATATGATATTCCTTCCTCAGTCGGAGGTTACATGAACTTTACGGCCGCGGTCTCGACCATCAAACGCATCAACCCCTCAACACCCGCACTGCCACTGATCCGGTTGCCGTCGTCAACATCAACAACAACGACCGCAGCAGCAACAACAATAACGGCGAGTTTCAGGAACTGGAACAATATATCAGCCGCACCCAAGCCTCTTCTTTGAATACTGAGTCCGTTCGTCAACAGAATTCTGATGCTTCTAGTAATTCAATCTCTTCTACCTCAGGTTTTAGCCTAGGTGATCCCCCTATTGGAAATGGTGGATCCGCATCTGTTCATGTTGCCTCTAACCGGTATATATGTATACAATAAATTCATATTTTTTTAATTTCACCATTTCTTAGTAAGTAGTGAATTATGTAAACTCCTGTGTAGCCATCAAAAACATGTGTTCTGTCTTCCATTCTTGGCAGAGTAACTAGAGACTTAAATGCAGTAAAGAAAGAAGATGCTGATGCTTCTAATTCAATCTCTGAATCCACCAATTTTAGCATATGGGAAAAAGGGGAAAGTATTGGGTCTGGTGGATATGGGATTGTTTATGTTGCCCGTAACAGGTATATTTGAATAAACTGATAATGTTCTGATCTTATTGTCTTTATTCTAATTTCTTAGTCTAGCTAATAAGCCGTGAACACTTTATTGTAGCTATGAAAAGCATGTTGTGTTCTTCATTTCTGACAGGGAAACAAGAGACTTATGTGCAATCAAGGAACTTAAAGACATTCACAAACCGGGAGACGGAGAATCTATACAAAAGGTACGTCTTATATGTGAGCGCGCGCATTATTACAATTTCTTTGTCACACATGTAATCCCCCACAAGTGAAGCTTCTTTTAGAAAGGATCAGAAAATTAAAGTCCAACATTTAAGTTTAGGTGTCTCCGAATAGAATATAAGAAAGTAAGAATAAATTCTGAAGCAGAGTTAAAAAAGTAAACAATTTTAAAGTACTCCTTATCATTTTTTGTCTTTTAAAAAATATGATACCTGAACAGAATTCAAATCCCCTTCCTACCAATTTTTTTATTGATTAATAAACATTATAACTTCAAAAAATTCGAATTATGCAATACATTAAAAAGATGGAGAAAGAAAACATTTTGTTGATGATTGCAATAGAAAAATAGTAGAAACTAAAAATGATTAAATTCACACAGTTCATTATATTGTATCAAACATGACTAAATTAGTATACTTTTGTTTTCAGGAAATCGAAATTCTCAGCCAACTAGAACATACAAACGTTGCAAAGTATTATGGCCATGAAATAGTAAGCATTCTTCTGATTTAAGCTGTGGAGGAAACTATACTTATTATTAATTAATCAATTGGTTCAATGCATATATAATTAGGTTGGACGCCACATTTCTCTATACATGGAATACATACAACCAGGCTCACTGAAGAAATATATCTTGAAACAAGGTGTTTTACCTGAACCTTTAATTCGAAATTTCACTGCACAAATTCTCTCAGGGTTGGTTTACCTGCATAGCAAAAGAGTAGTTCACAGGTATACTATCATACTTTTCTGAGTTCAGTTCATTGCAAAACACGGTAGAGTAATTAATTTTTATGGGATTATCTTAATTAATTTATTCTCCTCTCTCTGTGTCATTCTTCCTTTATTTTCATGTATGATATATACAGGGACATAAAGCCAGACAATCTACTTGTTGATTCCAACAACATTGTCAAGTTGGTTGACTTTGGTTTGGCTAAGCATGTAAGTCCTTGGATATCTTGTACATTATGCATTTACATGACAAAACTGAGGCCATTGATTTTTGTTAGAAAATCCCTCGATTCTAGTATCTGGATCATATTTTAGGATATAGATTGAGTTTTTCAAATTTTAAAGTTTTCTATTTTCAGTTAGTTGGTTGTAGTCCTTTATTTCTCTGTCCTAATTACTCTCTCTAAGTCTATTTATTGTAACCTTTTCCATTGAATAAACACATCAATATCCAGTGAGATCATCTCTAACTTTCAATAATTTTCAAACTTGAGACTTACCATTTGCAGTAATTTAAGATGATGTTTCATGTTTAGGATGGAGTGCGTGTCCCATAATATTGGTGGTTTTTTGTGACCTTTTAAATACCCTCTTGGAAATTGATATGATAATCCCAACAGTCAGCAATATTGATGACTTTATTAATTATATCTCTATGTTGAATAGCTGGAAGAATCTGTGGGCAATCACTCCATATTGGGAACTCCATATTATGCAGCCCCAGAGGTATATATTTTCATTCTCTCAATTAATTATGCTTTACAAGGTATTTCTTAACAAATTTATTTCTAATTCAGGTTTTTGATAAAAGCATAGAATATCATAGCTCGCGTGAAGCTTATGCTGCTGATATATGGAGTTTAGGTTGTGTAATCATTGAAATGTTCTCAGGGGTGCATCCTTGGCTTGGTTTTGACCCGGTAAACACTTTTACCGTCCAATATATATATATATATATATATAGAGAGAGAGAGAGAGAGAGAGAGAGAGAGAGAGAGAGAGAGAGAGAGAGAGAGAGAGAGAGAGAGAGAGAGAGAGAGAGAGAGAGAGAGAGAGAGAGAGAGCTAATATTGCATTATTTGATAATATGACTTTTAATTTGCATACAAACTTAAAGACTTTAATTCTTTGTTATTTTCTGCTATAACTTTTTTAAAAAAGTTAAGCAATCAACTGTTTTAATCAAAGAAATCTTTCTATTATTGATGCTTTACCCACACAAACACAACACATCTAATCTTAGAACAGCAGAGTCCTCAAGATGTGTATAACTTAGCACTTTGTTAGTATAAACAAAGCATATAATTTACTCTAAGGACTAATAGTATATCTTTAGGTGTAACCTTAATGTAGTGCCTTGGTTAAATGCTAGGATAAGAGTGAGAAATTCAGGTATAATTTTTCAATATCAGATTAATTTTGGAATTATACGAGACATTATATCCCATATATATATATATATGTGTGTGTGTGTATCTTTTATTTATTAGTTAATGAAGTATATCACTAAAACAAAATCATTTACTGAGCAGGTGCAGGTCATATTTAATGTTCATGTTAAAGAGCAACATCCACCTATACCAGAAAAGTTATGCCAAGAGGGTAATAATTTTCTTGAACTCTGCTTCATAAGAACTCCAGCTGACCGCCGATCTGCTTCAGAATTGATAAACCATCCCTTTGTAAAATCATAAACAACTTCGCTTGCTGATGGAAGAAAGTACAATTAGGGTTGATGGTGTTGGTAGTATAGGATCCTGTTAACTTGTTTCCAGTTCAAATAAATTACTTCTTGTGGAATTTTCCGTTGCAAAAGTTCAACCCAAAACATGGTTTATGTGAGATGATGAATTGTGTTTTTTTCCAACATCATAATTTTACACGTCTCATAACTTATTAATAATAGTCCTTTCATTTGTTATTGACAAACTATTGGACTTTTCTGATATTATTTTTCTTAGTTAGGATCTTGGTGTAATTTTTCCTAATTTTAATCTAAGTCTCTATGGAGGCCATCGTCATTGCTTGGGATTATTTTGGGACACTTTAAAAGTATTTATTTATATAAATAAGATAAAACTCATCTCGAGATAGTTACATCAAATATTATAAATCATTAATGATATGAAAGGGCGAAAATGGATTGTGTCTTTTCATGGTGGCCTAGTAAAGGGTCCCATCATCCTTTTTTTTTTTTTTTTTTTTTGTTAATGATTAAGAATTATTAAACAAGTATTTTATTTGCTTATCCCTTTCTTTTCCTTAGTAAAAGTGTAAAACATGGTTGACAGTGACGAATTTTTAAACTTACGTTCTCTTTTCTGCCCAAAATAATAAAAAAAAAAATCCGTGCGGTCTTTAAAAGAAATAAATAAATAAAATATAGAGTAAAATATTCTAATCATACTTCTACTTATCTTAATTAAGTACAAATCCTTGCTATTTTGAAAATCTATACTTTAGTTCAAACCATTAACACTATTAAAGAATATTCTAAAAAGATTCTCCAAATACTTTTAATTAAAAACTATATCAAAATAAAAGGAAAATACCAGAAAAATACTATTTGAATTTCAAAACCGTAAATAGGTGATTTCCCTATAAAATGAGTTATCAATTGCTTTCTTGCTCTTGTTAATCTTATTCTTTGTGGTTGTCAATAGGATTTTGAAGTTCAAGTGATACTTTTCAATCATTTTCCCTAGAATACATCTCATTTACTAAGTTAGTCCTCATTATACCAAACCTCTATTTTATCTTTTAACATTAATATTTATTAATGATCTATTTAATATGTTTAGTTGTTTACTAAATTTAGAAAAAGCTTAAGCAATTTTTACTTCAAAAATATTATTTCCTCGATCGTAAATATAAGACAAAGTTGATTTTTTTTTTTTTGAGAGATTAAGGAAGCTAATTAAATTACTTTAAAGTATTTACATTTGTCATTTTCATTTTCAAAACTATTTTGTCTAATAAACTGATATATAATCTAAGAATATACAACATATAATATGATTAAGTAACTTATTTAGCTTCCTCAATCTTTCTAAAAAAATCAATTCTGTTTTATATTTATGACCGAGGTAGTAACAACTTATCAAAAATTTGGGTTAATTTTCTTAAAAACATATGTTTAATGATATATATTTAATACTTTCTCTTAAATATTATGGGAGATATTAATTTCTCTGCTATTAGTAGAGTATGTTCTTTATATTGTATTTAAAAAAATTAAAGGAAAAAAAAAAGACTGGAAAAGAAGTTTTCAGCTACTCCATGATATGTGGTTTATGAGTTTAATTTGGAGAATAGTATAGGACTTTATCAAAGCGAAGACTCGAAGCTTACCAGTTTCCTCACCTTTGAAACTGATACAATACCCCACAATGAAAATCTATGAAAGAGACAAATGGAAATATGATGAAACCCCATCCATGTAATTCCCTGTACAGAAGGGAATTCATGGGAAGGAGAGAGTCGCACAAAAGGAAATTCAGTAAAGGGCATTCTTGTCTTTTCATAATATTGATTTGATGCATATAAAGTAAAAAATACATCAAGATTTCATTCAAATTTTCTGCCATACTAACTTTTAAAACTCATTAGGTATTATCACTCTTTTTTTATTCCCATTCATTTTCTTTTATTTGTTTTTAATCCATCAAAATTTTCAAAGCGGTTGGGTTTGTAACTCAATGCCACCAAACTCTCCGCTTAGGTCCTTTTCAAGCGGGGAAAAAAATCAAGCAAACTAATCAGATGTGGATAGTTTGCTCCGTACTAACATACTCACGGGAGTTGAGTGTAGTAGGAGGGGCTAGTCTTTTACAATGTAACAAATGAAGGTTCATATTCTGCTAGTAGAGGTACCCACATTTATTACCTGAGTGTGTCTCGAACATGATGTAAAATGAAAGACTTTTTATCATCATCATCATCTTTATCACCTTCATTCCCCCCAAAAAAAAAAAAAAAAACACACAATTTATAAACGAAAACGGATGAAAATGAAAGGCCCAATTCAATGCAATGAATCCAAACTTGGAGGAGTATTAGATGGAGTTGTGTGTGATGAGCTTGATTTTCGCAGCTATAAAATGTCAGTTTTAAGGCTTGTTTTGATTAATATTTATAAAAATGACTTTTATCGTGAAACTCAATTAATGTAATGTAATATATATGTTTGGAGTTCTCACACTTAACTATCATCCTTCCATCCTGAATATCAGTTTTAGAGGGAAGAAAAAAATGGTAGATCGAGGATCAAAAGAGTCGGCTATTGTGGACATCACAATTTGACCACTGTTTGAAAAATAACCGAATCAATTTTTCTGGCAAACAAGAGAATCAATTTGATTACTCTCCTAAATCTTGAGAGTATACTGATCTACGAGATCAATTTATATATATTTATTCTTTTTTTTTTGGTGAAAATATTTATCTTGTTTTCATTAACCCTAAACTACTGAAAGATATCCTGATAATGAAGGTAATCAGTAATCAAGAACAATAATCAAAGTGAGACATATTATTCCTTTGTTGACTGGGGGGGGGGGGGGGAATTGCCCTTAGAAACATAAATGCTAGCCCTTTACCTCCCGTCGCTTTCATTCCCCTCCCCTCCTCTTATACCGAACAAGCCCTAAACAATATCTAGCTTTGATTGCTTTGGTCCATATGCTTGTGCTTATACACATGGTACGTGCATTTCCTCCATCCTGAACAAGCATTGGATATCTTGACTTCATTGAGTAGTTGAGTCATCAATATACTTTACTAATGAACATGCTTTTATGCATAAACTTGTTCTCAAATATGATTTGTTGCTTCAATATAATGATCAAGCAGTGCAATAAACGGAAACAATATATCTTGCACACCCAACTCTTCAAATTGTACGAATTTGTGCGGGGTCTTCGACAGAATTATAATGATGCAAATAATTCAATCTCTTCTACCGCCAACTTTGCCCAATCGTCGACAGAATTATGATGAAGCAAATAATACACATGGTGTGAGTTTTATTATTATTATTATTATTATTATTATTATTTAAGAAATCATGTGAGACCTCGTACAGAAAGTATGAGAAGTTTAACTATGTTAACCGCAGTGTCATTATTACCTCATTTTAAGAAGTTTATACTCATAATTGCACCCAAGTAAATGGTGCTCATTTGAAAAAAATTTATCGATATTTTTGCAACTTAATTAATTAACCCATTTTCTAATGTTCTCAGAACAGGTTTTCAAGAGTTTTGAAAAAGATGCCAATGATGTAACTAAGTGGTAAAAAATCTCCATATCTCTTATGTAAATAGAAGGTGATCCCTCCCTATAATATCAAAGCCGTCGTGGGTGCCTCTCCCTCTTTAATTTGGAAAAAAAAAAAAAAAAAAAAAAAAAAAAAAAAAAAAAGAGAGAGAGAGAGTTATGAAAAGGAGCAAGTTTATCATTCAAAAAAGAAGCCTATCCATGCAACTTGCAAGTATAATATTTTCCCCTCTTTCTTTCATTGCTATTCAACGTAATTTTCTTCCAATCACATGCAAGTATAATAATGTTTGGTTGCATGTTTCATGTAGGAAAGCCTCTTCCTATATTGCATTCGCACTTGGGCCACTTTTTTTAAATGAAATAAATTTGTATTATTGCTCATACTATGTAAAATTATCTATATCATATCAATAAATTCAGAACCTTTTGATTTTTAAGTAAAATAAACTCGCACATCTATGAAAGTTAAGTTTAATTTTCTCAGAAAAGAAATAAAAAAATGATTGAATTTTAATTGGATGGTGAAAAATTCAAAGTCCTAAATTAAAGTAGGGAAAATTCCATTTAAATACCAAATGAATTTGTGAAACCCCGAGGAAGTCCGTCAAATTTGTAAAAAGACTTAGAGGTGACAAGGACTTTTAAGGGTTTTGCAAATTCGCGCCAAATGACCATTTTGCCCTTAGTTCTAAATAATTAAAAAAGAAAAAAAGAAAATGCCCCGGTGGGCCCCACCATGCGGCGCCCACCGTAGGAGGGTTTTTTTTTTTTTTTTTTTTTTTTTTTTTTTTGGGCGGGTGGGGTGTTTTGTCAAAAATCAAAAACAGTTTTTTGCAAATGTGGGGGGTAGGGGTCGAACCCCCCACCACCCACTCAAAACCAAGTAGCCCAACCAGTTGGGTTACTTGGTTCTCTTATTATATATATACATTAACAAATATATATATTCTTCTTAACATTTTTCAATGGTATTTACAAGTCCAAAAGTGCAAATTACAGTCTTTTTCTTGGGTTCCTTTGATGCATGTTTTGTAAAACAAAACAAAAATGCATTATTACAAGTCAAAAAGCGCGATTTACAAGTCCAAAAGCGCAAATTACAAGTCCAAAAGCGCAAATTATCGGTGCTTTTTTTAGGGTTCCTTTGATGCATGTTTCGTAAAAAAAAAAAATAAATAAATAAATAATGCATTATTACAAGTCCAAAAGCGCGATTTACAAGTTTAAAAGCGCAAATTACAAGTCCAAAAGCGCAAATTACTAGTGCTTTCTTCGGGCTCCTTTTTTACTCTTTGATGCATGTTTTGTAATTCGTGCTTTTGATTTGGTAAATCACGCTTTTGGACTTGTAATAATGCTTTTTTTTTGTTTTACAAAACATGCATTAAAGGAACCCTGAAGAAAACTTGGTAATTTGCGCTTTTGGACTTGTAATTTGCGCTTTTGTAATTTGTGCTTTTGGACTTGTAAATCGCGCTTTTGCACTTGTAATAATGCATTTTTTTTTTGTTTTACAAGACATGCATCAAAGGAACCCGAAGAAAGCACGGTAATTTGCGCTTTTGGACTTGTAATTTGCGCTTTTGGACTTGTAAATCGCGCTTTTGGACTTGTAATAATGCATTTTTTTTTTGTTTTTCAAAACATGCATCAAAGGAACCCTGAAGAAAGCATTGGTAATTTGCGCTTTTGGACTTGTAATTTGCGCTTTTGGACTTGTAAATCGCGCTTTTGGACTTGTAATAATACATTTTTTTTTGTTTTTCAAAACATGCATCAAAGGAACCCTGAAGGAAGCACTGGTAATTTGCGCTTTTGGACTTGTAAATCGCGCTTTTGGACTTGTAAATACCATTGAAAAATGTTAAGAAGAATATATATATTTATTAGTGTATATATATAATAAGAGAACCAAGTAGTGGGGGGTTCGAATCCTACCCCCCACATTTGCAAAAAACTGTTTTGATTTTTGATAAAACACCCTACCCGCCAAAAAAAAAAAAAAACCCTCCTACGGTGGCGCCGTGTGTGGTCCACCGGGGGTATTTTTCTGTTTTCTTTTTAATTATTTAGAACTAAGGGCAAAATGGTCATTTGGCGTGAATTTGCAAAATCCTTAAAAGTCCTTGTCACCTTTAAGTCTTTTTGCAAATTCGACGGACTTCTAGGGATTTCACAAATTCATTTGATATTTAAATGGAATTTTCCCATTAAAGTAACCCCACCGGTGGCCAACGCATGCTCTTATGAATTTTTATTGGATGATGAAAAATCAAAGTCCTAAAGTTGAGAAGTTTAGTGAAAAAGGAGGTGAAGAATGAAGATTTGTTGGTGAAAAGTTTAACCAAAAACATGGATTATTGCATGAATAGTTTTTAATTTATCCCGCATCATAATTTTAAGGAAAAATTGCTAATAAACCCCTATTTGATTTTTTTTTTTCTTGGAAAGACCTGAGTCGTTTATTTTAAGGACCAATATCCTTCAGACCATATATGAATGAGAATGAAATAACTAAAACGCACATACCAATATACCAAACCACTTATTAGATACTCTTGCACTCTCTTCCCTTACATCTCCGCTCACTTTTAATCTTCCACAAATCTTCGGCTTCCGATTGCTATTCACCCTCCTCTCTCACATCAATGTGTTTTAAACCTCTCCTTCATTTCTTCGATATAATCACATTAGCCCCTATTTGACAAACTATTTTGTAAATACAGATCTCTGGGTTTAATTTCTAGAGATAATTATATGCATGGCTGGAAGTTTAAGGAAGAGGAAACTTGGAAAATTTATTTGCACAATAAGGGAAGATGATTTGCACATGAGAGAAGACCATTTGCACTAGCTAACATAATTTGCACATTTTGGCTTAATTTTGGAATACATATAGGAATACATTTGCACCCTGGGAAGATGAATTACATACAATGGAAGTTAAATTGCACATAGGGAAGATGAATTGCATGTAAGGAGATATATTGCACTTAAGAAAATTGTTTGCACAGAAGGGAAGACCATTTGCATCAAGGGAAGGTCGTTTGCACAAAGCATAATTTGCACATTATGACTTAATTTTGGGACACTATGGAAAATATGTGCACACGAGGAAAATGTATTGCATATAATGGAAGTTAAGTTGCACATAAGGAAGATATATTGCAGATAGGAATGATTATTTGCACACAAGGGAAGATCGTTTGCATTAAGCATATTTTGCACATTTTGAATTAATTTTGGGGCACAAGGGAAGGCATTTGCATACGAAAAGATGAATTGCTTATAAAAGAAGTTAGGTTACACATAAAGAAAATGTATCGTATAAGAAAAGGTATATTGCATGTAGCGAAGATGAATTACAGGTGGGGAATATCGTTTTCATATATAATAGTTTGCATATTCTAGCTTAATTTTGTAACACAAGGGAATATATTTGCACATAAGAAGGATATATTGCATCTGGGAAGATGAATTGCATTAAGAGAAATTTTTTATAGAAAGAGCAATTTAATCATTTAATCCTTATATCTATTCCTCAACATCTCTTTTTTTTATAACCAAAAAAAAAAAAAAAAAACCTAAGTGACCATTGGGCAATACATTTTAAGCAATTTCCCCTGATTTAAAAGCACTAAAAATGGTTAAGTTGTGTCTTTTCATGGTGGCGTGGTAGAGAGTCCACATTAATTATGTGCTTAGAATTATATGTTTATTACGTGCTTATATCTCTAATTAGAGGTATAAGCATATTTTTTTATTTTTTATATATTGTATTTATTTATATTTAAATTATATGCTACTTTTTTGAGATTTTTTTGCACCAAATATCTCAAATTAATTAATTCCAGTTCGCATACATTTATAACACCAAGTATTATGAAAATTAATTAATTAAAGATACTAGTAAAAAAAAAAAAAAAAAAAAAAACCAAGAAAATAAAAGCATATAATTTAAATCTAAATAAATATAATATATAAAAAAATTAAAAAAAATGCTCAATAAGCATAGAATTCTAAGCACTCATCTGACTCTAAAGCCATTCCCCATCATCATCATCAATGGCGTCTTTGCTCTTTGCCCATTTGAGTGAGTGTTTTAGTTTAAGTCGTTTCAAGGTCATTTACTGGAATTTCAGTTTCTTTATTCCTTTGGGTCTTGTTTGTACTGAATCGAAAATTTTCACTTCTCTTCTCTTTCTTCAGTTTTCGATCGTTTCGTGCTTTGAAGCAAATGTTGAGCAGGCTCTTTGGTTCGGTAAGACAGGGGCAGAGCCAGGATTCGAAATTAGGGGGCGGAAATTACATAATAGAACTTAGTGGAATCAGTATTTGAAATTACGGGAGAAAATTACAGACATTGACCCAAAATTTTAGAAAATTGTGTTTTAGCCTCATAAAAATTTAAAAATTTTCATTTCAATCCCTGTATGAGACATTTTAATAGGGACTAAAGTGAAAATCTTAAAAAAAATTTCAGGCTAAAGCATAATTTCTGAAAAACTTGGGTCTAATTCTGTAATTTTAGGGGGGCCACCCCTAGCCCCCCGATTCCACCCCTGCCGTACGAGGCGATTCTGGGCTTCTTCGGTCCAGTTGACTCGAATTGAAATGCTCTCTCTGCAATTTGATCAGTTCTGGTTTTACTGAGATTGGATACCTTGCAACTCGGTAAAGATGTAGATCTCTTATGTTTTTGTTTATGCGCTTGTATTTTATTACTGGCGATCGTCCCCTTCAGCTTGCTGGTTTCCCTATGTAGTCTGTACTTATTATTGTACTTCAACTGTATGACTACGAGTGAAAGAATAATCATTCAGCATTTGTGAACAACGCCTCTTGTGACTTGTATGCATCCATATCATATCTCTCAGGCAACTGAAGTGGGGACCATCTTCTTCTTGGTTCTAAAATTTTCCTGAAATTAATTATTGAAATCACTAGGGACACAAACATCTACATGCAAGATTGAGAGTTCAGTTTGTTTCATTACTTTTGTCCCCTCCAAGACACCACTAATAGTTAGTTATGGAATAGTTATTATCGAAGGATGGAATATCACCAAGAGGGAGGGTGAATTGGGGATATAAAAGTTTTCTCACACAAATGCTTTGTTAGCAGAAGGTAAAATAGGGATAAACAAAGTAAGGGAAAGAGAAATTGAACACAATGGATTTATATTGGTTCGGTCAAAATCCTTGACCTACGCCTAGTCCCCTGGACTCTAGGGATTTCACTATCTCAAATGATTACACACTACGTAACTCGAGTTATGTCGGATGACAAAAGTTGCTATCGAAGGAGTTATTTATAAAAAGCTGAAGTACAATCATGACTTGAGTTATTAAGTAATGACTTGAGTTATGAGCAACTTTTAAATTTGTTTTTCAAACACAATAACTGGAGTCATGTCTTATCAATGGACGTTGAGTTAAATTGATTTGAGAGCAATTGTTTTGACATGAACCAGTAACAAACTTCTGAAATTATAATTGTTAGACATTATTAAAACACATAGAGAACTAACAATTAAAACCGGATTCGAAAGAATGAACCGATCACTTAATCGGTCCGGTCAACTGGTTTGACCGGTTCAGTATTTTTTAATTTTTTAAAGTAATTTAATTCGTATGTTATTTTATTTATAATTTTTCATATTGATAACCTTCAAATCTTCACTTCCTCACCGGTCTAGTGCAGATTTGCTCGGTTTGACTCGATCTAACCTATCAACCCTTGACCCACTACACCGACCGGTTCAATAGTTGGTCAGGTTTAATAACCTTGGTTAGTACAAAAGTTTGAAGTTGACTTAAGTTCTTAGGACTGCATGTAGGGATCAATGATGCGGTGAAAGGCCTTAGTCCTTTCCATTTCAATAGATTCTTGGAAAAAGATAGGGAGGGAAGGACAAGTAATGATAATTGATAAGAATAATTCAAAATTGTTTGACTGTTATTGAATGAATTATGGGAAGAATAAAGAGATGGAGTTGGAGAGAGATTGGATAATGGAAGAGGTTCAGAGAACTAGAGAGACTGAATCACTTCACTGAGATTGCAAAGATTGAGTTACAAACGTGTTGTTATCCCAGGTTACAATATTAATGATTTGTACCAAGAAGGTCAATTGCGATGGCTGAAGCCCCCGTATAAGTGATGTACATTTTACAGAATCATGAACAGTATCAGGATTACACAAGAGACCCCACAACAGCCACCTAGTAAGATTCATATTCTGTGTCTGATGATAAAAATATACGACATCCTTTACTATTTCTGATTGCTACTGGACTTCACCTTTCTGGTCGTCGATATAATAATAATATTCTGTTTCAATAGGTGGATCCTTGTTTGTTTAACAAAAGAGTTCTGCGCTTTTTTCGTAAAGATGGTCATAATTGGCGGAAGAAAAGAGATGGAAGAACTGTGGTAGAAGCTTACGAACGACTTAAGGTGCAGTCAGTGTGTCTGGTTTTATATTCATTATCCTTCGTGGGAAAAGAAAAGTGTATTTGTATGTTGTTAGAGAGCAAGATGTTTAGAATGATAAGACCTTACCCCTTTGACTTTTTTTTTTTTTTTTTTTTTTTTTTTTTTTTTTTTTTTTTTTTTTTTTTTTTTTTTTTTGGACCTTACTCCTTTGACAGAACTTGCTACCTCATGTAGGTTGTTGAGTGACAGCCTGCAGGATATGAAGACAATTAGTGCACAATATTTGATGTGGAAAAGGGTATATCTGCCAGTGGGAGAGTTAAGATTGGGGGCAGGGATGCGTTTTGTCAAATTAAGAAAGACTTGATGTGGTTTGTCAGATCAATTAAGAACCCCGCGTACCCACATTGCTTTCTTTGACCTTTGTTTTTTTTTGAGTAATCTCATATTTGCCATCCACCACTCCACATTCTGCATGCATATATACTTCTTTTTTTCATGGCTCCTCTTAGGTTTAAACATTGTTGGACCAACTAAGAGTAACTCTAAACAGTTTTTATACTTATACACAATTTGATAATCAAGGCGGAGGCACACTAGTGCCTATGTGGGCAAGTGCACACATAAAAATTTTATTTTTATATATATATATATATTGTGAAGGATTTTTATCACAATAGATTTGGTTGGATTAATTGGTTAAAGCTTTCCACATCTATGTAAAGGTCCCGGATTCGAACGCCTCTCTGAACCCAATCGTTCAACCAAGCCGCCGCCGCTCTCCAAATCTCTCACCCACGGTGCTCTCAGCTCCCAAACTTTCCATCGTCGGCGTCGCTGTCCCTTCCAGACCCACCGTTGAGTGCTTCCAGCTCCTCCGTCGCTGCGATTCTGTCTGAGGTAATTTTCGATTGTCTTTACTTCCTGCCGGTGCATAGATGTGCTTCTCGATTTAAGAACTAACTTTCTGGATTTTGGACTCAAATTTGAACTTTAAGCTAAATTTTTAGATTGTGCAGTTGTGAGGATTAGCTGTGTTTTCTGCTGTGAAATTGCTTTGTTCTGGAACTGATTTTTTTTTTTTTTTATGCCACTGTTATTTGTCGTGCAGTCTAAACCGCGGTGGACAAAATTTTTTCTAAAATTTTTATCACTTCTTTTGATATTTCTAACCACTCATTGCTATTCTTTGTTTCTTTGAGTGAGTAAGAGTGCTAAATGATAGAAACTCATTGGATTGCTTGCAATCACAGCAATGTTGAATCCCCTTAGATGTCATGTTTTTGTGTTCATCCTGTGTTTGCTGCCATAAAAGAATATGCTATCAAATTTGTTTATTTTCTAAATTCTGTGATGTTTATCAAAAATAAGACTGTTCTTAGCTGGAATAATTTATTGGACATATATAACTTGACTAGTATAAAGGAAGCTTCTGCGGTACCTGATCTTCAACTTTACTGATTTATAATTGCTTAGAAGGCAAAAAATGGTAATGTAGGTTGGTTCATTAACTTTACATATTTTTTATTTCTGAACTGTTTAGTTGCTTTTGAGTGTGAATTGTTTAGTTGCCTTAGAGTGTGAATTGTTTAGTTGCTTTGAAATTGGAAATCGTAGCTTTAGTTGCTTGGTGTCCCGGTATGAAAAAAAGATACAATTTTATAGGTTTCGATAGAGGAAGCGTTGAGATGAAATTAACTTATAGGTTTGCAACATGTTCTCTAATCTTGTCAAACTTTTTTCTTAGGAAAATGTCAGCGATCTGATCTTAATCATTTAAAACTTTCTTTTAAAAAAAAATTCAAAAAGCACCTAATTACGCACCCACAAACTCGAATCTGGCTCCGCCACTGTTGATAATTCATGCTTAATTAATGAATTTAGTTGTCGTCACCTTTTCTTCATTATTGGTAACTCTTACTCATTCCAACTAAGTTTTATTTTTCAATTCCAAGTTTTAAAGTTGTGATAAACAGTAGTTCAGATGTAATCTTTAATATAATAAATTTTAAAATTTTATCTTTAGCAATTTTAAACTGGTGAGAATGTTATAACATGAATAAATCGATGCCTTCACTCTCCTCATATACAAGTCCTAGATAAGATCAATGCCTTCACTCTCCTTCTATTACTGTCTACTTCCGTTCTTCCCTGCTCTGCATCTCGCACTCACAGTGTGGTCTTTCTCTCTCTGGTAAATTTCGTTGACCTAATCCTTGGGTTTTTTTATTTTCTTCTTCTGTTTCGGCGTATTTCCGATCAATTTTTTATTTTTATTTTTCATACTTAATAAAAACAGTCAAAAGAGGCGGGCGTGATCCTTTGGTTTTGTATATTACTTAGTTCTAGGAATAAATAAAAAATTGGGCTCTCACAACTCTCTAGGTGTTTTGTCCCAAAATTCAATTTAAGTAAAAACAATCATGGTGCCCCAAAACTGGTTCCATCTCTGGGGATGTCTATCAAATCCCTTTTTATTTGGCATCCCTTTCAATTTTCGGACTGTCTACTTCAGTTCATCCACTCCTCCAAGGCCAACCTGTCTGCCTCTTCCCTGCTCTGCATCTCGCACTCACAGTATGGTCTGTCTCTCTGGTAAATTTCGCTGACCTGATCCTTGCGTTTTTGGTTTTCTTGTTCTGTTTCGGCGTATTTCTGGTCAATGTTTGTTCGTTTTCTTTATATGCAGATAAGTGGTTGGGTTACTGGGGATTTCCGATGGTAATGGAGGAAGAGACTAAGCTCGTGCCGAAGAATGACTCTGACTGTGAGAGCAACGGAGCTTCTTCTGCTGCCGCTAATGGAAAATATGGTAACTAATAATGTTACTTGTTTTGCTTCATGCTTTGTTAATAATATATAATAGTTTACTTATTGAGAGGATTTGTCAATCTTCTAACAGATCATATCCTCATTTTGCAGATCTGTGCGGGATGATCCGAACATCAGAGGTGAAGATGGATGAAATTTCGGCAGCTTCTCTCATCAAGCATGATGCAGGTATACCTGATAGATCTGAATCGTTGCAGTGAAAGGCCTAAGTCCTTTCCATTTCAATAGATTCTTGGAAAAGATAGAGGAGGGAAGGAGAAGTAATGATAATTGGTAAGAATAGTTCAAAATTGTTTGACTGTTATTGAATGAGTTATGGGAAGAAGAGAGGGATGGAGTTGGAGAGAGATTGGATAACAGAAGAGGTTCAGAGAACTAGAGAGACTGAATTACTTCACTGAGATTGCAAAAACTGAGTTACAAAGGTATTAGGGACTTATTTATAGCCTACAGCCCCTTGCTGCTCTAACAATCACTGACGACCTGTTAGTTATCCACCTATTTATTTTATTTAGATAACTTTGACTTACAATAATTGTTATCCCAGGTTACCTTAGTGTTCTGTGCGAAGAAGTTCAAAGGCGATGGCTGAATCCTGCAGAAGTGATGTACATTTTGCAGCGTTATGAAATGTTTGAGATTTCTCAAGAGCCCCCACAACGGCCACCTAGTAACATTCATATTCTTTGTCTGAGTGATAAAAATATATGACATCCTTTACTACTTCTGATTGCAACTGGACTTCAGATTTCTGGTCTTCGATAATCATAATCTTTCTCAATAGGTGGATCCGTATTTCTGTTTCACAAAAGAGTTCTGCGCTTTTTTCGTAAAGATCGTCATAATTGGCAGAAGAAAAGAGGTGGAAGAACTGTGGGAGAAACTATTGAACGACTTAAGGTGCAGTCAGTGGTTTTATATTCATTATTTTTCCTGGGAAAAGAAAAGTGTATTTGTTGTTAGATATTTAATGTGATGCTGTCTCTCTTGATCCCCCAGTGTAATGGGGGATGACGTGCTAAGGGCATATATATGTTAACTTTTTTTTTGGAAAATATCTCAAGTATATTGTTGAAAGGAATAATCTCGAATGAAATTATTGATTCCCACAGTTATTTCCTTTAGTCGTTCAAAAGAATAAGGTAGAAAATGTATGATACACTAGTTGAAATTGAACTTTCCTAGATCTTGGGGCTTTAGGGTTTTAATACACATCCAAGCTTTGAAATTTTTCTTCCCAACATTTTGAATTTTTGCTAGAGCAAAGAGATTTCTGGCGCTTAAGTGTGACATTGATATCATATAGCCTTATGTACATAATTCCTTCATTTGTCGAGCATTTTTGTTTTCTTCCTTTAAATGGAAAAAAAACTGCAAATTTCTTATGTGGAGAAGGCCTTATGATAAAAATACAATCCAAACAGGTGTATATTGGGAAGGAAAATTAAGTTGCACTCAAGTCTTGAAAATTATGTTAGAAACTGTTGTGGATGTCCCAAGCATGCTGAAACTAGGTATTATTCAAAATTATCTAGAGTTATTGAAAGTTTTATTTTTAATTTTTATTTCCTCACTCATCTCTGCATGTTAGAGACCTTACAATTCTTTTAAAAAACAGTTTGACAGTTTCTCTTCAGACTTGATATTATTGATTCTCTGTTTTAGTCTTAGGGGAGATGATTGTGCTTTGATTCCTGCTGTGCAAAAATGTTCTTCAATCAAATTTTATTTATGGATGTCCTCCATCTGAATGATCGTTGCTAGGTTGGAAATATTGAGGCCTTACATTGTTATTTTGCACATGGAGAGCAGAACCCCACTTTTCAGAGGCAGAGCTATTGGATGTTGGATCCGTAAGTAAATTTTGTCTATTAACTGGCTACATACCCTTCATCTTCAAAGACATATATATTTGCAGCTTTTGTGAAAACTTTTATTCACTGAAGTTAGCTATTAGAGCTGCGTGTGATAAATTCTTGTTGAAATACAGTTACCTTTCAGTATAATTTGTTATTTTATTATACATTATTTTTTATATTATTGTGTTTTAATGTTTACATTTGTTTGCGCATTATTGTTTCTTTACAGGGCCTATGAGCATATTGTTCTGGTACACTACGGAGAAATAAGTGAGGTGAGTCTTCTGATCATGATGCTAGATTAGTTAAAATTAGCACTTGCAGCCGTTCATTCATGTTCAATGTTTTGTTTTGTGAAAGTTTAATTGCATAATCTTTTGTGAAGTCCTAAACCTCCAATCATGTTCAGTGTTTCCTAAGTAAAGCCCTTCGTTTCTGTATTCTTTTTAACTTTCAGTGAATGACCTCTGCAATAGTCTATGATTGTTTATATAGATATCTTTGGGCTCAATATTTTTTGAGTTTGTTGTCTTTCCTTCACCATTAATATTACTGGTATACTACAACGTCAATATTGTTATCATTTACTTATCTCATATCTGCTGTTTTCCAGTTGGAAAACTTATCAAGTGTGTATGCATGCTTCCATTTAATACCAGTCAACGAACTTTGGTTTTGTGTATTATATATCAACTATCAACATTACTCAAAATTACTTAAACATATATTAAAAAATAAAAAATGACTATGTTGTGAGAGGAATAAGCCTCTTCTTTGAATACTGAGTTGGTTCGTCAACAGAATTCTGATGCTGCTAATAATTCAATCTCTTCTACCGCAAATTTTATCCAAGGGAGAATGTGGGATCCCCATATTGCGGATGATGGATCCAGTAATGTTCATGTTGCCTCTAACGGGTATATATGCATACAATAATAATAATTCTCCCACTAAATTCTTATTTTGATCTTTAGTCAATAAGTAATGAATTATGTTGACACTTGTGTAGCCATAAAAAACATGTGTTGTGTTTTCCATTCTCAACAGAGTAACAGAAGATGAAGATGATGATCACGATGGCAACAGAGACTTAAGTGCAGCAGAGGAAGATGATGATTCTATATTTGAAATTACCGATTTTAGCAGATGGGAAAAAGGGGAAAGTATTGGGGCTGGTGGATATGGGACTGTTTATGTTGCCCGCAACAGGTATACATGACTAAACTGATGTTCTGATCTTATGTATTCTAATTTCTTATTTTAGCTAATAAATTGTAAACACTTGATTGTAGCTATAAAAAGCATGTTGTGTTCTTCATTTCTGACAGGGAAACCAGAGCCTTATGCGCAGTTAAGGAACTTAAAGACATTCACAAACTTGGAAACACAGAATCCTTACAAAAGGTACGTCTTATATGTGAGCGCGTGCATTATTACAATTTATGTCACAAGGATCAGAAAGTTAAAGTCAAAAATTTAATTTTAAGTGTCTGTGAATAGAATATAAGAAAGTAAGATCAAACTCCGGAGCAGAGCTAAAAAAGTAAACAAAATTAAAGTTTCTATTCTTCATCATTTTTTGTCTCTGACAAAAATATGATACCTGAACAGAATTCAAATTCACTTCCTACGAATTTTTTATTAATTAATAAACATTATAACTTCGAAGAATTCAAATTATGCAATACATTAAAAAGATGGAGAAAGAAAACATTTTGTTGATGATTGCAATAAAAAAATAGGAACTAAAAATGATTGAATTCACACAGTTCATTATATTGTATCAAACATGAAAAATTAGTCTACTTGTGTTTTCAGGAAATTGAAATTCTCAGCCAACTGCAACATACAAACGTTGTAAAGTATTATGGCCATGAAACAGTAAGCATTTTTCTGATTTAAGCTGTGGACACACTATTAATTAATCAATGGTTCATGGATATATAATTAGGTTGGACGCGACATTTCTCTTTACATGGAATACATAGAACCAGGTTCACTGAAGGAATATATCTTGATACATGGTGTATTACCTGAACCTTTAATTCGAAATTTAGCTGCACAAATTCTCTCGGGGTTGGTTTACCTGCATAGCAAAAGAGTAGTTCACAGGTGTACTCCCATACTTACTTGAGTTCAGGTCATTGCAAAACACTATAAAGTAATTAATTTTTGACTAATGTTTGTTGGGATTATCTTAATTAATTTATTCCCCTCTCTCAGTCATTATTTATTTATTTTCATGTATGATATATATAGGGACATAAAGCCACACAATCTACTTGTCGATTCCAACAACATTGTAAAGCTGGTTGACTTTGGTTTGGCTAAGCATGTAAGTCCTTGGATATCTTGTACAATATGTACATGACAAAACTGAGGCCATTGATTTTTTTTTAAAGAAAATCCCTCGATTCTAGGATCTAGATCATACCCCTTGATTTTAAGATCTAGATTGAGTTTTTCAAATTTTAAAAGTTTATATTTTCATTTGGTTGTAATCCCTTATTTCTCTCCCCTCATTACTCTCTCCAAGTGTATATATTGTAACATTTTCCATTGGAATAAACACATCAATATATAGAGTGAGATCATCTCTAATTTTCAATGATTTTCAAACTTGATACTTGCTATGTACAATAATTTAAGATGATTTTTCATGTTTAGGATGGGGGCGTGTATCCCATAACATTGGTGGTTTTTTGTGGCCTTTTAGATACCCTCTTGGAATTGATATGATAGCCCCAACAATCAGCAATATTGATGACTTAATTATATCTGTGTTGAATAGCTGGAAGAATCTGTGGGCAATCACTCCATATTGGGAACTCCATATTATACAGCCCCAGAGGTATATATTTTCATTCTCTCCATTAATTATGCCTGACAAGGTATTTCTTAACAAACTTATTTCTAATTCAGGTTTTTGATAAAAGTATAGAATATCAGAGCTCGCATGAAGCTTATGCTGCTGATATATGGAGTTTAGGTTGTGTAATCATTGAAATGTTCTCAGGGAACCATCCTTGGCCTGGTTTTAACGCGGTAAACACTTTTACCCTTCAATATATATATATATATATATAGAGAGAGAGAGAGAGAGAGAGAACTCATATTGCATTTGATAATATGACTTTTAATTTGCATACAAGTTTAAAGAATTCAATTCTTTGTTATTGTCTGCTAAAAATTTTGTTTTTGTTTTTTTTTTTTCAAAAACAGTCAAGCAATAAGCTGTTTTAATCAAAGAAATCTTTCTATTGATGCTGTACCCACACGAACATAACACGTCTAATCTTAGAATAGCAGAGTCCTCAGGATGTGCATAACTTAGCCCAGTGTTAGTATAAACAAAGCATAAATGTACTCTAAGGACTGATTGTATGTAGTATAGCTTTAGGTGTAACTTTAATGAAGTAGTGCCTTGGTAAGTGCAAGGACAAGAGTGAGAAATTGGGGTATAACTTTTCAATATCAGATTAATTTTGGAATTATATGAGACATTATATCCCATATATATATATATGGAGCTTTCACTTATTAGTTAACGAAGTATATCACTAAAACAAATTTATTTACTAAGCAGGTGCAAGTCATCTTTAATGTTCATTTTAAACACCAACATCCGCCCATACCAGAAAAGTTATGCCAAGAGGGTAATGATTTTCTCAAACTCTGCTTCTCAAAATCTCCAGCCGACCGCCCATCTGCTTCAACATTACTAGACCATCCCTTTGTAAAACCACAGACAACTTAGCTTGCTGATGGAAGAAAGTACAATTAGGGTTGATGGTGTTGATAGGATTGGGAAGTAAGTATTATACAGCTATACAGCTAAGGCCTTAGTCTATACAAAGGGTCATGTGACTATTTATTTTGTCTATAGGAGCATTGCTTGGGGTGATAATATAGAATTGTTCCAAATAAGCATTGTTTCAGTTGCTTCATTTGTGAGTTACAAGACCTGTAGTATGATTATTTGCGCATCGGCTTTTTGAGTTAACAAATACGCTCAAGACTGTATTTATACCCCCGAAAGATAACAAGCGGCCGCTGCATAATTTTCTTGCTGCTTGGCCATTTCCTTTTCTTTGTATCTCCTCTCACTTGTTCTTCTTCGAGTCCCCCATTTAATGGTAAGCTTCTATTCGCAGCATTTGAGGCATATGAAGAATCTTGGTGTGTATATATATATAGTTGCCTGATGCTATATGCTGGTAAAATAAGGATATACATTGAAATGTGGCATCTCTCACTGTTGGCATGAAAGTATCTTCCTCTCTAACTGCATCAGATAATCAACTTTGGTGTTTATTTGCAATGAGCAGATCTTCAGAGAGAAAGGTTGAGGGTTGAGTCCAGTAAAGCCTTAATTAATCCTTATATAGATTCAATTTTTTTTAGGATGCATAAAGGGAAAAGGTGGCCTTGTGTGACGGCTTCTGTCACTTTGTTTTCTCTTTTCCTTTTAAATTTCTTTTGTCTGGTTACATCTATATTTTTGAAGGATAAGGAAAATCGTATATTTATTTTCAGTTAGTGGAAACATAAACTTGTATCTCCTTTGATGTTATTATAAATTTTAAAATTTAATTGGTGAAATTTCAATAACCTGTCTGTCCCCTTCCGTACTCCCCTAAAAGAAACTCACATGAGATATATTCCTTGATGCTTAATATAAAATGTATTTATCTAATTTGATAAGATTAAGGAAATTATTTAAGTTAGTTAATATGATATATATTTTCTAAAACATCCTGGCCATCTTCCTTAATTCCCTTATTCCCTTTCTTCCTTAACTATTGTTGAGAGAGCATCATTAGAGTTAAATTATTAAAATATTAACAAAAATGAAAATTGTCTCTCCTTAACTATTGTTGAGGGAGGATCATAAGGGTTAAATTAGAAAAATATTGACAAAAATGAGAACTATATTTTATATTTAGAATAAATATTAACTTCCAAAGTTGTCTTATATTAAAGACCGGAGTAATTTTTATCATTTAAATTGTCAACGTTTTTGTGAATGAGCAAGAATTGTTATTGTTTTGGTGTAGAACACAGATGTCCAACCTTGGGCTGGTGCTTTGATCTTGGATTGACGGGCTCTGCCTGAATATCTATGGAGGAGATATCCAGGAGAGCGAGGGATCACTGTGCACAAACTAGGCTCTCGCCAAAGGGGGTGGTGTGTGTGCACAGTGTGGCCATATGTAATTAGTTTAGAGTTTAGAACGTGTGCTCCTTAGGGTTCGACCTCTGTATTTATAGAGTTTACCTTAGGTAGGATATGTCTGATCTTGCGTGATCTCCGGTGCGATTATCTAGGCCGTTATATCATATATGAAGATACCCCTTTATTCCAGGGGAGTTAGGATATCCACCTATTGTAGATAGATCCGACATATCTGTTAGGATATAGTATTCACTGCTGGGCCCTTTCGTCATTGGGCCTTGTGCAGGTCCGTAACAATTGCCCCCCAGCCCGGTAGTTCAAGCTTTTGGACTGCCAGGATGTATTTCGTCGAACTAACATCGGTTATCCTGAGTAGGTAGGCTGAGGTCTTTACGTCACCACCCGGTGTTGTGCTGGTTCTGGTTGTGGAAATCATTTGCTCTTATCCGAAGTAGTGTTATGGAGTATATGGGATCGAGGCACGTCTTTTACGGGGCCCGGTGATTCGAGCTAATGTCAAGCATCCTACCTGACTTCGAAGTCTGAGTCCCTTTGATGTTGTCATCATTGCCCCCTGACACCTGGCCTCCCCGGGTTGGCGAGGGGTTACAACCGCCGCGTCTAGCCGTCAGCGATTTTCGTGCGCATTTAATGCGACTGTCACGTAACGTACGCTACCCCCACTTTTAGGGTGAATTGTCTTTTCTTTCTCTGACTATTCAGTGTTACAATGTTCGAAGGGATGCACCTGTCTATTATTCGTATTTCCCTCCATTTTTCATACTCTTCTTTTTTACGACTCCTCCCCTTTTCTCGAAGAAAACTCTGTTTTTGTTCTGCCGCGACCGTCTCTATGCAGCCCTCTGATCTTGCCTTTTCCTCTTTCTCCAACTTTCGCTAACTTAGGTATACCCATCACTCCTTCTATTTCATTCTGTTTTGATTTTTGAAGTTCTGTGATTTTGTCATTTCCGCTTCTGGGGAAATTTTTTTGTAGGAGCGCTCGGGCGTCACTTGAGTTCTAGTTCCCCTTGTTTATCGTCACCTACGTTTGTGTGTGGGAGTGTCCCTTGTCTTCTTCCTATTTGGTTCCCCCTTCCTTACCAAACTGTCTTCTTCCTTTCTAGGATCCTTTTTCTAGTGGTAATGGATAGGTTTAACCATTTGCCCTTTTCTAGTCAAAACGCAACTCCGGACGAGGAGGAAGCCCTTCATGCCCATTATCCTAGAGCCAGCTTTTGGTTGTTTGGCTCTTCCCTTTCTGAGGAGGAAAGGCTGGCAGCCTTGCTCCGTGGTGGGTCCGATGAGAGGAGAGCTGAAGGGTCGTCCTCTACCATTGCCCAGTCTTCTAACGCGGGTTTTGCCACTGGTTTCCCTCACTTTGGGGGCTGGGACGGTTCAGGAGCCATCTCAGCTCTGCCTATTAATTTTTACCAGACTCCCCCTCGGGTGAGGTCGGACTCCCATCCTGAAGGATATCTCGTCCCCTGTTGGGATTGCATTGCTTCCAGCTCCCAGTACATCGCGCTTGGCCAAGATTCTCTTGCCAATCAAATTCTAGGTTCCTGCCGGCATAGGTCCCCATCGCTTCCCACCTCGGCCATTAGAACCGGATTTCATCATCCTTCTATCATTAACATGCATGCGTCAGGTATACCTTTCATTTACTGATCTTTACCTATTTTCTATTTGCTTTAGGTCTAAATGGAGTCATCTCCTTCATCCCATATGACCCCTTCTATTCTTCGGGGAATTAGATTCGCGGTCCTCCTAACGAAATATCCCTGGGTTGCTCACGGGGTATTGACAACACAATTATTGATGTCGCCTTCCGATATTGCCAGGCTCAATTTGGGAGACACTTCATGCTGCATCTTACGTACTCCTTCTGATGGGGAGCCCGTATGTGCCGTGAGGGAAGGAACCAATCCCTCCTTCTTCTTTTTCTACAAAGATTATGTTAGTTCTCAATGAGTTTTGATGATTAACAACAATTGTAAACATGTGTTAAAGTTTTTGCAAAATCTGTCTAAAACCATTTATCAGTTGTTTACTCGAGTAAAGGAATGCTTACTCGAGTATAGGATCGTTAAAGGATTGCTCGATTGGATTTTACACATCAATACTTTGCAGTATGGATAGCCATACTCGAGTATTGACGTCTCGAGAGCAATCGAGTTTTTGATGAAGGCGCTTACTCGAGTATAGGTTTGCATACTCGAGTATAGGCCATCCAGAGAGCAACCAAACTTTTCAAGTTAAGTCAATACTTGCGGTATAGATCGCTATACTCGAGTATTGGACTTACAGAGAGCAAATGAACTTTTGAACTTGAGCGTATACTCGAGTAGACACTTGCATACTCGAGTAAAGGGTCTTACGGAGAGCTCCCAAGTTTTTCTAACTCATGCATACTCGAGTAAGGATTTACATACTCGAGTAATGAGCTCTTAAACTAATTTTCAATTTGACTCATGTTCTTGCATACTCCAGTAAGCATATGCATACTCGAGTATGAGACCATACAGAGAAGTCATCATTCGGCTTGAACTTGCTTACTCCAAAGTATACAAATGTATACGCAGGTTTAGAGGCATTTTACACTTAAAATTTTCAAGCAAATAGTTGCTTACTCGAGTACACCACTAGCTTACTCGAGTAAAGCCTTTGGTTTCAAAAGTTCAAGTCTCGAAGGTTTGCCTCGGAAGTTGCTTACTCGAGTATCCATTTGGATACTACGGTAAAGACTCTCTCACACGGTGACTTACTCGAGTAAAGATGAACTTACTCGAGTAACCAACGCCGAAACCAATTTTTGAATTATACGAATTTGCAAATCACACTTGTTTGTTCTAATTGCTTTCATGAATCATTCACTTATGAACCCAACTATGTTTAACAAGTTTGTTGAGTGAATTTCGGTTAGCACGAGATGAAGATTATCGAAGGTCAAAGCCATAAAGCAAAAGTGTACAAGTGCATTTAATGCACTTCGAAATCAACCTTCTTTTGGATAATCCACACTCGAGCACGCATTCTCAACGGTCAAGAATGCTTTCTTCATCAAGTAAACTCTTCTCCAACGGGCAAATCCTCGAGTTCCACATCGATCATATTAGCACTGGATTAGTTGGAGTTTAGAGAGAGAAGATGACCGAGACCTTAAGCTAATCACCTACAACGGTTGGATTCATCAAGCAACGGTCATTTAATGTTCTCTACCTATAAGTAGAGTGCATTAACTTCTTCTCAAGCCGATACACCTACTAAGAGCGAAAATTTATTGATTGCCATTTATTGTGTTCAGCTTTCTTTGTATTGTATCAATCGATACTTGTACTTGGTGTTCATTTTATCGCTTTCCGTGAGAGAGTTCTATCTCGTAAATCATTTATTGATTGAGATAACCACAAGTCGGGGACTTGGTGGTTGGGTGTATTGATTGCAACTTGTAAGGGAGTGAGTTCTAGAGAGAGAACTACTCGGAGTACGAGTTTGTAATCGGTTGTGAGTATAGTGGATTGAAAATCCCAAATGTGGCAGGGACCGGATGTAGGTCAAGGATAAGACCGAACCAGGGATAATTTCTCTTGTGCAAGCTTTCCTTCCCTTCCTCCTTCTGTTATAACTGTTTTTACTTGGTCAAAACAGCACTTTCCGAAAAGTTTTTAAAATACCAAATTCACCCCCCTCTTGGGTATATAGCTCCATTTACAGATTATGCCACCCGACTCGGTATTCGCTTCCCGTTTACCGAGTTCCAAATGGCTATTTTGAATTACCTCCATCTAGCTCCTTCTCAGCTCCATCCTAACGGGTGGGGTTTTATTTTAGCTTTCGAGCACCTTTGGAAATCCTTCGTGCAGCTCATCCCCTGTAAACTGTCCATATTCTTTTATTTCTTCTATCCCTTCACCCCTCGATCCAACAAGAATAATGAGGAATTGAAGGGTTTGACCTCCCTCCGAGGTGGTCCTGGCCGAAAACTTTTTTATGCGTTCTCTGATTCCTTTAAGCATTTCAAGACCAGCTTCTTCAAGGTTTTTGCTATTTCTGGGCGACAACCTTGGTTCCTTCATGGCCTTGAGTCCAAAGACATAGAATGGAGGTTCCTACTATACTATACCGAGGATCATCATCATAAGGACTCTTCCAGTTACCAAGTAGATGGGGATGATCTCCTAGTCGAGGTCGTCGTAGCGGTGTCTTGTCTGGTAACTTACATCAAGGAGCACGGTGTAAAGACCGTTGCTTGGATACTAGCTCAATCCGTTATCGAGTTCGGTTCGGCCTTGTGTATATTTTCCATCTTTGTGTCTAATTTACTCTTTGTGGTATTCCAGCATTTGATTATTTTGATCCTTTGTTCTAATTGGTATTACTTTTTTGCAGCTCAAGCTATGGAGTCGTTGCCTCCCTACCTCTCTCACGTGAATCCTGGTGATGGGTGTCTTCCGCGGCAAGAATCTCGGAAGCGCGTCGCTGCTGAACTTGGTAGGGGGAGGGGAAGAGCTGTGCCCCAAGCCCCGGTGTCCAAGAGGATGAGGTCCTCGGTCCAGAGCGGCCCCTCCACTTCTCCTGGGCCAGCACAACACAGACAAAGAAACCGTGGTTGGGGAGGTTCTGACTCGTTCCCAAACCAGCTTGGCTCCACCTCCACCTCCTCCTCCCTTCAAGCTGCCTCACAGTTTTGCTTGGGAAAAGGGGGTTACCGACGAGTTCAGCGTTGCCTACTTCCCTCCTCGCCGTTTCCTAGATGTTGTCGTCCTTCTGACTGAGGCTGATGAACGTTTAATTCATTCAGTGCAGGATCATTTGCTAAAGGGGGTCGGCTTGGTGCAGACTATGCTTCATCTGAAGCAGAAGGTGGTTGGGGTCTCGGCTGAGAAACGGAGCCTGGAGAAGGAGAGGGACGTGCCGTGGCGACGCAGAAGAGGGCGGAGGAAGAGATCAGCGCAGTCCAAGCTGCGGTTGAAAAAACGTCCGAGGAGCTGAAGTCCACTTAGGATGTTCTGGCAAAAACAAGCTCCGAGCTCCAAACTTTGCAGACCGCTCATTCCTAGAGTATGGAAGCTTTGAAGCCAGTGCAGGCGCAGCAAGGTCGCTTGGCGGAGGAATTGGGTGCGACGAAGGCCGAGCTCGTAGATACCAAGAAGGCCCTTGCCGACGCCACGGATACTATGAGGGCGACCGCCAAGGATGCTTTCGACATGGCTTTGGCCCAGATTCGACACTTGAACCCTGATGTCACCCTGGAGCTTAATAGATTTCACTATCGAGCGTATGTGTATGAGGGTCAATTCTTCTCGCCTTCTCCGTACCCTGACCAAGCTTCTGTGTCGGAGCTCGATGGTGGGGGCGGGGTGGAGAAGGGGAAGATGAGGTCTCTCTTGATGCTGCTTCGGAGGACAGTTTGGGTCCTTCTAAGCCTATCACTCCAAGCTCCTAAGTGGCCAGGATGTTTCCTAGCTTAGTTCCTTCTTTTTTTTGGGCGTCTGTGCCCTTTTCACTTTGCCTTATTACCGGCGTTTTTTGCCGGGTTTTGTAATTTTATTTGAACAATTTTTAATCATTGATAAAAATTGCCTTTTGATGCCGTTTTTGAATTCTAAGCTAAGTTAGATATTCTTAGAGGCGGGCGGGTCTTTAGTTAGTAATGCAGATTTGCTTTTTCTTCCAAATTTACAGTGTAACACCCCAAATTTCGTAGTTCAAAATGTGTCGGTTGACACTCAGTTTTAAGAAAAATCGACAGAGTTTGAGGTGCTACCACTCAGAGTAATGCGGAAACGGAGAGCATGCGCTAACGTTTGGACGATGAGTAATCGATACAAAATGCCCGGTGCATATCGATGCCTTACGACATATGCTGATATATTAAATATTTCTCGAAGGAATATTCATGTGATACAACAATACAGCACTTTGTATAATTACAAATCTTTATACAATCTTCAACCAAGCCGTAGCTAGACTTGGGGCAATGAACTTAACTCGGTTAATCAAACAATTTGGCCGGCGGTGTCTAGTGGAAGTCTCCCGAATTCACGGTGACTCATTGGATCGAACCACATAGACGAATCCTTTCTAGACACCAAATGGTTTGAAGTAACCTTATTAGATTTATGCCGAAGGTAGGCTGTTAAACTTCTTAGGCATTTGCTTTGGCCGATGCCTCTTCACGGTTCCTCCCTTCGATGCCTTTTCACGGCTCCATCTACCGGTGCCTTCCGATCCTGGTTCCTTTCCCGAACCTTAGACAAATCGAGGTCCAATACCCATCGGACCTCGGGTAACGGTTAACCTCATGTGAAAAGTACAAACAAGTATATGTATGACAGAGATGTTCATTTCATTACGATTAACCAATACATAGCACACACGAGATGAAAGGTTACAACAGTACATAAGCACACAGCAGATGTAATGTTAACACAACAACAGTACATAGCACACATCACATGTAAAAGTTTGCAACATTTGCACTAACCAGTGCCACGACAGCTCCTCATGTCCTCAGCGCTAGGACAACTCAACGGCATTATCAAGACTATAACCCGTATAAAGCCGAATGTATAAAACCTAGGTGATCTAAACCCCATAAACTTAGTCACGATTCGGCCCAAGACCTAGTCTTGTCCATCACTTCATGAATCATTCTATCCCATACAAGCACACAAGACACATCAGAGTTAAAGTTACAGTACGCGAACGTACCTTTCACCGGGTAATTGTCAAACGCCCGACCTTTGAACTCGACTCCGGACTTCCGGATATCTTATACATTATCGTCGGATTATTTTATGATATTTGATAAATATCATATTGCTTACAATAATATCTAAAGGTTTAATTTACCTTTCTACCCTTGGTGGATTTGTTATTTACAAATTTGCCCTTACATTTTCTTAAAAACGCTACTTCAGCATTTATGGGCAGAATTTTCGGTAACTTTGAAAAATCATAGCTAATTCTAGAAAAATCGAAATGAGGTTCTGTAAAATTTCTCATGACCCTTGACATGTCTAGTTTCAAGGAAAAATATTCCAAGAACCTAGAACATCAAGAATCATTCCCAGTTTAATGGTTTCTCAACGCTGCCCAGATTTTTTCCAGAAAACATAGCCCAGATTCCAGAATTTTTATCTCCTTCTACAGACCTCTAATTGATACATAATTTATATCAATGGAAAGCTATACATGTATACTATAACCATGATTTATTTCATAATTTTTGAAGATAGATTTACATATAAAATAATGCCCTCTAACTGACTGACTCCAACAGCCTAGCAATTCTCTATCTCATTCTAACTTGTTTTATTATCCTAAAAGTTACTTCCCAACATGTTCCCACCTTGTCAGGAATCTTTCAATGCAATAAGGCCTGAAAACAATTATGAGAAATTACTTTACCTATTTCCTAGATTAAACTAACATTTATACCAAGAACTACTAAGAACTATAGCACTAAAGACTAGAAACTAAAAACTAAAGACAAGCTTACCTCTTGAAGCCTCTTGCTTGCCTCCTCCTTCTTCCTTCTACTCTATTAGAAATCAACTCTTGGAGTTTGATTTGGTGTGAAGAATGAGGAGAGGCAAGGCCTCTATTTATAGGGAAAATCTCAAGGTTAAAATGGTAATCTCAAGCCCAATGTCGGCCACCATTTGCCTCTTCCTTAATCTCAACCATTAGATCTAAACTTAATCAAGAAGTTTTAATCCTCACCTTTCACTATAAAGCATGAGCTCTTGTGATGTCATCTTGATGACATAATCAAGGCTTAGGTGTCATTGTTGATTAATTAACAAAGTTTAATTAACTCTTAATTGTATTTGTTAACTAACCATGAAAATTAGTGCTTAATTAGACAAGCTTAATTCTTCATTAGTTAGCCCCCTTTTTGATGATCTTAGCTTGCCTCTAATTATCTTGTAACTAATCTTGTCTTTTAATTGATCCTTGATTTTTAATTAAGACATTCCCTAATTGTTACTTTTAAATTTGTCCCTTGGTTAATTATGAAGATTTACACAATTATTTAATTAGTGAAAACTTAATTGCTCATTAATCTTTATTAATTTCCTTTAATTTGTTTAAGTATTTCCATAACATTTTCTTGCTCCTTTTGGCTATATAACAACCATGATTTAATATGATAATTATATCATATTTCAAAATCCATAAATATAATTTCAAAATTGGCCCTTGGTTTATTTAATTTCAAGAGAAATTGCCTACAAAATTAATCAATAGCTTACTAAAATTTTGAGACACCTATTCACCTTTATTTAATATGTATTATTTATCAAAATATAGTATTTATGATAAATAGAATTTTTAGGGTATTACATTTGCATGGGAATCGGGGTAGGGTTTTCATTTTTACCGCTTAGGGTTTTTTCTTTAACCGCACTACTGAGTTCCGATTCGATTTTTAGGTATCATAACCAAGATAAGGGCAAACTGTCACATGTCCAGCCGTGGTGTTTGAAACGCAACGCTTGAACATTTTGACCATATCAGGGTCGGAATGACAATTCATCTTCTTATCTCGGAGCGAGCTTTGACGTATCAATTTTGCGAAGGCCCGCAATGGCGACTTCAGGGTTCTCTTAACTTGGTTAGCCCCGGTGTAATCCATCTAGATGTGTTCTACTTGTGACTGGGGTTAGAGACCTCGGTGTAATGCTTAAGCTATCAATAGTGCGCATTTGTGAATCTTCACTGAGGAATTCTTCATTAAAATAATAAATCGCTCCAAAGAGCTAATAATGTCGCATAATAAAATTTAAAACAGTCGAAAATATAAAAGTTTAAATCTAAATGCTGAAATTAAGAAATAACCGAGCTCAAAACAAGTGTTTCTGCCGTCATACGAATGCAGGGCCGAGATCTAACTATAGTAGATTCTTAGCTTGTCGGCGTTCCAAGTTCTTTTAATTGGCTTCCTTCCCAAGGTTTTGAGTACATATACTCCTTTGTCAAGCTTCTCTTTTACGCGATAAGGGCCTTCCCAATTCGCAACTAGCTTGCTATCTCTAGCGTTTTTATTTCCCACGTCTGCACGTCGGAGTATAAGGTTGTCCCTGTTGAAAGAACGGGGGTCTAACCCTCCGATTGTATTTGCTGCGATGAGTTACTTTGCAGCTAACTCTCGGCAGTGTGCCGCGACTCTGACCTCGTCGATCAGGTCCAACTCTGTCCTTAACGCGTCATCATTTGACCCTCTCCTCTTGGAGAGCTTTGATCTTCCTCCACGACGTTTGTCCTATCTCGGCCAGGGATCATTGCCTCGCATCCATAAGTCAACCGAAAAGGGGTTTCCTGGGTTGAAGTCTGCATGCTTGTCCTATAGCCCCACAGAACACTGTAGAGTTGTTCGACCCAGTTAGATTTTGCATCTTGCATCCGCTTCTTTAAGCCGTCAAGAATGATCTTGTTGGCTGCTTCAGCCTTGCCGTTAGATTGTGGATGCTCCACCGAGGCAAAGTGCTGCCTAATGTCGAGGTCTGATCATGTCTTGGAACCTTCTATCCATAAATTGGGTCCTGTTGTCTATGACTATCTCGGCTGGGATTCCAAAACGGGAGACTATATTATGACAAAAGAACCTTTGTATGCGATCCGAGGTTATCGTTGTTAAGGGTTCGACTTCAATCCATTTAGTGAAGTAGCCTACCGCAACAAAGAGCCATCTGAACCGCCCGGGGTTGATTTGAGTGGCCCGAGGAGATCCATCCCCCATTTGTAAAAAGGTCAAGGGGCCGAGATGCCTTTCAATTCTGCTGGCGGGGGCCAAATAATTTTGGCGTGTTTCTGGCAACTATCACATCTTTTTACGGCCTCCTTTGAGTCTGCCATCTTGGTTGACCAGTTGTAGCCGGCACGCAGAGCTTTCCTGGCTAGAGCTTTGCCTCCCATGTGGCGGCCGTTGACTCCTTCATGTATCTCGGCCAACACGTATTTGGCTTCAGATGGCCCCAAACATCTCATCATGAGGGAGTGCAAGCCTTTTCGCTATAGTTGATCTTCGACCATTGTGTAGATGGCGGCCTCTCGGATCAACTTCTTAGCTTGGTTGAGTCGATCGGAATAATGGCTCTTTCTAGATAATCCTCGATTGGTTTTCTCCAATCTGTCGCTGTTGAGATAGTCAGGATACAGCTCGGCTTTGTGAGATTTTGCTGGATCACGGTCCTATGGTTGCCCGGGCCTTTCGTACTTGCAAGTTTGGAGAGGATGTCGGCTCTAGTGTCTTCCCTTGGAATATGAGTCACTGTGACCTCTTCGAAGTCGGCCATGACCTCCTTTGCCTTGTTCAAATATTTAGCCAAGAGTAGACCTTTTGTTTGGTAGGTGCCCTCGATTTGTGCCGCGACAAGCTGTGAGTCGGTGAAAACTTTAACCCGCTGAGCTCCATGTTCTTTGGCTTGCAATAGTCCGGCGAGTAGAGCTTCATATTCGGCTTGGTTATTTGAGGTCGGGAATCTGAGCCGTAGGGAATGCTCAATTGCAATACCCTCCGGGCTTTCAACTATGACTCCTGCTCCGCTCCCTTTTATGTTTGACGAACCATCAATGTAGACCTTCCATATTTTAGCTTCGTCTGTGTCTGTTCTCTCAGTCGGGGTGAGTTCCCTCACGAAATCTGCCAATGCTTGTGATTTGATGACATGTTGGGCTTCGAAGGTGATGTCAAACTCGGACAATTCGATCGCCCAGCTGGTCATTCTTTCGGCCAGGTCTGGTTTGTGTAACACTTGGTGGATCGGTTGACTAGTTCGGACGACTATCCGATGTCCTTGGAAGTACGGCTGAAGTCTTCTTTGTTATTAGCGGAGCGAATGCTACTTTTTTGAGCCTTTGGTATCGTAGTTCTGAGCTCTGCAACGCCTTACTTATAAAATAAATCAGTGCCTGTTCGGCCTCGGTTTCTCTAACCAGGGCCGCGCTTACCACCTTTTCTCCCGAGCGGGTATAGGAACAAAGATTCACCAGGTTCCGGTTTTGATTTAATTGGAGGGGTTGCCAAACACGCTTGATTTTTTCGAATCGCCTCGCGATCCGTATTCCACCCTCCCCGTGTTTCCTTTTTAGCGTCTAAAGAAAGGGAGTGCATTCTCCGCCAATCTTGGTAAAAACATGGTCAGGGCGGCCAATCGGCCAGTTAGTTACTGGACTTCTTTCTTAGTCCTCGGGGCTTGCATGTCCAAGACTACCTTACACTTGTCAGGATTCGCCTCGATTCCGTGGTTTGTCAACATAAAACCTAGGAACTTCCCGGCTGGAACTCCAAATGCACATTTGGCCGGGTTTAACCGGATCTGGTGTCTTCTTAATTTGTCAAAAGTTTGCTCCAAGTCCCGGATATGGTCTTCAGGGTCTCTTGACTTCACAATCATGTCGTCGATGTATACCTCTATGTTTCGCCCGATCTGGTCTTCAAAGACTTTGTTCATCATTCGTTGATAAGTAGCCACGACGTTTTTCAATCCAAAAGGCATAACGTTATAACAGTAGTTGGCTTGTCGGTTATGAAGGCCGTTTTCTCCTAGTCATCTGGGTGCATGGCTATTTGATTGTAACCAGAATAGACGTCCATGAAGGACAACAATTGAAAACTGGCGGAGTTGTCGACCAAATGGTCGATGTTAGGCATTGGGTAGGAATTTTTTGGGCAGGCTTTGTTTAAGCTGGTGTAGTCCATGCACACCCTCCATTTTCCATTTGGTTTTAAAACATAACCATGTTAGACAGCCACATGGTGTATTGTATTTTCTCGATGAACCCATTGCTAATAGTTCGTGACATGTTCAATAGCCTTCATCATCGTCGGCTCTGATGTTTCTCTTCTTCTGTGCCACTGGCGTTGACCCTGGCCGGATGGCTAATTTTTGGCAATAGAAACTAGGGTTGATCCCTGATATCTCGGATGACGTCCACGCGAAGATATCTTGGTTTTGTATCAAGAACTTCATCAATCGGGCTTTCAGATCCGGACTCATCGCTCCTCCAATTTTGGTAGTTTGTGAGAAATCCTTTACTAGGACCAACTCTTCTAACTCGCCTTCTGGTTCTGGACGTGGGACCTCGGGCTTGTCCCTAGGGTCAAGCTCTATCATGTTTACTGGACGTCAGGACTTTCTGTCCTTTTTAAGATTCTGGGGATCATTCGCCCCTGCGGATCCGAGATGGCGATGACGGTCTGCCTTGCCCCTCCCGAACAGTCTCGAAATAACACTACCGGGATTCCTTCTGGTCCTCGGTGAAAACTACAACTTGGTTCTTATTGTTCACCATCTTCAACTTCTGATGCTTTGTAGACACTAACATGTCCCAATTGTGGATGGTCGGTCTTCCCAATATGATATTATAGGGGGAAGGGAAATCGGCGACTATGAATCTTACCCGTTCGGATTTAAACGCCTCTTTAGTTCCTAATGTTAATCTGAGGTCGATATAACCTTTGGGAGGTGAATGCTCCCCGTTGAATCCTATGAGGGTTGTTTTACAAGGCTTCAAATCTTCTACGTCCATACCCATCCCTTTGTAGGCGTCCCAACTAATGATGTCGGCTAAGCTCCCTGCATCTACAAAAACCCTTTTGACCCGACAATGTACCAGGGTTCCTGTGATTACCAAACCATCCTGATGCCCCGGAACTACGTCGTTCAACTCTTCATGAGTAAAGACTAATGGTGGTGGTGTCGGTTTAGTCGGGTCGTCCTTGAATTTTGGGAGATCTCTTACAAAGAGGACTTCTCTCGGGTACTTCTTTTACCGGCTTCTTGTATCTCCTCCCCCACCAAAGCCTCCGCTAACTACGTTGCAGTGGAACTCGGCTTCTGGGAACTTGTCATCCTCGCTAGTTGACTTTCGTCTTTTCTCATCTTTCTTGGGGCCAGTGGCCGGGCTCCTACTTCGGCCACCTTGTTTGCGTTTGTTATTTTTCTTTCTTTGGGTTTTTATCACGTATTGGCGCAATCTGCCATCTCTAACGAACTTCTTAATGGCATCACGGAGTTCATAACATTGATTCGTGGTGTGTCCCGGTCTGTCATGAAACGCACAAAACTTGGATTAGTCTGTTGTGGGTCGGTTTCGGAGAGTCCAAGGCCTCTCGACCCTTTTCATCTCGGTCTGAGCTACCTCCTTCCAAATCTGCGAGCGGGAGATGTTTAGAGGGGTGTATCTGTCGTATTTTATCTTTCCTTCAGATCTTTCCCCTTGAGGTCGGCTATCTCAGTTGCGCTTGCAGGAGTCTTCTTTCCGCTTATCGGTCCGATCTTTCTCGTCCAGTGACGTATTTCTCCGCCCTCTCACTTCCGACGGCATTGGCAATCTCCATCTCGCTCCACCTCCAAATATTGCTTTGATCGGGTATGGAATTCGGTGAGGGTGTAGACCTTGTTCTTAAAAACTGACTTAGCTAACCGAGATGAGGGATCCAATCCATCTATGAGGCAATGTACGTGGACATCCTCCGGAAGTGAGCGTACTTGTAAGGCCTGTAACATTCTAATTTTTATATTAGGATTTAATTACAAATAAAAAAAAATTATTTAATCATGACATATGAATTTAATATGTAATTTTCAAAATAAAAGTTTCATATAAAATGTCAAAAGAGAAATTAGTAGAGTAAGAATGTCAATAATAATAATAGTAAATGATATTTTAGTTTGTTAAAAAAAAAGGGGGAAGAGAGGCAAAAAGGTGCAAGATGAAGAAAGGGAAAAAAAGTAGCAAAAAAAAAAAAAATAATAAAAATAATATTTATTTAAAAAAAAATAAATAAAAGGCAAAGATGCAAAACGTGGTAGCACGTTGCTACAATTTTGGAGAGGCGGTTGAGTAATCCCCACCGCCCTCCTCTCCTCTCCTATTTATATATATATGTATGTGTAGTGTAGTGTAGCGTGTGTGTGTGTTTCCGGTGGTGAGTGAGGGTGCAGAATTGAGAGGGTGAGGGAAAAAGAAGAGAAGGAAGAAAGAAGGGTCAAGAATGGATATTTTAAGGTATGTTGTTTATTTTATAAGATCATTTAGGTAGTTTAATTAATTTCTTTTTAACAAACTTTCTTCACGAAAGTTATCTACGCATTTTTCTCTTTTGGATAAGGATAATATAATACTGACTAATGAAAATTTTGGGATTATAATTATGATAAAGTTTTGAATTTTGATAATAGATGATTGTATATATGAAAGGCATGATTAATAAATAACTTTAATCGGTTTAGATTTGTTAGCTAGTTGCTGTGAGAATTTAAATTTTATTTTCTATTTATAAGAATTTAGAATCTATGTTATATAGAATATTTTTACTGATTAAATAAAAATTTAAACATTTAGTTGGATTGCTAGAGGTATTATTTAAGGTTTAATCGGTTAGTTTTGTTAAATCTTGAATTATATGAAATTATAAACTAGTATTTGGGATTTTAAATTAGATATTGACATGATTTTGTTTTGGTCATTGTTTAATAGATTGAGTAAGTTAGTATTAGGTTAAAAATTGAGGAATAGATAAATTATTTTTTTTAAGAAAACTAAAGTGAGATAATACTTTAATTAATTATTTAATTATGGTATTATTGGTTATTTTTGTTAATTCTATTAACGTATAATTATATATTATTTTTAAAGGGGACCGATTTTCTTATGCTTAGTATCTTGTCAAGAACTTGAGGTAACCACTTTCCACTATTGTACTTATTTGTATGATGTTTGTGAGTGATTTTTAATCTATGAAAACTATGTTTTTGATGGAGTTGCCTTGTGGATTTTATTTTAAAAATGTGATGATGAGATTGTATTATTGATTTAATATATCAATGAATGCTTGAAAATGGTTATGGAGACAAAAAATTTTGATATTACATGTGTTGGATAATGCACTTTTGTCATGATTTTGTGAGTTAAAATAGTATTGTTATTTTAATGATTATTGTAACGATGTATTACTGTCATAAATCTTGTTTGGAATTTCATATATTCATGCCAAGACTTTGATGATGTGGAGCGATGATGGTTGAGGAGTGATGATGAGAGTTATTGTGTATATAATACTACGTGGTATGCCACTACTCGGTGCACAGTGGATGGCTTTGATATTTTCAAGGCCCTTGGTATCACCCTTTTCCTTTGGCCGGGTTAAGGGTCAGCCTTTGGGACAATGACACCTTTCCATATTCGAAGGAAAGGGAACTCATGGTCCGATATGAGTTATGTAGTCTTTAGCCGGGCTAAACCTCATCATCGGAGAGCTTGGTGCGGTCTTGTCACAAAGACTAAACTTATTATATTACAGCCCATGGGTTCTGTCAGCGGTTATAAGGGTGGGGGGTGATAAGGATTGTCAGGATATCGACCTATTGCTTGGCATGTTATATATGTGATTCGTGACATGATATTTGATTTAAAAATTGTGACAGAGATTGTTTTGTGAATTTGATATATAGTATTTTGTTATTTAAAATAGTTCACTTGACACTTCACGAGCACGTATTGGCATTTACAATGAGCTGGATTGATGGTTACAAATATTTTTCAGGTGATAGTTCTTGTGTGGGTCAATCAGGGAAGGCTTCGGAAGCTTAAGTTACTTTTGCTAATGGCAGTGCTTCCACCTTTTTGGTACATGTTGAATTATTGTATATTGCCACGTCATTAAGGCTCACTTGGCATATTCTAATATATTTTAGATATTCTGGCAAATTCTAAAGAAAAATTTAGTTTTAAAATATGGGCCTAGTAAAATTCAAAGCTTAACTGTGCATACATTTTAATAAATGGTTTAGTCAAGTTAATAAATAATAAATTGTCCTTTAAAATGAAGGATGTTACAAGGCCACTTCCTTGAATCGGTCCAAATATTTCTGGAGCGTCTCCTTTTTTCTGCTTAATCTTACTCAAAGTGAACTGGGACTTCGACTGCTTCTTGCTGGTTGCGAAACTCAACTTGAACTTTCGTCCGAGGTCTTCAAAGTTATGTATAGAATTGGCTGGTAGGGTATGGAGCCATCTACGAGCGGGTCCGGTCAACGCCGCCGCAAAGCCGTGAGATAACGGGCCCTTAATTAGTCGAACAAACATGAGTAGCTCGAACGTATCAAGGTGTCCACACGGGTCCAAGGTCCCGTCATACTTCAGGAGGTTGGCCAAATCAAAATTCTTCGGGTATGGCGCACTGACGATTTTCTCGGAGAATGGGCTTCTGTTGAGTTCTGTTAAGTACTTCATTTTGTACTCTCTGGGGGAGCTTTGAGGTCGGGCTATTCTCTCCGTATCTCGGTCTTCATCATCGAGATCCGTTCCAAGCGTAGCTTTTTCAAAGTTGAGGTTGATGGCCGAGCTCGTCTCGAACTCGTCCCTTGCGCAGTTCTGCCAACATGTCGCCGTGCTGACCTCGGTTCTCCACTGTAAGATGGATTACTGACATCATGTGTCGTTCCTTCCTTCCTTCCACGTGAATCATCATGGCCTTCTCCCTGAACCAATGTTTCGAACTGTTTAAATCGGTCTTCCACCATCCGCTGTATCACTCTGAGATTTCTTGACGCTGGAGGTTATTACGCTTTTCATTGTTCTCCATTCGCCTCGGTGTTGATTCCTGGGTCTTCTGCAGGAGGAGGATGTCTAGATTCGGAGCCAAGGTCCCCTTCGCTGCTGCGTGCTGAGGTTTGGCCACCAAAGGAGGGGATGATGCCGTGTCAGAAACGCCATTCCCTTCACTCGCGGCATTTCCTTCCGGGATGTCTTCGTGTTGGGGTGGCTCTTGAGCGTGGTAGTGTTGACTAGCCTCGGCCTGGGGTGGATTTTCAGGCTAAGGGTTCCGACTGCTGCTTCTAGTGTTAGCCATCGGTGGTCACGGGGATCGAAATTTAACGTCCCCACGGTCGGCCCCAATGTTCTGGTGTAGAACACAGATGTCCAGCCTTGGGCTGGTGCTTTGATCTTGGATCGACGGGCTCTGCCTGAGTATCTATGGAGGAGATATCCAGGAGAGCGAGGGATCACCGTGCATAAACTAGGCTCTCGCCAAAAGGGGTGGTGTGTGTGCACAGTGTGGCCGTATGTAATTACTTTAGAGTTTAGAACGTGTGCATCTTAGGGTTCGACCTCTTTATTTATAGAGTCTACCTTAGGCAGGATATGTCGGATCCTGCGTGATCTCCAGTGCGAGTATCTAGGCCGTTATATCATATATGAAGATACCCCTTTATTCCAGGGGAGTTAGGATATCCAGCTATTGTAGATAGATCCGGCATATATGTTAGGATATAGTATTCACTTGGGCCCTTTCGTCATTAGGCCTTATGCAGGTCCGTAACAGTTATATAACTATTTTTTTGGATTGTTTGTCCTTTTCTTTTTTCTTGTTATGTAATTTAATACTCACCAAGAAAGCTTCCCTATGGCTAGATTGGAATTTGAGTTTAATTTCCCTTATAACCTTAGATCATTAGTGTCTAATCTTCTATTTCAAAAACAAACTTAATAAGAGGTGATGAATTTTTAAATTTGCGTTTCTTTATAAATAAGAAATATAATGAAATGTAAATGTTAAATTTGTTAAAGTAAAATCAAAGATCTGTCTATTCCAACCCCGTGTAGACGTTCAAACTTGGTTGGAAAGGATTAATCCTTTCTCTTAAATAATATGCGAGATATTAATTTCTGCTATCAGTAGGGTATGTCCTTTGTATTTTACAATAATGGGGTGTCTTCAATAAAAGACAAGATAAGCAGTGTTCAGTTATTTCATGATTTGTGGTTTATGAGTTTAATTTGGAGGACGGGACTGTATCTGAACGAAAACTCAAAGTAAGCCGGAAGAGATACTCTCTGCCATTCTAATTATAAGACAACATTTGAGAGTTAATTTTTTGTCCTAATTATAGGACAAAGTTCTAATTTTGTCAATTTCTTTCTAAAATACCTCTATTGGTACTTTCTCAATAATAATTAAAGACGATAATAATTTAATGATGCACATATATATTCTATAAAATAACTAATGCTTGCAACTCATTAATGCCAAGTACACCTCAATTGTAAAAATTTTATTTTCTTAAGGAAATAATTTTGAACAATTTTTATCATATTTAATAATGACATTACTATTAAATTACACTTCCAACCTCCAAGAGTAGACCGGAAGATGTTGAGGAAGATTGACAACGCCTAATTGTGTGAGAGCTTGGAGAAGTTGTGTGTGAGGTGAGAGATCTGAATAGAAAATCGAGTAATTTGATGCCACTTTAAAATTTTAATTATTACATTTTGGGAAAACAAATATAATTAACTAATTTAACTACTATATTTAATCTCTAAAATTAAATAAATGTCTTATAATTAGGACATGAGTGAGTATATAATTTATTGGACAGAAAATATAAGAGACACAAATGGAAATGGTGATATTAGTCATAATTCCCGGTCCAGAAGGAAATCGGAGATAGAAAACACAACACAAGGTCACCGATAAATGTGAAAAAGTGAGAGGTGGGGGTACACAGAAAATTACACAAAGGTCCTCAAGCTCCCAAATAATTAGCGTAGGATAAGTAGGGGCATTATCATCTTTCTACCTCTTATTTAAATAGACAAAAACTTTGGGTCTGTTTGGCATAGCTTCGGAAAATTTGAACAAAGTCCCAAATGAAAGTAAAAGCTTGATAATTGGGTGTTTGGGATAGCTTCATTATTTGATGGGTTTCAAGGTGCGAAGCCACTTCGTCACATTATCTCAAACACAAATCATATTAGGAATAGTCCAATAAAAAAAAGCCCATCGGGGAAAGTCCATAAAAAACAAAAAGTCACATTTACCACCGCTATTCCAAATAACCCTTAACAATAAGTTGTAAAAGGCTATTGACAATTTCAATGGTTCTTACTAGAGCCGGGAAATCGGGCCAAGTCCATCGGGCCGGCCCGTTTAAGCCCCAGCCTGCGGGGCTCGGACTTGAAAAATAGGCTAGAAATTTGAAATAAGCCCTGCGGGGCCGGCCTGTAGGGCATCGGTCTTAATCAGGTCGGCCCGTTAAGCTGTTTAAGCGTAGCTTTTTTTAAAAAATTAATTATTTAGACTTCCACTTAATGAATGTGTTTATTTGTAATTACGTAGATTTTTTTAGTTGAAACTATAACCCTTTTTTATATTTATTATTAGTCTGTATTAAAACACATAATTAGTAATTATAAATTTTAAAGAAGAGATGTTTTCATATTAAATAAACACATACTTTGGTATTACAATATTATATAAATAATAAATTATAAATATATTTTGTGTAAAATAAGTATAATTATTTTTACTGTCGGTAAAATCATGCATGAACCTAAGGAATCTGTAGACACACACAAAATTACGAGAGAAAAAAGCATTTAGTCATACATAAAGCAATTCCTTTGTTTAATATTTTTTTTTTAAAAAAAGAAAAACATATTCTTTGTGTTTATATGTTTTTTTAATTACGAATTAATGAATGTGTTTATTTGTTGAATAATTTATATTGTTTAGATATTAATGTTGATAACATTTATTTGATAGATTAGAACTTTAATGATTGCAATTTACTAATTATATTTATAAAAAAAATCTAAGGAAAAATAGTTAAAATTTGGAATAGTAATTTTCAAGCCTTGTAAGGCCGGCCCTGACCTTGGTACTATCGGGCCGGGCTTTGAAAAAGAGATATTTTCCTTACCCCAAGCCCTGTAGGGCTCAGGCCTTGTCGGGCCGAGTCGGCCCTAATTCCCAGCTCTAGTCCTTACCAACGGGGTTGGTACAAGTAAGTGGCTTGTGTCGCTTAAGCAAGGCCTCGAGTTCGATCCTTGTTAATGCAAAAAATCTCCGTTGGGAGACTTTTTCACCATAGCCAGGTGCGCGATGCGGGTTAGATTAGGTTTAGTCAAGGCGAAGTGCTGGATACTAGATGAGCAACCAAAAAAAAGAAAAAATCCATGGTTCTTAATGAATATGGTTGCCGTTAATGGCTAGTTGTGCAGCTGGCAATACCACCCGCCACCTCTTTGTATGAGACCGTATGTACTAAGCCCGTTAATATTATTATATTTAATGAAATTAAAACAAGTAATTCTAAAGTTTTCTTTTAATTTCAGGTCAATAGGTTGAGGAATTGGATAGAGAATATAATGAGGCGAAAAGCTGTGTTGTTGAAAAAGACAACACACAACATAGTTGATCAATATTGTTTGTCAAGCGTCTATATTAATCTCAGTCTCTCTGTTCAGAAAATGGTTGAAATGGGTCCCACTTATAATTTTCTACGTGAAAATGCGCAAAAAATGCTATGTTTGACTGACCAATTTTCGAGAAATGCTTAATCAATTTGCCACTCATTTGTATGATTAGGCCTGAAGTAGCCGGAATCAGAAGGGGAATGACATGTTGGGGGGACTCGTTATCTGAGGAGCATAAGAAAAAGAGATGATGAGTAACACTTTTTTCTAGTTTTATTTGTCCCCACCAATTACTATTTAATAGAGTATAATTTAGATTGACGGGCGAATTTCTCGTAAGATAACAATGATTTTTGTAAGATGATAATTTAACTTCATCTCTTTGTGCACTCAAGGACAAAAGCAATGAATTTGATCTCTTATTGTTGTGTGACTTCTGATGTGTATTGTTTGTCACAAATGAAGTGATAGTGTGGGGTATTTATAGAATTTGAAGTGGTACCTCTTCAATTAAAAGTCATTATCACATGTTATATTCATGACCTAACGTAGCTTCAATAACAAGTAGTTATTTAAAAATAGTTCTTACATAAAGGGTTACATTTTTACAGTATGCGGGGTTTTTTAAAGTCAACACAACATTTCACCAAATAGTAGTTACCACAAATTTTCACAGGTGTCCCTAAAAACTAAAAGGACATGACATTAGTAACCTTAACTTTAGTGTTATAACTCCCTATACAACCTTTTATATAAATTCCTTAATTTATAAAAATATGATATTTCAATAGACATACACAAGGATCTCTTTCATTTTTAAATATTCCCACATGATAAAGGGAAGTAAGTTTAATTAGTAACCATTTGAACTAAGTTTTGTGCCAATTACCAACCTTCTGTTTTTCCTGTTGCCAAAAGTTTTAAACTTACCCCATCTGGTTAGTCAATTATGTGTTCCAAGGAATTTTGATTAAGTAGTCCTATAACCCCTAATTTAGAAAATAAATAAAAAAATGAACAAAACAATTCATTAGATAACAAAAGGAATTCAGTAATTAGTCCTATAACCCACAATGTAATATGTTTAAATTTGTTCGTCATTATTTATATGGTGACTTTATTCTTGGGTGATTTATAAATACTTTTGTAAGCGTTTTTTGAGTTTAAAAATACATCTTAATCTTAATGAGTTTTCAAAATCTAATTCATCTAAACTTTTATTGTATTGGAAAAAAGAAATATATGAGTCATACATGGAACATCATATTCATTGATTAACAATATATAAGTTCATCTCATTTTTTGGGTCAAATATAAATTCATATCATGACAATAGTACACATGGGATGTGTCCATCGATCATACATTCACATATTACTTCCGGTTCATAATGTAAAATCCCGTCGGTATTGTAAATTACATAACAAATAAAATCTTACATTAAGATAAGGATAAGAGGTAGTAAAGAAAAAGAATGGGAGAATCACTGTAGAGGTTCATTTAACCACAATTAGCCTAATAAGGGCCCCAAGAATCTGATTTTCCCAAAACAGGCCCTAGGGCCCTGATTGGGATTGAATGAATAAAAGAAAAGACAAAAAAACACCCCTGATTTAAAAAGCAAAAAGGAACAAGTCTGGAAATAAAAAGTGAACAGACGCATTATTCAGTTTTGGCGCCCACACGAGAAAGAGAAGAAACCATTGTACAAGGCAAACGTGAGGGAGAGAATAGTTGGGTTTTTCTGAACCTATATTTTGCTCAACTCAGTAAGGGAGAGAACATCTATATTACCAATCATTCACTTCGTTATATGCTGAACTCATCTACCCATGAATTTGCTTTGTTGTTGAATCTTTTTTTTAGTTGAAGGTTGGGTGGCTGAAAGGTTGGACCTTGGCCAAATTTATATTATAATCAGATAGGAAAAAGGTAAGAAATACTAAGATTTTGCTCAAGATATCATTATCACCATTCTAATTGGTCTTTAATCATTTTTGGGTTGAGTGGAAAAAATGTTGCTCTGTTTTTTGGCATGAAAACAGAGAGAGATGTGTTTTTAAGTGGGAATAGGTGCATGGGATGGAGCTACACTTGGTTGGAAAACGATGAAATGGGATAGTTGTAAAGATGACTAATATAGTTGTAAATATGACTGATATAGTTGTTAATATGACTGATATAGTTCTTAATACGAGCTGAATGTTAAAACGTTGTAGGTTGCTCTGTTTTAGGGCATGGAAACAGAGGGAGGTCTGTTTGTTAGGGGAAATGACTGAATGTGAAAACGGTGAAATGATATTGTTGTAAATGTATTTGTTAGAGTTGTTAATGTGATTTGTTAAAGTTGTTAATACTCACTTTATGTTGCAGATCATGATTAAAGATGGCCAGTACTTCAGGGAAGAATATATTTACAACAGCAAACATTTACAGAGGGCATTTACAACAACAAAAACCATATTTACAACAGACAAAGCAACATTTACAACAAACTTTAAAAATTTGGATTTTCGTTCAAACTCAAGTCCTAAGCTTACAGAGGGCATTTACAACAGAAAAAGCCACATTTACAAGATGAAAAGCCACATTTACAACAAACTTTAAAAACCTGGATTTTCGCTCAAACTCAAGTCCTAAACTTAAAGAGGGAATTTGCAACAGCAAAAGCCACATTTATAACATCAAAGTTCGAACGGGTAAGTTAAGTTCGAACGGGTAAATGCTAAAACGCAAGCGTTGGGTACGGCTTGTGTCTTTGAATATTTTTAGGGAGAATGACGCATAAATACCAAATAAAATTTCAAAAACCCCAAAAAAGGAAAACAACTTTTTGTACAAATGTTAGGTATTATAACTTACCCGTTCGAACTTAACTTACCCGTTCGAACTTTGATGTTGTAAATGTGGCTTTTTTTTGTTGTAAATGCCCTCTCTAAACTTATGACTTGAGTTTGAGCGAAAATCAAATTTTAAAGTTTGTTGTAAATGTTGCTTTGTCTGTTATAAATATGGCTTTTTTTGTTGCAAATTCTCTTTAAGCTTAGGACTTGAGTTTGAAGCGAAAATCCAAATTTTTAAAGTTTGTTGTAAATGTTGCTTTTTCTATTGTAAATGTGGCTTTTCTTTGTTACAAATTCTCTCTTTAAGCTTAGGACTTGAGTTTGAGCAAAAATCTAGGTTTTTAATGTTTGTTGTAAATGTAGCTTTTTACCTTGTAAATGTGGCTTTTTCTGTTGTAAATGCCCTCGTAAGCTTAAGACTTGAGTTTGAACAAAAATCCAAATTTTTAAAGTTTGTTGTAAATGTTGCTTTTCTGTTGTAAATGTGGCTTTTGCTTTGTTGCAAATTCCCTCTTTAAGCTTAGGACTTGAGTTTGAGCGAAAAATCCAGGGTTTTTAAATTTTGTTGTAAATGTGGCTTTTTATCTTGTAAATGTGGCTTTTATTTGTAAATGCCCTCGTAAGTTTAGGACTTGAGTTTGAGCGAAAATCCAAATTTTTAAAGTTTGTTGTAAATGTTGCTTTGTTTGTTGTAAATATGGTTTTTCTTTGTTGCAAATTCTCTCTTTAAGCTACCTCCCTTAGGCGTCGTCTCACGAGATCGACCAGAAGAAGCAAGGACGGCCTTCCTCCGTTGCAACACACGGATCGAAAGTGAAAACAAAAACCCAAAATTAGAAAAACTTACGATTGGAATCTTCCTCCTTCGGCAAGAGCAGATCGACAAAGAACGGGGAATTGTGATTCACCAAACTCGATCAAAAACGCCAAACAACCAAAGCGATCTAGTGGAGAGATCCAAACGAAAGAAACAAACACTGAGTAGCAACGGATTTAATCAAACGAGAGAGAGAGAGAGAGAGAGTTTTGAAATCAGAACCCTCTTCCTTTTTCAGCTTTAGTTAGGGGCTTTCTTGTCTTTTTCATTTAACATTCACATGTCAAAAAGGGCCCTAGGGCCTAATGCAGGAAAATCAGATTCTTGAGGCCCTTATTGGGCTAATTGTGGTTAAATAGACCTCTACAGTGATTCTCCCAAAAAGAATTGGGTCTAATCAACTAGAATTGGGATCCCAAGTGATATGCATGAAGTGACAACAAGTACAATATATTCTGATCATGGACTATCACTTCAACCCTAAAAAGTCTACCTGATTTGATGAGAATTCAAAAGCTCAGTCAAACATGATATCTGACGAGCAGTTCGACGTAGAAAATTCCTACTTGCCCTTTTCATTAATGTATTTAATTGTTGTCTCATTTTCTTCGTTATTGGTAAATCTTACTCCTTCCAACTAGCTTTTATTTTTCAATTCCAAGTTTTAAAGTTGAGATAAACAGTAGTTTAGACTTAATCTCTAAAATAATAAATTCTCAAATTTTGTCTTTAGCAATTTTAAATTGTCAGAATGTTATAAAATAAAAGGAAAGATAAGAAGAGTAGAAAGCAAGATGTTTAGATAGATAAGACCTCATCCCTTTGGTTCATTTCACTCCCTCTGCCCTAATAAAGACTGTAGAGATTGTTTAAGGCTTAGTACACATTTAAAAAACAGCAATGATATAAACCGATACAACCCCCCCCCCCCCCCCAACCACAAAACACCACCACCACCGGTGGTAAAGCCAGGATTTTTTTTTGTTCCACACAATGCCCCCGAATTTCTTTTTTTTTTTTTTTTTTTTTAAAGGAAAGTTTTAAATACATTAAAAAATAAAAGTATATAAAAAAAGAAAAAAAGAAAAATTCAACTTAATATAGAAAAATAATAATCAAGAGTCAATTAAGCTATTACAATAGAACAATTACAAAAGCATTCTTTGATGACTTCCCATTTTTAATATATTTGAGATATATTTTGATATATTTGGGAAGTTGTCAATACTAAATTAAAGAGATTTTCTTAAGATTTTAAGAGATATCAATATGGATACATTTTTTGTAGGATAATTTAAAATAAAAAAATTTCAGTGTAGGAAATAAATAATAGTAATTAGAAGTTTTCTATAAAAAAAAATGGAAAAAAGGGTTTTAATTATTATTATATAATTTTTCCTTTGCTTTTTCATAATCAGGATAAGGACCAAGAGAGTATGATATTGATGGATATGGTAACTGAAGGAGATTTGAAATAGCAAATGGGCCCACAAATTGAAAAGAAGAGATGAAGACCTAAAGAAAAAAAAAAGATTGTGTAACACCCCCAGATAAATCAACATTTATCAGAGTTATAGTACACAACTTAATGAGCATAGTCGTTCTAGCTTAGTAATACCGATATTAAATTCGATTACATAACAAAATCCCCATAGGGTTATACAAATTACATTTAAAACCCAAAATATAGGCTAATAAAATAACCTATATTATCTCTCGATCCGTCCCGGCATCACTCAGCAGTGAGTACCGCCTTGCCTTGTGAGCCATGTTCCCTAACTGAACAATCCACAGGTAGCAACAAATACTGGGACCCTGAAGGTTCCCAGAGTAACACATTAATCTTACATTCAAAGTATAATACAGTATATGACAGATAACCATCAATTATACATTCAACACATACGGCACAATCCATTCATACAATACATATTTTACACAGAATGGTACATACAATCATATAAAGATATACAAAGAATGCAAGATTAGAGTTACTACCTGGATGCTTTACCAATCCTTATTACGGCTCCCCAACCTTTTGATCGTTTCGAACAATTGTCAAGTCCTATAAACATATATTTATAGGCTACAGATTATTACTTATCCAAATCTCTATTTTCTCACAAAACGTATTTTCGTACGCCGTATATGTGAATAGTAATTCTACCACAATACAACATATACACGAAAAGTGTTGTTGTATGGTCACAATTACATCACATATATGATTTCTCTTTCCAACGAAAATACGGCCGGATGCTACAGTACCACCGTATACATGAACAGTACCACCGTATGTGTACACATATACATGAACAGTAACATCGTATTTCACTATTACATCTCGGATTTACTGTAGCGACACGTAAAACCAATTTTTCATGAATAGTACTTACATTTTCTATCAAAATTCCAACATATATGCACTCCAATCCTCAGAGAAATGCATAATACTAGGATAGAAAGAGGATTATAAGCTTTACCTTAATTCTTATTTAGTAAATCCTGCAGATTTTCCTCTTTCATATCTTCTTAATCCTTTGGCCAGAGCTCTCAAAAGTACTAAACATAAGAGCTATTCACAATTAGGAAGTAGAATTAGAGAAGAACTAGGGATTACAAATCCTTAGCTTAGGAGATTACCTCCATTTACTTAGATATTGAGCATCATCTTCTTCCATATAGCCTTCTTCTTCCTTCTTTCCTTTCTTTTCTCTCTTGCATCGTTCTTCATTCCATAGCGTGCGTGCGTTTATATAGAAAAGAGAATGGGTACTTAAGTGTAATTATCACTTGGGTCATTTGTGGTAATTTTCCCCAAAGTTTATAATCACACGTCTCCCCGTCTTTTCTCACGTTTTTGAATATTTTAATAATATAATAATATAATATAATATATATTATTGTATTATTAGAATATAATATTATTATCCAAATAGTAAATTACTGTTGAGTGGGTCCCGCATTCATTTTTTCCAAAAATCACGAGGCGGCTGTCAGCAGAGGTGAAATAATTTGACGTGGGTCCCAGACGAATAGTAAATACGTATTTGTGAATAGCAAATACTATTCATGTCCCATAAAATACCGATTCCAAATTCGCTACTTTCAAAAATAGGGCCTAGTAGTCTTCCAAAAACAAACTAATTTTCAAGTCTTAAACCCAAAATTCAGGATATTATAGATTGAGCGGCTGGGGAAGAGTTGGAGACGCATAGACTGAAGAAAAGCATAAACAGATAGGTATTTTGTGTCTGCATGTCCAGTCATTGATACCAGTGTGGCTCCGCCACTGACCACACACCACCACAGATTCATCTATTAACATTACCATGGTTTGTTCACTGATAATCTAGAAATAAAGATAAGAGAGATTGTTTAACACAAACAGGACTTGCTACCTCATGTAGGTCGTTGAGTGACAGCCTGCAGGCTTAAGACAATTATTAGTGCACAATATTCGAAATACGGTTAAGAAAATAAAAAACATTACTATGAAACAAATGTGGAAAGGGGTATATGCCAGTGGGGGAGTTAAGATTGGGGGCAGGGATAAGGTTTGTCAAATTAAGAAAGGATTTTGAAAAAAGGATTTGATGTGGTTTGTCAGATTAATTAAGAACCCCACGTGCCCACGTTGGTTTCTTTTACCTTTTTTAATGTAATCTCATATTTGCCATCCACCACTCCACATTCTGCATGCATATATAGTCCCCCCCCTCTTTTTTTTTTCTGGCTCCTCTCTTAGCTAGATTTAAACATTGTTGAACCAATTAAAAGTAACTCTACACAGTTTTTATACTTAAACAGAACTTTGATAATTCATGCTTAGGCCTAAAACAGTTCCACCGCAAACCAACCACCACAACCAACACCCATTGGTTTCGCATGCTTATATAAACATATGCTTCATCAAAAACTTCTAATACCTAAGAAAAACTTAATAGAAGAAAAAGATTACATTGCTTATTGATATATTGATATGTTATAATCTTTTTTGGCTAAATACCAAAAAGTGCTCCTAGAAGCAAAACCTTGGTTTTGCAAACAAATTTTCAAACACTTTGAAAAAAGGTCAAACCTGTTTTCTTTTTTCTTTTTCTTTTTTTCCTTTCAAAATCATGATCTTGGAGAAAATGATTTTTCTCACATTTTTAGCTGTGGGCCCAGCAACCTTTACTCCCTTCTCTCTCTCTCCCCTCCCCCTCCCTCCTTCCTAGACATGGAAATAGGTCAGGCCAGGTCAGATTTTAGCGAAATAGGCCTAGCCTGTAATGGGGGCAGAAAGCCTGAGCCTGAGCCTGAGCCTGAATTTAGGCCTTTTTCTAGGATCAAGCCTGAGCTTTTATAAATTCTGGTCAAGTCTAAAGCCTTTTTAAAGGTCTATTTACAATGTAGGTCTTTAAAAAGGCCTCATATTATAGGCCTTGGAGGCCATAAATAGGCTTTGTATACTTTAAACCTATCAAAACTTATATAAATATAACTTGAAATTATAATATAAGAATGAAAAATAATAAATATTATCTTATTTAGATGATATAAATATAATTATATTTATTTAATATTTAAACAGGCCAGACCTTAAGGCCTATAGGTCAAGCCTTAACAAAATAGGTCTGGCCTATTTACATATTTAGGCCTTTAAATAGGCCTTAGCCTAACCTTTTTAACAAACAGGTCAGACTTGACTAGGCCCTAAATAGATCAAGCTGTAAGCCGCCTGGTAGGGGTTTGGCCTATTTCCACCCCTACTCCCTCTTTCCTTTTCCTTCTCCTTCCTTCTCGTCGTATCTGTTCACTTTTTTTTTTTTTTTTTTTCAGAATCTCTTTTCCTATTTTTTTCATTTGCGCCATATCATATCAGAATCCGCAGTCCTCCTTTTTTTTTTTTTTTTTTTTCTTTATTAAGAATCTCTGTTAGAAAAACAACTATGTCAAAATTTATTACTCTATCTATTTATAAATATAAGATAAAATTGACTTATTTTTTAAGAGATTAAGAAAATTAATTAAATTACTTTAGAGTATTTATATTTTATTTTTTCCAAACTACTTAGTTAGATTAATAAAGCGATATATAATCTAAGGAGACACAATATATAATATGATTAAGTCACTTATTTAGTTTCCTTAATATTTTCTTAAAAAAAAGTCAGCTCTGTCTTATATTTAGGATTTGGAGGGAATACTTATTTCAATCTAAAATATTGTATTATTTTGAATAATTAAAGTTTATAAATGATTTTAATCTATACAATGTATTAATTCATATATGTTTGATCTATTCTTTATCATAGTATATTCAAACAATTATCTTTATATGCAATTATCACAGAAGCTAATATCCTTTTTGGTCATTTGAGGATGAAAAAACTATTTTGATAATAATATCTAAACATTATCATTTTATCAAAATCACTTTTTTTTTTCACAGAATCTATTCTGAAAAAAAAAACACTTTTACCATTTTTTTTTTCCAAAAAGCTAATCCAAATACTCTCTTATACTCACAAATAGAAATGATCTAATTTAACTGGGTAGGAATATCATACTTCCTCCCTTCTTAATAATTCTCCGAGTCTTTAATATTAAACATATTTATCTAATTTAATTAGATTAAGAAAGTTGGTTGAGTTAATTTTTGTAACATATATTTTGTAAAATACTCTAGTTACTTTCCTTAATTCCCTCATCCCTTCTTCTATTTGGTTATCGTCGAGAGAGTATTAATATGAATAAATTAGAAAAAGATTGACAAATATAAACACTTTGTCTTTTATTTATAATAATGATCAATTCTCCAAATATGTCTTATATTGAGTATCGAGAGAAGTATAAGACACGTTGATATTTTTTTTTTTAGAGAGATTAAGAAAGAAAAATAAACAATTCAATCATAACATATATTATATTATTAAAATATATATTAATTTGTAAGTCAAATAAATTAATTTAATATAAAAATAAAAATAAAAATATTTTAAAATAATTTATTTAAGCTTCTTTTAAAAATATATCAACTGCGCATAGGTAGTTTAGTATTAAAGAAGGATAAAGAAAGGACAAAGACATTCGAGGGTCTGAGACTCAGATTCAAAGTTTGAAAATGGGAGATTTCTAGTTGTTCTGGGTCACGTGAGGGTTCTTCGGGATCCCAAATTTCAGCCTATATATTGCCCTCGATATCGTCGATGCCTTCACTTTCCTTCTATTATATGCAGATATAAGTTGGGTTACTGGGGATCATATGATGATGATGGAGGACGAGGCTAAGCTCGTGCTGAAGAGTGAAGAATGACTCTGACTGTGAGAGCAACGGAGCTTCTTCTGCTGCCGGTAATGGAAAATATGGTAACTAATAATGTTACTTGTTTTGCTTCATGCTTTGTTAATAATATATAATAGTTTACTTATTGAGAGGACTAGTGAATCTTCTAACAGATCACATCCTCATTTTGCAGATCTGTGCGGGAGGAACCAACATCAGAGGTGACGTCGACGATGGACGAAATTTCGCCAACTTCTCTCATCAAGCATGATGCAGGTATAACTGATAGATCTGAATCGATTCTAATCAGTTTGAGAAATTGTTTCCATGTCAGAGTTGGACTAGCCTCATTCGTTGTGGTAGTGGGAGGAGCTCTTGTTTCGATGCTTTCAAATGGCACAATAAGGCCTGAATTTCGTCTCTACTTGCGAAAAAATGGACCCAACATTGGCACCTCTCGCTGGTTTGTCTCAAATAAGCTTCTCTTTGTTGTGCTTGTTGCTTTACACTCGTTAATTATTCTGGCAGCTGAACACATGCCATTCTTTGAATGGATCATGGATGCCATGATTCGGATTGAACTTTCTATTCCCCTCTTCAATTCCAACTGCTTTACCTGCTGCTGCCACCTCACTTTTGGTACTTCCTCCCAAGAAAGGACCTCAACCGGGACGGTGAGGTGTGTTATATTTATATTTAATTTCTGCCCTTTTGTTTCTGTTATGGACCTCGGAAATGGGCCAGACCAAGTCAAGGCCAATAGAAGGCCAACTACCCCACGGTTATCCCCACTACCTTAGTAGTGCAGGAAGTGGGGGCACAGCGCACGACATCATGGGAACGTGCTACCTAGAGAGTCGGACCAACCCGGCTTGATTATAAATAGGGGCACACCCCGGTGAACGGTACACACGTATTCTCCCCTACTCTTTAGATATCGTCCCACTGTGCACACACCCCACACCTCTGTTGTGTACAGTGATCATCTTGTCCATTGTTATCGTGCCATAGATAACACTTGGATAAGCCTACCAGATCCTATATTGAAGTTAACTTGACCTCCGAGTGGTGAGACATTTGTGTTCCATAACGGAACATTGGCGCCGACTGTGGGGAACGAGTAAACTTCGAATCCCATACCATAAAGCCACGAATCTATCATAGCAAATGGCGAATACAAGAGGACGTGGTACAACCACTCGGCAAAATCAAGTGCCAGAAGAACAACCAGAACAACACGAAGGACAAACATCGCAACAGGGGGGCCCGATGAACCCGGACGAAGAACAAGTGTTGGTAGAAACAGAAGCGGAGACATCGGACATAGCGAAATCTCCACCCCCTGAAGATGTCGCTATCCGGCAAAACAAAACCCTTGAAGTGGTCGACCCCGATATTCAGCTATTACGAACCACCCTTGGTTCCGTATTGGATAGAATAGACGAGATGGAAACACGGAATCGATTACAAAGGGAGGAGGACGTCCGGATTATGAGAGAAGAGATGTACCGCCGCGAAGAAGAATTCAGGAAATTGGTCGGACATCACGCGGGATAAAACAAGGATCATGACAGCAACGCAGGAAAAAGCCATGTGGACCGAGCCAAAATGGCATCCCAACATCTCGGAATGTTGGGACGTCACGAACACAGATCATGAAGAAGACACTCCCGAGATGAGGAATGATACACGGGAAGCCAGAAGCAAGAAGAAACAAGATCGGATAGTGGCTAATCACGACAACACTGACAACACTCGAAAGGAACGATCGTCGGTCGGAACATCGAAAAAAGATAAAGAGAAGCTCCAACAGCAAAACCTCTCTAAAAAAGGCGTGGCGTCGCCGCCATCGGATGCAAGCTCAGATAAGGAGGAGAAAGTTGCGACTCCGTTCACGGCCAAAATAATGGCCGCGCCTTATCCAAAAGGCCTAGACACCAAAGATTTCTGAAATACGATGGAACCCGGGACCCACAAGTGCATGTGGGCAATTTCAAAATGGAGATCATGGTCAAAGGATACTCGGGGCCCATGGTACCCCGGTTGTTTGCGGGAACGCTACGTGGACCAGCCCAAATCTGGTTCAACACCTTGCCAGAAAACTCAATCCGGACTTGAAGGATTTGGAGAACAAATTCTGCTCAACTTCGCCACGAGTAGGAAGCAACCCAAAACCGAGTTCCAATTGGATAAGGTGAAGCAATCACCCGGGGAAACGGTGCAAAAGTATTTGGATCGCTTTAAGGACACGGCAATACAAGTGCCGGGGTTAAAGGAAGACGTACACTTGCATTGCATCATAGCTGGCCTGGACAAATCCTCACGTTTGAAGAAGTCGGTCGTAAAGCGACGTCCCAAAACGCTGGCAGAATTTTGAGATCGATCAAAGACGTACATAGAGCTGGAACAGATGGATATTATGAGCCATGCACCACGGGACAAGCGGAGGAGTCCATCTCCCCGAATGAAGGAACGATACAACCCGAACAGACAAGAATCCCGAGGATGAAGGGATGCTAAACCTCGAAGAGCAGAAGGAAGATATGGCCGATACGCTCCACTAAAAGTATCTCGGCCCGAGTGCGGAAGGAAGTCTCCCGGACCGAGATGAAAAAGTAGAACGACCACGCCGCTAGCGGAATGAGCATACCCTGGACAAGTCCCGATATTGTGAATTTCATGACCAACACGGACATACAACGGATGTACGTTGGGATTTGAGGGACGCCATCGAGAAATTCATCCGAGAGGGAAAGCTCCGTAAATATCGATCCAAACGCAAGGGCGGCGGGGCAAGCGCGGAGGAGAACGAAGTAAAAGTCCGCCGGCCGAAAAAGAGAAGACGAGAACGAGAAAAAAGGAAGAGAAGCACATGATGAGTTTCCCGAGTCAAAATATGACCGCAATGGGATTGTTGGAGGTTTCGGCGGAGGAGGAGATTCCGCCAATCAAAGAAAAAAATACTTGAAAGAGGTTCTATCGTAGTTGACCGTCCGAGATTTAAAAGGAGTACGCAAAACCAAATTTGCCAATGCTCGGGTTTCGAAGAAGACTTGGAGGATGTCATGCCGGGCCACCATGACGGGCTCGTCATAACCGGAATCGTCAAAGATTGCCGAGTTAAGAAGATTTTTACAGATAATGGAAGCGCGGTGGACATAATCCTCTGGGATGCGTTTAAACGCATGCGGTTCGGTCGGAAGACCTCAAACCATGTAGGACCACCCTAACAGGCTTTAATGGAGAAGACACCCGTCAAAGGGATACATCGACCTCAAATTGATGTTGGGGACGAAGGAGGCGTTCAAGTCGGGGATAGTTCGTTTCGTTGTGGCCGACTTCCCGTCTCCATACAATATTATCCTCGGACAACCGACTATCCATGACTGGAACATCCGGTATCTTCTAATCACCGAAGTTGAGATTTTATGACAGAGAGAATCAGGTCGTTACCGTTAAAGGAGATCAAAGAGAGTCTCGGCAATGTTACTTTGAAGCGGTGAAGGAAAGCAAAACTCCAAAGACGGAACCTGCCAAGGAAGGTGAAAGGAAGGTGAATAATAAGTCTGTTTACATGGTAGAGTTAGACTTGAGGGAAGAGGACAAGATGCAAAGGTCCGAACCTAATGAAGAAACAGAAGATTTCGTCCTGGGAGATGAACCAGAGCAGACCACCAAAGTCGGAAAGACGTTGGATTCCGAGATACGAGCAAAATTGGAGTTGTTCCTGCGAGCAAACAAAGACGTATTTGCATGGACGCCATCTGAAATTCCTGGAATTGACCCGAGTTTTGTTGTCACAAATTGGCCATCCACCATGGGTCAAACCCGTAGCTCGAAAAAGAGGAAACGGGGTGCGGACCGAGGTAAAGCCTTGGAAGCGCATGTCCAGGAGTTACTCACAGCCAGATTTATTAGGGAAGTGCAATACACGACGTGGTTGTCTAACATGGTCATGGTCAAAAAGCCGAACGGCAAATGGCGCGTATGTACGGACTACAAAGATTTAAACAAGGTATGTCCCAAGGATGCATTTCCCATGCCCAACATTGACCAATTGGTTGACCAATCAGCCGGCTTTCAACTTTTGTCATTCATGGATGCATACTTGGGATACAATCAGATCGCCATGCATCCCGATGATCAAGAGAAAATGGCATTTATCACGGACAATGCGAATTATCTTGCTATAATGTGATGCCTTTCGGCCTCAAGAATGCGGGGCGACTTATCGAGAATGATGACAAAAGTCTTTTCGGATCGGGGAAAAAACGTGGAAGTCTACATTGATGATATGATAGTTAAATCTAAAGAGCGGAGAACGACCATGTTCATGATCTACAACAAACTTTCGAAAAATTGAGGAAGCATCGAATTCGGTTGAATCGGCAAAATGTGCTTTCGGAGTTCCGTCAGGAAAATTCTTGGGTTTTCTCTTGACTGACCGAGGCATTGAAGCTAACCCAGAAAAGTGCAGGGCCGTGATGGAAATGAAACCCCCGGAAAACAAGAAAGAATTACAACAGTTGACAGGGCGATTGGCAGCCTTGACAAGGTTCTTGCCCAAGTCCGCAGAAAAATCCCTCCCATTCTTTAAGCTCTTGAAGAAGGAAGCTCGGGAAGGATGGAACTCGGAGTGTGAAGAAGCGTTTGTGAGAATAAAGCAATGCTTAGCATCTCCGATATTATCCGACGAAGTCGGGGAGAAATTGTTCTTGTATTTGTCGGTTGGGGAAAAAGCGTAAGCGCGGTTTTAGTTCGAGATGCGAAGACGGGCGGGAAAACCGGTATACTTCGTAAGTCGGGCTCGCAAAGTTCCGAGTTGAGGTATCGAAGCGGAGAAAATGGCCTTTGCACTATTAACGACGGCAAGACGACTTCGCCATTATTTCCTTGGCCATTCAATCGTAGTAAGAACGAATCAACCCATCCGACAAGTTTTACATAAACCGACTTGGTCAGCGGGATGATAGCTTGGGCAATTGAATTGTCCGAGTTTGATATCACTTATGAGGCCGGCGGGCAATCAAGTCACAAGCTTTGGCTGATTTCTTAGTGGAGCTAACCTCGGTTCGAGAATGGGAAGACGGGAGCCCAACCATGGAAAGTGTTCGTGGACGGATCGTCTAATATAAAGGAGGTGGTGCCGGAGTTATTGTGGAAAGCCCGAAGGCGTGGCGATGGAATTATCTCTCCGACTTGATTTCCCAACAACGAATAATCGGGCGGAATATGAGGCCCTCATTGCCGGGTTCTTTGCGGGCTAAAGAAAACGGAGCTCGGCAAGTGCACGTATCCACGGACTCTCAGCTGGTCGCTTCCCAAATCCAAGGGACCTATCAAGTGAGGGGGCCCCTGTTAGCTAAATACTTGACAAAGGTGAAAGACATTATGACATATTTTGACGAGGTGACGGTGGCGCACATTCCTCGGGCGAGAAAATACGAGGGCCGACATTCTCTCGAAGCTCGCTAGCACGAAGTGCCCGGGAAATCTCCGCACAATTGTCCAGCAGAACCTACCGGAACCAAGTTGCGTGATGCTAATTTCAGATTCGGGGGATTGGAGAAAACCGATTGCTGATTATCTGGAAAGGGGGATAACCCCAGAGGATGCGGTCGAATCAAGAACTCTAGTCAGAACAGCGGCCGCCTATGTGATGGTGAACGATCAGTTGTATCATAAAGCCACGAACCTATCATGCCGGGTTTAGAGACCTCGGCTTCATGCCGGGTTTAGGGACCTCGGCGTCATGTTTATTACCGGGTTTAGAGACCTCGGCTTCATGCCGGGTTTAGGTACCTCGGCGTCATGTTTATTACCGGGTGTAATGACCTCGGTGTTTCTGACCGGGTGTATAGACCTCGGTCTAATGCCAGGTTTACGGACCTCGGCTTCATGGTTATTACCGGGTGTAATGACCTTGGTGTATCTCTTTGACTATCGATAGTAAAACAGATGAATTTCCATTGAGGAATTCTTGATCCGGGGTCCTTTTAAGGAGCGCGGAGGAGTCAATTGTACTTTTCACGGAGCCCGGATTTTAACTGGAATTCAGTGTAACCAGGGTCCGCCTTCCTTTTGCTTCCCGCACAACTATCCACGGAACTCGGATTTTAACCAGGTTATTTTAACCAGATTTGGTGTAACCGGGTCCGGCTTCAAAACTTCACACGGAGCCAGGTTTTAACTAGATTCGGTGTAATCGGGGTCCGCCTTCAAAAATTCACACGAAGCCGGGTTTTAACCAGATTCGGTGTAACCGGGGTCCATTCAAGAATTTATGCGGATCCCAAACGTTAACTAGATTCAGTTAATCGGGTTCGACTTCAAAACTTCACACAGAGCCGGGATTTTAACCAGATTCGGTGTAATCGATCCGCCTTCGAGAATTCACCCAGGACCTGGGCTTTAACCAGATTCGGCGTAGCCGGGGTCCGCCTTCAATTATATTCGAGTCTCCTAAATTTGAAAAACCAACGAAAATGCCATGGCGCCAAACAAAAAAAACCCATGGCGCCAAACAACAAAAAATTCTCAATGGCTATTAGGCGTCCTGAAATGGTTTTTGGACGACAAAATAAAATTTTATAAGTCCTAAACAATAATTCAGGAAGCTGAAGGCTCATTTTCCTTCGATATAATTACAAGATTGCCACTACCTTCATTTTTTACTTCCTATTTTAAAATAAGGACGTTTTTTAGGGTAGTGATATCCAATATTTGTAGTAGTGTCATTCCCTCTCCTTCTTGATTATTGTCAAGGGAGTATCAATATGGGTAAACTAGAAAAAGATTGACAAATATTAAAAATATGTCTTATATTTAAAATCAATATCAACTCCTAAATTAAATCCTATATTAAGGGCAGAGGGAGTATATCACTAACAGAAATTCATTTACCAAAAGAGCTGGCTTGGTGATAATGGAGGGAAAGTACAATTAGGATTGATGGTGTTGAGAGTATTGGGATTTTAGTTTATATAGCCAAGGACCTAGTCTGGTGCCTAATTATCATCCTTCCAAAATATTAGTTACAACTTACAAGAATTCGACCCAGAAAAAAAATTAGTATTGGCAATTAGGCTTAATACTATGGATAAGGCCAGTTCTTTGGGGGCTTGGTCTTGGGCTTATCTTTGTATTATGGACCTGATCTATTTCAAATACTGCTCCTATCGCTATGACGGCCCAAAAACATAATAACTTCAAACACAGATTGCTTCTATTTCTAAACCGCATAGTGATGCCAATGAGAGTTGGCATAGATGGTAAGGGATCCAGGACTATACCTAAATGGTCGTGGGTTCAATCCCTCTGCCGTCGCTGGGACTCCTTTGGTAGGCGATCTTGTAAGTCCCCAGTAAGTGCTCATAGAGCCCGGGGCCGTGCCCTGGCCTTGGCGGGGGACTGATGTCGAACCCCTCCAAAACTTTCTTATATAAAAAAAAAATCGCACAGTGATTATGATGTATTATGACAATTTACAAGTCATCTACATATTAAGAAAATTAAGAGGCTGTTTAGTATATATCTAAGAAATAGTTTTAGGATTTTTTTTATTATGTTGGGTTTATTAGGAATGTGTTAACTAGACTTGGCTTACATTGGTTCAATGTGGAGTGTCTTGCTTAGCCTAATGTAAGCTAAACTATTGTGTTGTTTAAGTTCTTATTTTTTTAACAATAAAGATTACTCCCTTTCTTGCCGGTTGCCACACGTTGTGCATTGAAGTTGAGAATGTTAGGGCTTTTCACGATATCTTGAGCCAGGTTGTCTTTTTTAAGATTAACATCCCAGTAGCCAAGATTCATCACACACATTATCTTTTTAAGATCTTGAAAAGATTGGTATTAAAAAAAAAATACTTCAGGCACTTATTAGTATCGAGAAAATCTTCAAGATCTTGAAAAATTAGTTTTGGATTTTGAAAAATTATATTAGCATACTGACTGATACTAAAAAGATATTTAAGGATACTGATTGGTACTGAATAAAAATACTTATATTGAAAAAAATGAAATCGGGACGGCGGATGCTCGCTCTCAAAGCACGAGCACTCCCTACTCATCTAATGGATCAGTAGGGAAACGCGTTTCGATTCATCATACACATTATTTCCAAAGTGGTGAGAAGTAAAGGCTTCGTGGAAAGTAGTTCACTTTTCTGCGTTAGAAGCCCAAGTGAAAAGAATAGAGACACGGCCCAGTTTAATCGGATCATAGAGTAAGTGATAAAATGAAGCTTAGGTCAATCCCGATAATCAGAAAGGTTTCTTGCTTCTTGATTTAGCTAGCCAAACTTTCCTTGTGAGGAGGCACGTTAGCTTCATGGAAGGAAAGTTTCATTTCAAGAAGTGTGGATAATCACCAAAGGGAAGTAGGTTATCATTTTAAAGAAATGTTTTGGTATGATCATGATGATTTGGGGCACTTAGACACATGCACGATTTTATGATTTCCACAAGGGTCTACATGAGACTCGGCAGGTCACGGGCAAGGACTCAAATCCTATTTCCATGACTGAAAATAAAGAAAATGCTGAATCTCAAGTAGCTACTAGACCAAGCAGGGAGAGACACCCTACTATTTGGTCAAAGGATTATCTATGTGCATTAGTACAACCAAATAGAGAGAGGGTCCAAACTATTACTAAATATTTGTATCCTATTGAAAACTAGACATGACCTCGGCTCGGGCTGGTAGCAGGACCAGGACTGGATTGCCTAAATTAGTCAGGTTTTTTTTTTCTTTTTCTTTTCCATTTTTTTTGCCTTCTTGGGATGCAATATTTTAGCTTTGATTTCACTTGATTTCCCAAAGTAATAAATAGTGAAAAGTGATTCCTATAAATTAAAAAGCACATTAGGATGTCCAGACTCCAGTGAGTGGCTCAATGTAGTGGTGATTGACCAAAAAAAAAAAGGACCTCGGGTTAGGACTGGACTAGTCCGGGGATCTAAGCCCACGGGTGAAGTCCGATCTAACTTTCAGCAGTTTGGTCCTGGTCGGTCAGTCAAATTATCTTGGACCAATTTTTTTTTTTTTCAAATCGATTCTCGGAGCGAATTGTCTTGCTGCCCCGACCCTTCGGATTCAAAACATTTATAAATTCACATTGTTCGCCTCTTTTCAACACTTCTCGCCAAACGCTCGCTTTGTCTTGCCAGAAAACTCTTCCTCCCACAAGCCTTCTTCTCTCCATACTATTGTTTGTGATTTCAAATTTCTCGCAACCTTTCTAGAATTAGTTATTCCTTTTGTTTCCTTATTCGCTTTTATTTCCGTCTTGCTTCATTTAATCTTCTCTTTTGTAGCCTTTTTGATTTTCATCAAACCTCGTCTTTCGGTTTTTTGGGTATGTAACTAGGGTTTCGGGTAGCATTTTTGAACTTCCAGTATAATGCTCATCCCTTTCTCTCCCTTTTTTATTCAAACTCGCTTGTGCTTGGTGGCAGTGACGACCTTATAGGTAATTCCTCACTGAATGCAAAAAGTTGAAACCTTTGTTCTGAGCCATCCCAGTGAAGCTTCTGCTTTCATTTCTCTTTTCTAGAGTCTTCATGGATCCTCTACCTTTAGATATGTATGGTAAACCAATTCCAGAAGAAAATAGAGAAGTATTTAAAACACTTTCTTTACTGGCTTTGGTCCATACCTTGTACCTAGGAAGAGAAAAAAGAAGCCTTGCTTCGTAAACCTCGAGGTAGTGGGAGTAGAAAGAGGGCTCGAACGCCACCGCGTGCGTCCCACGGTTTAAACCCAGGATCATCTTCCCGTCAACCTGCCAATCAGGGCCTAGGTCGTATCATCCCTACCCAAGCTTCTCAAATTTATGCCCTAGATCTCAACCGAGCTAGTTTGGGATCTCATCTGAGAAACATCTTTGATCCTTGTGATGAGTGCTGTTATAAAAGTATTGGTCTTGTCAATGAAGCTCATGAAAGAGAAGCTGAATCGGTTTTGGCCGCTTGTCGGCATAAATATATTGTGCAAGCTATTCTAGCCTCTATTAACTTGAATCATCTCGGCCTGGCACCTTTCGATATTCCCCACAATAGCTCTTTCGACCGAGGTATACTACCCTTTTCTAACTTTTACCTTTTTTTATTATAAGTATAAATGAGTTCATCTTCAAGACAAATTGAGCTATCTATGACGGAGGAGTTAGGTTCTACCAATTCTCCCAAAGCTTCAAATACTCCTTCCAAAATTTCAAATGCTCCGAGAATCATGGGTTACTAATGCCGTGTTACGTATCAAAAATACGATGCCGCATAAGAACTCATCGGGATGGGTTTTCGCGATAGAGAGAACTATGTCGTTCGCCTACCCATTCATCATGAGGCCTTATCCGGCTGCCGGGCAAAAAATGATGACCCCAATTTCTTTTACTTTTACCAAGATTGAATATCTCGGCTCAGTATTCGCTTTCCGTTTACCGAGTTCCAAATCCGCCTTTTAAATCATTTACATCTAGCCCGCTCCCAACTTCATGCCAACAACTGGGCTTTTGCCATTGATTTTGAAAATTTACGCAAAGCTAAGAGTTTAGCTTGCACCCTTCCGATTTTTCTTTTTATTTTTATTCCACCCATGAGTCTCGTTTCGGTGACAATACCCCTTCTAAGAAAGGTTGGACATCACTTCGAAGTGTTCGGGAACACCGACTTTTCAAACCTTTCACCGACTCATGGAAAAACTTCAAGTCTGCTTTTTCAAGGTGGTTCTTGAGCCAAGGCTGCCTTGGTTTCTTGAGGCCCTTGAGTTCGGGGAAGTGGAGGAGAAATTCCCCTGTATTGGACTTATGGTCATCATAAACTTGCTCCTTCGATTTCATCTTTCCTGCTCAAAACCCGTATGATGCTGAAAACAAAACAATATCCTTTTTAGAGCATCAGACATAGAACACGGCTCATTGAACTCGACCGACTATATTCCAAAATCCCAGGCCAAGAGACGACCTGCGGCGAGTAGGAACATCTCTTTTTATTATGCAGTGTTGCATGTATGTCTCTTATTATTATTATTATTATTATTATTTTACAAATGAGTAATCGACTATTGTCTTGATATCTTGCAGATTCGAAAATGGCATAAAGACCCTCCTTTGCTGATGCCTTAGCCAACACTTGTATTGTGAAACTCGGGGTTGGTAAGAAAAGGACTGCGCCGACATCTGGGGCCGCTGGTACTAGTAAGGCGGCCAAGTGAATCCAACTAAGCAATCAAAGGTCGGCCCATCAGCTCCTCCCAAAAATCCAAAGAACCCGCCATACCCAAAGTGCTTGTTGCAAAAACAGCTATCCCAAACATTCCTGTCCTTCCTCCTTCTACAAGTCTTCCTCCTCTTCCTCTGCCAACCCCAGAGTTCCCCCGTGGGGTTGTTTGGAGTCATAAAGTCCCCACTAAGCTCAGCTACGCTATCTCGTCCTCCAAAGCGCTTCTTTGAGCCGACAAAATATGGCAATGTTGAGTTGCAGAAAATCATAGATCTAAAGTGATGCGCCTTGCACTTTACCAGCTTGGCCCAAACTTTGGTCATTGTGAATACACGGTATGCTTCATAGGTGGCTAAGTTGCAAAAGATCAAATTAGAGGCAGAAGAGCAAAAAATTCTGATCGAAGTAGTTAAGTTGGATGCTCTGGGACAAGTAAAGGTTGCTGAGGCAGTAAGGGACAAGATGAAGCAGGAGATGGAGACAGCCAAAGCAGACTTTATGTAACACCCCAAATTTCTAACAATTATAATAACATAAAATTTGCTATAATTTTTTGTGAATAATTGCGAAATTCAAAATAACCAAATTTGGGAGTGTTACGCCGCACTTGTACTTGGGACAAGTGCAAGGCTACTTTATTACAATAACATAAATCCACACTTAAATAAAAATGTCTTATTCAAAGCGTAAAATAAAATAAAGGAAAAAAACTAGCTAGAATAACTCATTGTTCTTCCTCACTTTTCACTTTGCTAGCCCCAATGACCCCAATTTGAAACTGTTTTTCGAAAATCTGCTCCCAGAAGGATCATCACACCAGAACACAAACATCGGCAAAAGCTGGTAATCCTAATCAAAACACAATTTATACAACTCATATATATTAATTAAATCAAATATATAATCGCATAGTGATTGAATCAACTATCGGTTCAATATTATAGAATAATAATAATAGTAATAATAATAAATAATAAAATATTTACATGATGATAAAAATATCATTTTACACATATATATATATATATATAATCTAAAATATCAATTTCAATACTCATCATATCTATACATTCACATCGAATCAAATATTATTCATTATCTTTATTAATTTCATTTGGACCGGAAACACATCGGTCCATTTAATTTAGTGGGAAGAGAACCATGGTAGACCCGGAAACCTGCCAGTCTACCCTGTGACCCGGAAACCTGCCAGTCACAAATCATCAAATTGGCCATATATCAATAAAACATTTCGTCCTAATGTGCACACCTCTTCCCAAAGTTGCTACTAGTGTCCCGGAAACCTGCTAGACACCACTTTGGGAAGAACGAATATAATCAGTTCACATCAAATAACATATCGAGGCATAACGCCTAAGGGTTGTGTTCGTCACTTTGGGGGTACCATCCCAAAGCTATCTTCCCATTGTTAAATTATTTTAATCTTGTCACAATTATCAATTTCTTTATTGAATATATTAGTTGCTCAAGGGCATCATGACTCTCCAAACTATTCAAGAGTATAATAATTCAAATATTTGATATAAGATCCAACTCATATTATAACTCAAATACCTATCTCAGTAAAGTCTAATTATTTCAAAATACACCCATAATAAAATGGATTTCTCAATCAATATATATATATATATATATATATTAATGAAAGGTATTTATAGATTTCAAAAAAACAAAAGACGTACATATATTATGTATAATAATGAAAGGATATAAATAAGTTTCAATCATGAAAACTGAGGCACCCAAAGTGTACATATATATTCAATGGTAAAGGGTTTTAAAAAAAGTTAAACGCAAAAGAAGGAGAAATATGTGTATACAAGGGGGTGAGGAGTTTTGTTTTCATAAAGTGATTCACGCTAACCGAAAAGGAAAACATATATATACATATACAAATGCAGCAACACATTTAAGGGTTTTTCACAAAGATTGAGATCAACATGCAACATCTAACTCCTATTGTTAAGGGATTAGGATTACCTGGTCTCCGTTTTGCTAGCCTTTTAGAAGAATAGAGAAAGAATATAGGAATAGTAGAAGAGAATAGGAGAAGAGAATAAGAGTGTTCAGGGTTAGGCTAGACCTCTATTTATAACTTAAAATTAGGGTTAGCTATGGGTTGGGCTCTTTACTATTCCCAACTCATTAATAGGGTATATTAAATTCAATCAATCAATCATTATGTGAATTTAATATCATCAGCGGGGTATATTAAATTCAATCAATCAATTAATGTCATTAATAGGATATATATATATATATATAGATTAAATCCAATCAATCAATCATTATGTGAATTTAATGTCATTAATAGGGTATATTAATTTCAATCAATCAATTAATGGTGTGAATAAACCGAAAATTCCTAAAGCAATTAGGACTAGGAGTATTTGGCCCTCCAAGGCTATATAAAATAAAATAAATGGGTTATTACTATTAATAAAAATATGGGGTATTACACTTTAACAAGGCAGTCTTAAATCTGCGACAATTCCAAGAGGCTTAAGCTAAGGATAAGTCCATTATAGGGCTTCTGCAGCAAGAGCAAAAAAAAACTCCGAGCTTAGCTGGGTGGCTGCCGGGATGCCTTAGATGCTGCCAACACCACAATCGAGCAAAAGAACGCATCTATAAAATAGTCTCATTCTTTCCCTCTCTCGACACTGTTCCCAAAAGTTGATTTGAGGGGGACCAAGGTGAAGATGGAGATGGAGGTGAAGAAGTTTGAACCGGCACTAAAGCTCCACTGTCTTGAGGGCCGAGATTCCGGCGTTGTTTGAATTTCTTTGCTTGGGGTACTGAAGCCCCTTTTTTGCTTTTTGTAATATTTTCTTGGGTTAATAACCCAGTTTTTATTCTGTAATCCACACACATCATATTATGTAAATAATTCAAAGTGAATGAAACATACTTTTTGTGCACATTGAACGCCTGCTTATTTCTCGTCGAACACGAATACTCTTTCGAGCTAGACTTTCGCATTGCATTCGCTGTACTTGATGAACTTGAATTTATTTTCAAAGTTTTAATTCATGACTTGGCCAGAGTCAAAAAACATATTGCGCAGAATATTCGTCTGGTACCACCCATGAACTATACATTCCGACGCGGTTGGCCAGAATTTAATTCAGAGTAAGAGCAACCCGCCACATGTTTAGATTTAGTGTCGTAACCAAATTCGAAGCATTTTGACTTGATCAGGATCATTATGACGGTTCGCTTTATTACCCCAGATAAAGGTTTCGATGCATCATGGCCACAAAGGCCTTCCAGTTTTACCATGTTCCAATTGAAAACACGTTCTAACCATTGTTTAGTTTTACCGAGTTTCAATGGGAACACGTTTTAACTTTTTAGTTTTACCAGGTTCCAAAGGAACGCGTTTTAACTGATCTTTTAGTTTTACTGGGTTCCATAGGAACACGTTTTAACTGTTCTGTTAGTTTTACCGGGTTCCATAGGAACACGTTTTAACTATTCTTTCAGTTTTACTGGGTTCTGGCAGGAATGTGTTTTAACTGATCTTTCAGTTTTAGCAGGTTCTGACAGGAACACGTTTTAACTGCTATTTCAGTTTTACTAGGTTCTGACAGGAACGTGTTTTAACTGATCTTTCAGTTTTACTGGGTTCTGACAAGAACATGTTTTAACTGTTCTTCATCGCTTTGATTGAAACCGGTTTCGTACCTTGGATTCACTTATCTGTCTTGACCTGGAATCGGGCTTCGCACCCTGAGTTCATTGCTCCATGATTATCTAGAATCGGGTTTCGTACCCTAAATTCATTCATCCTATGACTCTTTTCATTTGAAGTTGTATGATAATAAAGTTGATTGAATAAAAATATTGCCGACTTTACACAATCTTCCATTGGTAAAAATTAAATTAACAGCTCCTATTCACTTTGACTTAGTTGCATTCGAAGTCGGCTTCTGGAAACTCATCATCCTTGTTAGTTTGCTTCTTCTTCTTCTCCTTCACCTTTTTCCGCTCCCGGATCAGACTTCTACTACGGCCAGGTTGTTTGCGCTTGCTCTTTTGACCCTGAGTTTCTATCACATATTGCCGCAACTTCCCCTATCGAATGAACTTTTCAATAGCGTCTCGCAGGTCCCAACATTGATTCGTGTGCACCCTGGGCCATCGTGAAATGCACAGTACCAAGATTGGTCTACCTCGGGTTTATTGTAGGAAGGCCGAGGTCATTCTACTTTTTCATTTCAAATCGAAGCCACCTCCTTCCAGACTTGCGATCGGGATATATTCAGCAGAGTGTACGTTTCATATTTCACTTTTCTGTCACTCCTTCCCCCGGTATTTGCCATCGTATTCCGCCGCGAGATTCTCGTGCTCCTCCTTTCCCTTCGAGGACCTTCTCGGATTGTTCCTTTTCCTTTGAAAGTGGGCTCTTTCCCTGTCTTTCGTCATTGCATTGACGAGTTCCACTTGTTCCAGCTCCAAGTATTTCTTCGTCTGGTCTCGAAAGCCTCCAGGTCCTCGACTCGCTCCTTGATGAGAGATCGGCCAATCGTGATAAAGAATCTAGGCCGGCTATAAGGAGATGCACGTGCACACTTTCCTTTAGTTTATGCACTTGCAAGGTGTAATATCCCAAATTTTGGAATTTGGAAATAAGAAATATTTTAATGGGAATTTATTATGAAAATTTGGTCTAAATAATTATAGACATAATTATTAGAATTTAAGGCCTATTTTCCTTGGAATTTTCGGGAGAAGAATAAATTTAATGATTTATGTCTTTAAAGTTTGCAATTAAATGAGGAAAGGATCAAGTTGCAAACAAAAACTTTGTAGGGAGTCGAAGAAGATCAAGTGCAAATTTTGTTGGTGGAATACAAGTAAGAGTAAACATAGAAAATTGTTTAAGTGATACCCTATATTTCCATTGCATTTATACGATGGATTTTGACAATGCGTGAACACTCCCTAATATTTTATTCGTAAGCATTGGATGATTGAAAAATACTACTCCCTCACACTAAATTTTATTCATTCACGGATGCATAAGGAGACAAAAAGGGAGACAACCATGTGACACATACACCTACTCCACACTCCTTTCCATTTTGTCAACACATGCATCCTTTATCCTTACGTTCTTTATTATTAAATTTTGGATAATGATGCAGCCCACTTCCACTCATTTGAAATTAATGGACACCTACCTCTTATTTTCAATTTGGACTCATAGCTTTACTCAATCGCTATCCTTTCTATTATCACAAGGAGTCAAAACGTATACATTCCACTTTCTTGAATATTATAGAATCAATGCAAGGAAGGAGATACACGACAGCATATCCTACTCAGCATTCACTCTTCATTTTTGACTAATGAATGACAATAATCTCTGTCCAATCATCCGGATAATAATTATGTACTCACTCATATTTCGGAGAAAATCATTTCAGCTCTCTCATTTCCTCACTTCACTCTCGGCCAAGCAAGAAAAGAGTGAAGCCGAGAAGAGAGAGTGGGAGCGTGAAGGGCCGTAATGAGAGAGGGAGATGAAAACACAGAAGAGAGTGAGCCGAGAGACCATCGAAGAAAAGGAAGAAGAATGTGCGAAACGTATAGGTAAGCTGATTTCTGGAGAATTCTAAGAAGGTAGTTAGGATCATGCAAGGTTTTGACCAAGAAAATGATATCTTCTGACCGTGAAATTTGGTAAGAATAAAGTACTCTTCCTAAGCTTTGACATGAGTGTTAGAACATATTAATCCGATGTCTAGAATTCGAATTATGAATTTTCAAAGTTTGTTCAAGAAAATCTGGAAAATCCTGTTTTCAGAATCAGGCAACGTTTACTTTTCGAATTTCTGGGAATTTTACGGTCATAAATTGATTTGATGACTATTTTTCCTTAATCTAGACTTAAATAAATTCGAATATAAATTTGAACCGCCTCAATCGGAGTTCTAGAGAATTTATTATGAATTTCCGAAGTTAAGAATGAAAACTAGAACGTTTGCTGAAACGTTTTCTGAACAGTAGTCACGTTTTTGAAATCTGGGAAAAATTGGCAAGTGATCAAATGATGGGACCAATTTTCCTAGAAACTACACTTGATAAGGAGTTCGTAGGTTTTTGACGTTTTTCTGGACAGTGACGAAGAATGAAAATTCTGGGAGTAGTGTATGTATATTTGGAAGTGGAATATATTTTTACTCTAAAATAGACATATTAAGGGACATGTGATTTTTGGAAGCACACCATTTGGAGTTCTTTGCAATTTAAAATGAATTTTCTAAGTTGGTTGAAAATTCTGCCAGATCTTAGAATTTGTTCGAGAATAAGAAAAATAGAGAATTTGGATTAGTATTAACGTATCGTCCAAAAATATGTAATTTTAGGACTTGATATTTATCTGGGACGACTAAAGAATTAAGAACCAGGTCAAGAATCGAGAAGAGTATTCAGGTAATAACTTTTCTCTCACCTTCGTTGAATCTTTATATGCATGTATTTACCATTGAATTAGAATGTATTGAATTTAGAATAGCAGGGCCTATGCCCAGTAGAATACCCAACGCTGTGGGAATGAATTAGTGAATCCCTTGAAAATAGTAAATACTGCATATAATGTGTATTTTGAATATTGAAAGTATTGAATTGCTTGTATGTATTGTGAGTGATTAACATTATTACTGGGATTCATTTGAATCCCAGCATATTTTTGAATTAGCTAACTTGCAGCTCATATAAGAAGACTCAAGAACGAAGAAGGTGAACAAGGTCGAGTAGATCAAGATGGGAAAATATTTTTATTTCCGTCAAACATCTAAATTGGAGTTGTAAACCGTATACGTGAATAGTGTCGTATACATGAACAGTAAAATCACGTATTATTTTTAAAGAATGCTTTCGTGTACACAATTGAATGGTGTAATTTAGGCGGGTGTTAAACAAGGCAGCGTCTCTAAAGCGATTTAAGTATTTCTGGAGAGTCTCTCTTGGCAGCTGCTTAATCTTGCTCGGGGTAAACTCGGATTTTGGCTGTTTCTTGCTTGTCACAAAATTCAGTAAAAATTTGTTTCCGAGGTCTTCAAAGTTGTGAATTGAATTTGCGGGCAAAGTGTGGAACCACGCCTGCGCTGCTCCTGTTAAAGTCGCAACAAATAGCCGAGATATGATGGGTTCCTCAAATTGCCTTAGATACATCCTTAACTCAAACGTATTAATGTGAGCTTAAAGATCCTGAGTTCCATCATAAGTAGGCAAGTCGACCAAGTTAAAATTCTTTGGGTATAGAGCATCTGCGATCTCATCTAAGAAAGGACTGCTATTATTCTTCCCCCTGTTGTACCTTCTTCTATACTGTCTGGGTACACTTTTGGTTGTTGTTGGTGCATCTTTGTTTGACATGATGGTATCTCCGATATGCTCAGCTTGCTTGTTCGTATGATCTGGATCTTGTACTTGCTGAGTCCAGGCCTGATCCCGATTAATCAATTAGTTCTTTCCAGCATTATCGTTATGAGGTCCTTCGGCATTGACTTGAACAGAAGCTGAAGGAGTAGCTTGGCTGAGATCATCCAGGTTTCTGTTTCAAATTGAATTCTCAATTCTCTCAATTCGTTTGAGGTTCTCCTCAGCAACCTCATTCTTTGGCTATCCGCTTGCCGAGTGTCTTCTGTACCGGTTCGAGTAAAAGACATGACATTAACTCGGTTGGGTTCACTTTCACCTTGGTTTACTTCACGAAATGGTTCCTCCACTCGTCCGAGATGTTCTTCCAACAACTGCATCTTTCGCCTTTCTTCTTGCCGCCAAAGGGCATTCTAACGGTCTGCCTCCTCCCTCATCAACCGAATATCTTCCTGTCTCTGGAGACGGTTACAAAGCTCCATCTCGTCCATCCATCTCAAAACTGAAGCCAGTGTATTTTGCAGGAGATGAACGTTCGGGTTCTCGATTTGGAACTCAGGAGGAGGGTCTTGCTGCTGAACTTGGGTCTGGGTTAACCCTGCAGTTCCATTCTAAGGAGCCACCACAAACACTGGAGAAGTTCCAGTATTAACTGTCTCCACTTCAGTCCCCAATATGACTCGATTAGGATTTGGAGCAACCGATTCCTTATATTGAATCGTTCGCTCTAGACGTTGTTGCGGTTGTCCCTCCAGCAATTGGTCCTGCCAAGGTATCTTGCTACGACTTTCGATGTTTGCAGCCATTTTTCAGTGGTTTGGGAATCGAAGTTTATCTCTCCCCACGGATGGCACCAATGTTCTGTTGTAGAACACAGATGCCTAACCTCAATGGACTAGTAGATGGTTTATATAGGATAGGTATGCTCTTCGGGATATATATGTGCTCAAATACTGAAGAGAATATGATTGTTCCAGGATGTCTATGAGGAAGACATCGAAGAATACCAGATGATTACTGTGCAACACAGATATGGCGTTTAGCCGAAAGGGGGTGGGGTGTGTGCACAGTGAGACTGAATAGTAAATATGATGAATAGAGAATGTGCACCTGTTAGGTTAACCTCCTATTTATAGAGATTACCTCTAGGGTTTGGACCTTGGGCTTTGTGTGCCTCTCAGCCCATATTTTAGCTGTACTACCTGCATATTCCAGGCACACTACTTGAATGTTCCGAGATTATAGCCTTGATTAAAGGCCAATTAGCGTTTTACCTAATTATAGAAGGGTAAAGGAGCAAAAATACACCTGTGCTTCATCCTTGGGAGCGCCCAGCATCATATGCTTTTTTTAGGTGCAAAAATACACATGTGGTTACATAATAGGTGCAAAAGTCACATTTCTCTATTAAAGTTAGTTAACTGCCGTTAGTTTTGCTTGCTGTTAGTTTTACTAGCTGGTTTCTTGTGTCGCGATTCTTCTGTCCGGTGCAGTAGAACTTACATGCATGTTTAAGTATACGGTTCAATTCCATTACAAGAGAAGCATATTTATATATACTGCATACGATCGAGTCACTAATATGAGACCCATCTATAAATCAAGTCAACCTCGCAGGGATGAATAAATAGGGGGGAAATAAAAATGGTGATCATTATCTCCAAAAGTTTCTTATTATCTCTGAAATCATCCATTAAAAGCTACAGAAGCAAAATACATTCACCAATGGCACTTGAAAGTAAAATCAAGTTCAGAATTGAATAAAATAGGTAAGTTAAGTGTTAAGAAGAAAAGGCTCTGTTTTGTCGGCTGAGAACAGAGTATAGTGAGAAAAGCTCCCATGTGTACAAAGTTATGCATGCAAGATAAACTAACAATATATTTGGTATATATGAAAACAAATAATATAAAGATAAAATTGAATCCAACATGTCCAGATTTGATTCGAATGAGAACTCCATCATATGCCGATGTATGTCACTCGGTTTTCGATGGTGCCGATACAAATCCTAAAAGTGTGGGACAAAAACATAGGAAATTGGTGTTGAAAGAGATCAAGGTCTCATGGGTTCACCGTTTTAATAGAAAGTTACAAACCAGAGGGAGATGAACTTTTTCTGTTGGTCTAAAAATGAAATAGGGAGGTTGACATCGGAACACATAAATTAACTCTTCCATCCACCTATGCGCCTAGTCACCAATCACTCGAGCTCATGCAAGCCACCTCAGTATTTTCTTGCATCCATGATTAGCCCTTGACCCAGATTTTTGTTAGAATTTGCAAGACTAGCGTACTCTTTCTTTTTGAGTCATTCGTTAGTCAAATGTATAACGCAAGAAGCATATTCCAGTAGAACCTTTATCAAAATATGCTTCTCTTGTAATGGAATTGAATCGTATACTTAAACATGCATGTAAGGTTCTACTACACAGACAGAAGAATCGCGACACAAGAAGCCGGCGGGTAAAACTAACGGCAAGCAAAACTAACAGCAGTTAACTAACTTTAACGAGAAATGTGACTTTCGCACCTATTATGTAATCACATGTGTATTTTTGCATCTAAAAAAAGCATACGGTGCTGGGCACTCCCGAGGGTAAAGCACATGTGTATTTTTGCTCTTTTACCCATTATAGAAAGATTCTGCCATAAAGTGTCCTTGCTGGGCTGCATAACATCTGAGCCCAATATGCGAGTCCATAACACCCCCAAAAAAAATTTTGTTTTCTACAACAGAAATTTACTCCTGTTAAGACTAAGCCTATCCACTGTGTTATTATATTGACCCATGATTCTTTGATGTCAGCTTCATTGACCCATGATTCTTTGATGTTAGCTTCAGATGATACTAATAGCCTTTGGTTACAGAATAAGAATAAGAATTATTAAGGTTTCATAAAATAATATAGGGTTTTCACAAATACTTTTATCGTGCAAAATAAGTTGTTCCACTTCCAAGATTCCAAGCCAAGGAATACTCAACTAAGCAAGCTTTTTGATTTAGTGTGTGTGTGTGTGTGTGTTTTTTTTTTTTTTTTTTTTTTGTTGTTGTTGTTGATATAAAGAGATTTATACAATACTATGTGGTAACCAAAGTTAATACGATACACCAAGCCCGCGATTTTTTGACTTTTATTACTAGATTACGATAAGATATTAAGATATTTTATATATAATCTTTTTTTCAAGTTTATGTGGGTTTCGTCAAGTAAGATATATATTTTTTTTTTGGTGAAATGTAAGATGTTTTTATTCTCAAAGTCGACTACAAAAACAGTCCCAAGGAAAAAAAAGTCGACTACAAAAGCCTTAACCTAATAAGTCACACCGTCAAAAGTTCAAAACCCTGGTTGTGTGTGGTGTGTTCCGATATGGAACACAAATGTCTCAGCCCTGGAGGCTGGTTAACTTCAATATAGGATCTGGTAGGCTTATCCAGTGTTATCTATGGCACAGATAACAATGGACAAGATGATCACCGTACACAACGAGAGGTGTGGGGTGTGTGCACAGTGGGACGATATCTAAAGAGTAGGGGAGAATACGTGTGTACCGTTCACCGGGGTGTGCCCCTATTTATAATCAAGCCGGGTTGGTCCGACTCTCTAGGTAGCACGTTCCCATGATGTCGTGCGTTGTGCCCCCACTTCCTGCACTACTAAGGTAGTGGGGATAACCGTGGGGTAGTTGGCCTTCTAGTGGGCTTGACTTGGTCTGGCCCATTTCCGAGGTCCATAACAGTTGCCCCCAAAGTCGGCTACTCGGGCTTACGAATTGCCGAGTTTTACTCCGGTGTTGGCCCCGATTTTCCAGGCCCTTATTTCTCTTAGAACCATTTTGGGTTCTAATTTCAATTGGCCGTAACCGCATCCTACTTATTTGTCTTTGAGTAGAGATTTGCACAAGTATTTGCGGCGCGTTGCCGCCAATCTTATGTATTAGATCCCGACCTCGTACATTAGAACCCGACCTCGTACGTTTCCACAAGCCGCCTCGGTCTCGTCGTTTTAGGATCTTCATTCGAATTAATCAACTTATCTCGGCCGTTGTACGACTTGGTATTCGGCTCGAGGTTTTGAGCAACGATGCCGACATACCAGCAAACGTGACCGTTCGCCCAGCTAAGTGTCTTTTCGTTTGCTCGCGTCGCATCGTATAACCGTCGTTTCCGATTATAATGACACGTGCCTTCAAGCGCCGCCTTTGGTTAACGCGCCCATTAATGTCCTACGTCATATCGTCATCATAGCTTTCTAGGGTTTTCCTTTTACCCCTTCGTAAGCGATGTAACGTCTCGGCTTTTAAACGTCATATCTCTAGAACTCTTATAAGTGCTCCTCACACCCTTCATCATCACTCTTCTTCGTCTTCTCAACTTTGAAGAATCGTACCAGGACTTCCCTTTTTCAGAATCTGCTTCTTGCTCTCTCGTTCTCTTGCTTCCAGGTATTGTTTTCTCAGTTGTTCTTGAAACACGCGCATGTTATAATTCGTATTTTGCTCTTTGGCCTGGGTGTTGAGGTGTTGAACGACTGTGATGTTGTGAATTCCTCTCCAAACAAAAAAAATGTCGAACGCCATTTTGAACTCTGCTTGTCTGAGTTGCTTCGACACCATTTATTTTTGCTCATTCACTCCTTCTGGCTTTGAATTATTCGATGCTTTATGGTCTGCCATTCTGCATTTGAGTGATTTTACTTTGTTGAGTTCTTCACAACTGGGCAAATTTGGGCAATCTGGGCTATCCGGGTTTGATATGCATATTTCGTTCATGTTTTAACATGCTATATAACTTGTTCCCAAGATGGATCCAAAACCCCCACTAGTAGATATGTATGGTAATCCTATTCCGAGAAGAAGATAGAGAGATTCTTGAACGCGTGCCTGGTCGAACTAAACTTTGGCTATGGTCCATTCTTCCCACGGAAGAAGAGAGGATGGAAAATTTACTCCGATCTCGGGGAAGTGGGAGTAGGACAAGCGTTCGAGTTCCTTCTTCACCCGATGCCAAACTCCCTAATTCTCCTTCACCCAGATTATCGGCTTCTCCCGAGGTTATTCCCCGGCGAACATGGGCCCTTTGGTCCTTGTGAGGAATGTTGCCACAAAGCGATCGAGCTTGCCCGTCATGGCCATGACGAGAAGCCGAGTCTCTTTTGGATAAATGCCGCTGCAATAAACCGACGAATACCTTGTCGCTTGGGCCCTTGCTTGTTCAAGCTCGTCCCGAAATTCTGTCTTGTCGGGTATACTTCGTAGTTCGATTCGGCCTTTGTTTTTATTTTAGGTTTAAATGTCTTCACACCAAACCACTCAATCCGAGACTGGAGAGTCCGCCCCTTCCGGAGGACCTTCACGAATGCCTTCCATCAAAGACTATCTTTGTGAGCAACATAGTACTTGATGGCGTAAGAATAAGATGTGCGGGAAAGTGCTTTCGCGGATTGTCCGAAGTGGAGAGGGGTATGATGTGTGCTTGCCTCCGCCGCGAGTCCGTGGCTTCGGGTCGATCCAACGATGAGTCCTACCACTTTTTTTATTTTTACAAGGATTTGATCACCTATCTCGGGGTTGAATTCCCCTTTTCTGACTTCCAAATGAGCCTTCTCACCCATTTCCACCTTGCACCTTCTCAGTTACACCCCAATGGTTGGGCCGCGGCCGTTGCTTTTGAAAAGTATTGCACGACTCATAAGCTCGAGTGTTCCGTCTCCGTGTTTTGTAGCTTCTTCACTCCCTTAGATATTAAGACTACTACGGACGGGGAAAAGAAATGGTTTTGTTGGACTTCACTTTGGGCGTCTCATGGTCGCAAGTTTCTTAGGCCTTTTAAAGATTCCTGGAAAGGCTTCAAAACATCTTACTTCAAAGTTATCGCGAAGCCCGGGGATACACCGTGGTTCCTTCGAACCCGGACATCCGGGGAACTTGAGGAACGCTTCCCTTTATACTGGTCTGATGAACATCATAAGTTTGACGCAAAAGATTTTTTGCCAACTAAATCGCAATTATCCGCTGCCGAGAAAGAAACCATCAGCGCCCTTATTGCCTTAGTCCAGAAAGACAATTTGGTGGATTCGGCCGAGTACATTACACCCCGTAGGTGTTTATAGGGCTCCCCTCCCCATTTTTATTCTTTTGTGCGTGTTTGGTCAGACTTTGACTTCTTTGATTGTGCTTTTCAGGTACCTCGATGGGTAAAAGACCCGAGTATCTGGATGTGACGATTCCTGCCGCTCGTCCAACAACTCCGGGTTCAAAGCGGAAAGCGCTGGCGGAGAGCCGATGAACACTGCTACCGCCAAGAAAACCAAAGCTCGAAGAAGAAGAAGAAGAACGACAATCCATCGACAAGCAAGGATATTCCCCCCGACTTCTCCGGCTCAAGATCCGGGGAATCAAGAGCCTGAAACTTTAGCCCACGATGTCGTCCAACCATTCAGCTCCCTCGTTCCTATTTTTGGGGACATAAAATACCCAACTCCCTCCGTAAGGGCATTCGTCCGCGACCATTGGTATGACGGGCGAGACATTGTCGGAGGCGGAGACGAAAGAGTTGAAGGAGATTGAGCATGCCAACTTGAAGAATGCCGGCCTATGTCAACTTGTGGCACACCTCAAAGAGAAGGTCGGACAGAACGAGAAAGATCTGGACTTCTTTGAGGACGAGAAGAAGAAGGCCGACGAGGCATTAACTCAAGCACGGGAGGATCGCAAGTGGCGAGAGCCGAGAAGGAAAGCCTCTCGACGAGTTGGTTAAAGTTCGTGACACAAGCGCACTTGTCCGAGTCCGAGCTTACTCGAAGGGCGCAGGTCCACGAGAGTGACATGGAGTCCATTGCCGATATAAAAACTTGATTGACGAACAGGCGACGGAACTCAACTCTTGTAAGCAAGCCTTCACTGCCGCTCAGGCCAATCTCAGTTCATACCGAGGCGCCCTTGATGTCGCCGAGGTTAATATTTCCAAGTTAAAGGCAGGCGTTAAGGAGGCCTTCGAGAATGCCTTGGAACAAGTTTGCTTCCTGAATCCCTCGATCGATTTGAATTTAGAAGGAGTGCACATGAACGCGTACGTTGAAGACGGAATATTTATTCCGACTCCGCCCGTGGTTGATGATGCCAGTATTGCCGAGACGGTTCAGGAAGAAGAAGCTGGCGGCCAATCTCCGTCTGTTCAACAATAGTCGGCAATTTGCCATTTTGCAACTTACAACTTTGTCTGTAGGTTATGTAAACACTGCTTCGCCCGTGTAGGGCTTCAATTTGTAAACGTTTGATTTGACCGCTTTAATCGTATGCGCTTATTTTCTATTTAGCGTCTTTCAAATTGAAGGTTTCCTGACGTGATCAAGGTCAAGGAAACACTCCTTTCTGGTATGCCTAGTTTTGATATATTCGGCATTTAAATGGTGTATATACTGAACTTGGCGGCTATGCCACTATATGATTTACGAAAATTGGCGTTGCCAGTTCGCACATGTTTACTTTTGGCCAACGTGGATAACATGATAAACACGAATTAAGTAATCCGAGTTTCATCAATCCTATCATTTGGCTTTTTGTTGCCGCGGTCCTGCAAATGTGCTTGCTAGGATATTTATTCGGCGGTTTTTCTTTTACATGATTCATGGACTTTGGTCCATACATGTTATGCCCGACTTCCTTTGAACAAATCGCGAGATAGTTTCTTTTACATGATTTATGAACTTTGGTCCATACATGTTATGCCCGACTTCCTTTGAACAAATCGCGAGATAGTTTCTTTTACATGATTTATGAACTTTGGTCCATACATGTTATGCCCGACTTCCTTTGAAGAAATTGCGGAATACGGGTACTAATGCCCGTCCTTTTGATTCATTCAATGTGCGGCTTTACATCAAAGATTCGATTCCGTAGGAATTTGATACATATTCACGATGAAGTAAGCCTGAAAGTAAAGTTAATAGAGGAAAATACTTAAATTCACTGAAAACAAAGCATTGAAAACAAACGACTGCGTCGACTTTGATAATCAGCTATAGTAAGCCTTAAGTTTGTCGGCATTCCAAGTCCTTTTGATTGCTTCCCCTTTCAGTGATTCTAACACATAAGCACCGTTTCCGATTTCATGTCGGATGCGGTAAGGACCTTCCCAATTTGCAGCGAGCTTCCCATCTCGGGCATTTCTGTTGCCTATATCGGCCCTTCGCAGCACCAAGTCATCCTTGTTGAAGGAACGGGGATTAATTTTCTTATTGAACCGAGCCGCGACGAGTTGCTTTGTGGCTAAATCTCGCAAGTGAGCCGTGGTTCTAACTTCGTCAATCAGATCTAGCTCGACCGCGATAGCCTCGTCATTTTCTGTCCTTCTTTGCGAAGTTGTCGCTTTTCTCCATGAGGGTTCGCGATTTCTCTTTGGAATCATGGCCTCACGGCCGTATGTCGGCTGAACGGCGTCTCTCCCGTGGATGTTTGAAGCGTGGTCCGACAACCCCACAAGACAGCATAGAGATGTTCCACCCAACTTTCCCGTTCCTCGGTCATTCGCTTTTTAAGTCCGTTGACGATGACTTTGTTTGCTGCCTCGGCTTGTCCGTTGGATTGTGGGTGTTCCACGGAAGCGAAATGATGTTTCACATTAAGGGCGGACATCATTTGCTGGAAGCCTCTGTCCATGAATTGTGTTCCATTGTCCGTGACTATTTCTACCGGGATCCCAAATCGTGATATAATATTCCTTTGTAGGAATTTCGTACTCTTCTAGCCGAGGTGATGGTCGCGAAGGTTCAGCTTCGATCCACTTAGTAAAGTAATCGCTGCGACGATCGGCCACTTCAATTGGCCGGAGCTGGTTTAAACGGTCCCAACAAGTCCATGCCCCATTTGTAGAATGGCCATGGAGCCGTGATCTGCGTCAACTCGGATGGTGGAACCCACAATATCTTCGTGCTTCTGGCAACTACCGCATCTCTGAACATGGTATTTAGCATCTTGCGCCATTGTAGGCCAATAATATCCCGCCCGAACTGCTTTACGGGCCAAAGCTTTTGCCCCATGTGTTGTCCATTTATGCCTTCGTGGATTTCTGCCAAAACGTATTGGGCCTGATCTTCGTTGAGACATTTAGCCATGGGAGAATGCATGCCTTTACGATACAATTGATCGTTGACCATCACATAGGCGGCCGCCTTGTTCGACTAGAGTTCTTGATTCGGCCGCATCCTGCGGGGTTATCCCCTTTCCGGATAATCGGCAATCGGTTTTCTCCAATCCCCGAATCGAAATCAGCATCACGCAACTTGGTTCCGGTAGGTTCTGGCTGGACAATTGTGCGGAGATTTCCCGGGCACTTCGTGCTAGCGAGCTTCGAGAGAATGTCGGCCCTCGTATTTTCTGCCCGAGGAATGTGCGCCACTGTCACCTCGTCAAAATATGTCATAATGTCTTTCACCTTTGTCAAGTATTTAGCTAACAGCGGCCCCCTCACTTGATAGGTCCCTTGGATTTGGGAAGCGACCAGCTGAGAGTCCGTGGACACGTGCACTTGCCGAGCTCCGTTTTCTTTAGCCTGCAGCAACCCGGCAATGAGGGCCTCATATTCCGCCTGATTATTCGATGTCGGGAAATCAAGTCGGAGAGATAATTCCATCGCCACGCCTTCGGGGCTTTCCACAATAACTCCGGCACCACCTCCCTTTATGTTAGACGATCCGTCCACGAACACTTTCCATGGTTCGGCTCCCGTCTTCCCATTCTGAACCGAGGTTAGCTCCACTAAGAAATCAGCCAAAGCTTGTGACTTGATTGCCTGTCGGGCCTCATAAGTGATATCAAACTCGGACAATTCAATTGCCCAAGCTATATCATCCCCCCAAGTCGGTTTATGTAAAACTTGTCGGATGGGTTGATTCGTTCTTACCACGATCGAATGGCCAAGGAAATAATGGCGAAGTCGTCTTGCCGTCGTTAATAGTGCAAAGGCCATTTTCTCCGGTTTCGATACCTCAACTCGGAACTTTGCGAGCCCGACTTACGAAGTATTGGTTTTACGCCGTCTTCGTATCTCGAACTAAAACCGCGCTTCTTGCTTTTTCCCCAACCGACAAATACAGCAACAATTTCTCCCGACTTCCGTAGGGATAATGCGCGGAGATGCTAAGCATTGCTTTATTACGTCAAACGCTTCTTCACACTCCGAGTTCCATCCTTCCCGAGCTTCCTTCTTCAAGAGCTTAAAGAATGGGAGGGATTTTTCTGCTGACTTGGGCAAGAACCTTGTCAAGGCCGCCAATCGCCCTGTCAACTGTTGTAATTCTTTCTTGTTTTCCGGGGGTTTTATTTCCATCACGGCTCTGCACTTTTTCGGGTTAGCTTCAATGCCTCGGTTAGTCAAGAGAAAACCCAAGAATTTTTCGACGGAACTCCGAAAGCACATTTTGTCGGATTCAACCGAATTCGATGCTTCCTCAATTTTTCGAAAGTTTGTTGTAGATCATGAACATGGTCGTTCTGCTCTTTAGATTTAACTATCATATCATCAATGTAGACTTCCACGTTTTTTCCCAGTGATCCGAAAAGACTTTTGTCATCATTTCTACGATAAGTCGCCCCCGCATTCTTGAGGCCAAAAGGCATCACATTATAGCGATAATTCGCATTGTCCGTGATAAATGCCGTTTTCTCTTGATCATCGGGATGCATGGCGATCGATTGTATCCCGAGTATGCATCCATGAATGACAAAAGTTGAAAGCCGGTTGATTGGTCAACCAATTGGTCAATGTTGGGCATGGGAAATGCATCCTTGGGACATACCTTGTTTAAATCTTTGTAGTCCGTACATACGCGCCATTTGCCGTTCGGCTTTTTGACCATGACCACGTTAGACAACCACGTCGTGTATTGCACTTCCCTAATAAATCCATTTGTGAGTAACTCCTGGACATGCGCTTCCAAGGCTTTACCTCGGTCCGCACCCTGTTTCCTCTTTTTCTGAGCTACCGGGTTTGACCCATGGTGGATGGCCAATTTGTGACAACAAAACTCGGGGTCAATTCCAGGAATTTCAGATGGCGTCCATGCAAATACGTCTTTGTTTGCTCGTAGGAACAACTCCAATTTTGCTCGTATCTCGGAATCCAACGTCTTTCCGACTTTGGTGGTCCTTTCTGGTTCATCTCCCGGGATGAAATCTTTGTTTCTTCATTAGGTTCGGACCTTTGCATCTTGTCCTCTTCCCTCAAGTCTAACTCTACCATGTAAACAGACTTATTATTCACCTTCCTTTCACCTTCCTTGGTAGGTTCCGTCTTTGGAGTTTTGCTTTCCTTCACCGCTTCGAAGTAACATTGCCGAGAGTCTCTTTGATCTCCTTTAACGGTAACGACCTGATTCTCTCTGTCATAAAATCTCAACTTCTGGTGATTAGAAGATACCAGCATGTTCCGAGTCATGGATAGTCGGTCGTCCGAGGATAATATTGTATGGAGACGGGAAGTCGGCCACAACGAAACGAACTATCCACGACTTGAACGCCTCCTTCGTCCCCAACGTCAATTTGAGGTCGATGTATCCCTTTGGACGGGTGTCTTCTCCATTAAAGCCTGTTAGGGTAGTCCTACATGGTTTGAGGTCTTCCGAATCAAACCGCATGCATTTAAATGCATCCCAGAGGATTATGTCCACCGCGCTTCCATTATCTATAAAAATCTTCTTAACTTGGCAATCTTTGACGATTCGGTTATGACGAACCCGTCGTGGTGTCCGGCATGACATCCTCCAAGTCTTCTTCGGTAAACCCGAGCATTGGCAAATTTGGTTTTGCATACTCCCTTTTAAATCTCGGACGGTCAACTACAGATAGAACCTCTTTCAAGTATTTTTTCTTTGATTCGCGGAATCTCCTGCTCCGCCGAAACCTCCAACAATCCCATTGCAGTCATATTTTGACTCGGGAAACTCATCATGTGCTTCTCTTCCTTTTTTCTGTTCTCGTCTTCTCTTTTCGGCCAGCGGACTTTTACTTCGTTCTCCTCCGCGCTTGCCCTGCCGCCCTTGCGTTTGGATCAGATATTTACGGAGCTTTCCCTCTCGGATGAATTTCTCGATGGCGTCCCTCAAATCCCAACAGACATCCGTTGTATGTCCGTGTTGGTCATGAAATTCACAATATCGGGACTTGTCCAGGGTATGCTCATTCCGGCGGGCGTGGTCGTTCTACTTTTTCATCTCGGTCGGGAGACTTCCTTCCAGACTTGGGCCTGAGATACTTTTAGTGGAGCGTATCGGTCATATCTTCCTTCTGCTCTTCGAGGTTTAGCATCCCTTCGTCCTCGGGATTCTTGTCTGTTCGGGTTGTATCGTTCCTTCATTCGGGGAGATGGACTCCTCCGCTTGTCCGTGGTGCATGGCTCATAATATCCATCTGTTCGGCTCTATGTACGTCTTTGATCGATCTCGGAATTACGCCGGCGTTTTGGGACGTCGCTTTACGACCGACTTCTTCAAACGTGAGGATTTGTCCGGGCCGGCTATGATGCAATGCAAATGTACGTCTTCCTTTAACCCCGGCACTTGTATTGCCGTGTCCTTAAAGCGATCCAAATACTTTTGCACCGTTTCCCGGGTGATTGCTTCACCTGATCCAATTGGAACTCGGTTTTGGGTTGCTTCCTACTCGTGGCGAAGTTGAGCAGGAATTTGTTCTCCAAATCCTTCAAGTCCGGGATTGAGTTTTCTGGCAAGGTGTTGAACCAGATTTGGGCTGGTCCACGTAGCGTTCCCGCAAACAACCGGGGTACCATGGGCCCCGAGTATCCTTTGACCATGATCTCCATTTTGAAATTGCCCACATGCACTTGTGGGTCTGGGTTCCATCGTATTTCGGAAATCTTTGGTGTCTAGGCCTTTTGGATAAGGCGCGGCCATTATTTTGGCCGTGAATGGAGTCGCAACTTTCTCCTCCTCATCCGAGCTTGCATCCGATGACGGCGACGCCACGTCTTTTTAGAGAGGTTTCTTTGTTGGAGCTTCTCTTTATCTTTTTTCGACGTTCCGACCGACGATCGTTCCTTTCGAGTGTTGTCGGTGTTGTCGTGATTAGCCACTATCCGATCTTGTTTTTCTTGCTTCGGCTTCCGTGTATCATTCCTCATCTCGGGAGTGTCTTCTTCATGATCTGTATGCGTGACGTCCCAATATTCCGAGATGTTGGGATGCCATTTTGGCTCGGGTCCACATGGCTTTTTCTGCGTTGCCGTCATGATCCTTGTTTTTATCCCGCGTGATGTCCGACTAATTCCTGAATTCTTCTTCGCGGCGGTACATCTCTTCTCTCATAATCCGGACGTCCTCCTCCCTTTGTAATCGATTCCGTGTTTCCATCTCGTCTATTCTATCCAATACGGAACCAAGGGTGGTTCGTAATAGTTGAATATCGGGGTCGACCACTTCAAGGGTTTTGGTTTGCCGGATAGCGACATCTTCGGGGGTGGAGATTTTTGTGTCCGATGTCTCCGCTCTCGGTTTCTACCAACACTTGTTCTTCGTCCGGGTTCATCGGGCCCCCTGTTGTGATGTTTGTCCTTCGTGTTGTTTGGTTGTTCTTCGGCACTTGATTTTGCCGAGTTGTTGTACCACGTCCTCTTGTATTCGCCATTTGCTATGATAGGTTCGTGGCTTTATGGTATGGGATTCGAAGTTTACTCGTTCCCCACGGACGGCGCCAATGTTCCGTTATGGAACACAAATGTCTCAGCCCTGGAGGCTGGTTAACTTCAATATAGGATCTGGTAGGCTTATCCAGTGTTATCTATGGCACAGATAACAATGGACAAGATGATCACTGTACACAACGAGAGGTGTGGGGTGTGTGCACAGTGGGACGATATCTAAAGAGTAGGGGAGAATACGTGTGTACCGTTCACCGGGGTGTGCCCCTATTTATAATCAAGCCGGGTTGGTCCGACTCTCTAGGTAGCACGTTCCCATGATGTCGTGCGCTGTGCCCCACTTCCTGCACTACTAAGGTAGTGGGGATAACCGTGGGGTAGTTGGCCTTCTAGTGGGCTTGACTTGGTCGGCCCATTTCCGAGGTCCATAACTATTTTCAAGTAAAAATAATCACTTATGCCCAGACTACACGAATCACTCCCAGGGTTTAAGTTTTGACCCTCTGCCCAGAATTTTTCCAGAAATTCATAGCCTTTCTTCAAGAATTTTTATCTTGTAAAACATTCAAAATGACACACTCTAGGCATATTTGGAAAGGTCTATATGTCTATTTTAACTATGAAAAATTTAAGAATTAATTAACATCATCTTCAATATAAAATTATGGTGTTTCTACTACTGACTCCAGAAATCGCCTAACTGACAAATTTCACCAGAACTTCATTACTTTGACTCTAATCTTTCGAAACCTTTTCTCTATGACTTCCCTTATCAATTTTTCGAAATAAGGCCAACTTTAAACTTAGAAAAACATGAAAAAAATCTTATTTAGAAGATTTAAAGATCAAAACTACAAAATGACTAAAAACTAAAAAACTTAGAACTCAAGAACTTACCTAGAACTTTGCTCCTCCTTTCTTCAAGACTCTCACTCACTTTTCACTCTTAGAATCAGATGCTACTTGAGGTTTTTGGTGTGAGAATTTGTGAAGAACCCAAGCCCCTATTTATAGGATTTTGCTATGGCATTTTGGTAAATACTTCTAACTTACTTCATCTTCATTTTTGGCCAATGGATCAAAGTGAAAATTTGAAACACTCATCCTCACCCTCCCTCCATCAAAACCGTGCCCCCCTCCCCTTTACCTCCATCTTTTTTTTTCCTTGCTAACCAAGGCTTGAAGCTTGCTCATGAAGCATTTCAACTTGATCACCAAGTCTTGAAAACTTGCTTATGAAGGGTTGGAAGCTTCCAACTTCACCAACAAGTTTTACCATGTGTGTGAATTATTTTCCTTGGCTCCCAAGCTCAAAATTTCGCCCCTCCCCTTCATCTTTTATTTTGTGTTTTATCTAATTGATTAGATAATATTTTGGAGCCATATCATTGGTCCTTTGATTATTAATTAATGTAAAACACTCTTAAATAGCTCTTTTATTTGCTATTAGCTTAATTATGAATGTTCATAAAATCAATATTAATTTAGTTGCCTAACAATTATTTTTAGCATTCCCTAATTGCCTTAATCCTTTTTACACTCCTTTATGGCTTATTTTTGATGATACGAAAATTTAATGTGAATATTTTAATTCATGTGAGTTTATTTGTTCATTAGTTGTTGTAAATTTTCTCTAATTGTTCTAGGTATTCTCATGCCATTTTATCATATTTAAGAGAAATACAAATTTTGGGGTATTATACATCTAACCCCTTAAAATATTCAATGTTGCAATTTTATCTCTAATATATTGAATATAGATTAATCTCACTTCAATTTAACTCCCAACAAACATCCTTGCCTCCCCTTGTTAAACAGCCTATGCGGGTGATGAGACATCATTTAATTGGTTTTTATTTTAATAATTTGTTTTGGGCTAAAGTGCAAAAATAGACCTAAGATTTTCTTAAAAGTGTGCCAAACACCAAAAGCTTTTTTAAAGGGAAAAAATAACTATGAACTTTCAAAATAGGTGTAAAAATACACATTATTGTAGTAAGCTGAACACAATTTTTTTAGGGGCAAAGATAATAATGAACTTCCAAAAGTTGTGTAAAAATAACATTGACCATTAGTTAATTGTTTGTTTGAATTTCTTGATTGAAAATGGTGACATTGAGAATGACGTGCATGATTAAGAAACAACTTGGAGAGAAATTATACTTATATACTCTAGGAGTACCACGTCATCATATAAACTTTTATCTAATGAAAACATAAAAACTCAAATTATTTTAATCCTAGTTGGCTGATGATTTATCTAATTTTTTTTAAAAAAATTTATCTTTTTTTAAGAAAAATATTGGTTAATCATTTTGTTTGAATTTTTTAAAATGAAGATTTTTTTTTAAAAAAAAACAAGATAAAATTGAAATTTTTTAGATGAATCATCAGCTAATAAGGATTAAAATGATATGAGTTGTTATGATTGTATTGGATATAGTTTAGATAATGTGGTAGTCGTGCCAACTTGGAATAATAGTTTGCTAACTAGACTAGGGAAATTAATTTCCTCATAACCTCTTATATCTACCTCATCACTTCTTTCAGAAGAGAGGGAGAGGACAAGAAGGGTTAAGTGTGGATAAAGTGACGAGTTGGAGATAGAGGGTTAGATGGAAATTAATTCCCCGCCCATTGTAATATCTATAAAATTCATATTTATCATAAATATTATATTTTGATAAATAGTGCCTATTAAAAATAGGTGAATATATGGTCTCAAAATTGAGTAAAATATTATGTTAATTTAGGAAATTTTCTCTAAGAATTAAGGTAATCAAAATAATCAAGGAAGTGTTATGAAACCACTTGAATTAATTAAAAGGAATTAACCACAATTAGGAGGCAATTAAATTTGCATTAATTAAAATAATGGTATAATACCCCAAAATTCATATTTCTCTTGAATATTATAGTTTGGCAAAATAATACCTATTTAAAATAGGAAAGTATGTTGTCTCTAATTTTAGTAATTTATTTGTTTATTTTCCTTGGAATTTAAAGAGCCAAAAATCCAATTTTATTTTAGGGACCATAAGTTGTCCTATGATTATTAAAATAATGCAGGATGCATAAATGACGAGTAAACCCAAAAGTTGTGAGAAAATAATTAATTCAATTAAAAAAATTGCCAACAATTAGTAGATAATTAAATTTACATTAATTGAATTAATTTCATAAACTTTCATAATTAATTTGATAACATGTGTTGAAGGCATAATTAGGGATATAGGACCTTAATTAAGAACCAATGGCTAATAAAGGACTAAGATTAGCATATAAGTAGTTTCTAATGATCATAATTAATCTTAGAACCAATCATATTTTGACAATTACACTTAACTACTTTATTAGGGATGCTAATTAAGATTAGGTATGGAGGGCTAAGATTAAATTTGATAAAACTAAATCCAAAGGCTTTAATTAAGCCTCATAAAGCCAAATCTTTGTGAAATTGAATTGACCAATGATAAATCAAGAAAATATTCTTAATCCTCATAAAATTGATTGGACCAATGAGAGATTAGCATAAATGGAAGGTCAAGATTAGATTTAATAAAGCTAAAATCTAATGGTCTAAATTAACTACATAAAGCTTAATCCATGAGAACAAGGTTTTGACCAATGAGAGAGAGAGAGAAAAAAGCTTAAAGCAAATTTGATAAAGTTTGAAATCCTAGAGTAAATTGGATAATGGTTTGAAATCCAAGTAAATATCTCGATGTACACAAGTAAAAACTCAAAACAACAAATAAAGTGAGAATTTATGAAAATTTAAATAGTTGTGAAGAAGTAGGAACCCCTGAGAAAATATAAGGACTCATCTTGAACCCACATAATTTAACCTCGAAAGTAAGCCTAGTAAAGGCTATTTTTGCAAACGTTGAAGAATAAGCTTAGTACAACCAGGGTAATCTCATTAGACCATAGATCTGGATATCCAACTACTAATCAAAAAGCATACTCAGAATTTAAAAGTATTAGTGATTGATCAGGCAACCAAAAATGAACTTCGTTAAAGTAAAGCCGAAGACTCAGTTGGAAGAAACTTCGTCATTAAGTATGGGTCCAATGGTTAACATTAAAACTTCTTAACTAAGTTTAGATCCTATGGTGAAAATTGAGGAAGAGGAAGTTCAAAATAATTGCAAGAATGCCATGACATTTCACTATAAATAGAGGGCTTCCCTCTTCATTCTCTTCACACCAAAAACCATTCTAAGCAAGAGAGGAGTGAAGCAAGAAGGAGGAGGGAGTAGCAAGAGTCTTCAAGAGGTAAGCTTGTTTTTAGTTTCTAGTCTTTAGTTTTATAGTTCTTAGTAGTTCTTAGTATAAAGGTTAGTTTGATCTTTAAATCTTCCAAGAAGTTTTGATTTCATGTTTTTATGATTAAAAATGTCTTTTTCGAAAATATGGTGGAAAATATTGGGGAGCAAAATTCTCGGAAGTTGAAGATCAAAGTAGCGAAGTTCTGGCAAAATTTTCGGTAAAATTTCTGGGCAAACAGCAAAAGAAATGATAATATGTTATGTTGAAAATAAAGCCCATAAATCATGAAACTTTCCAGAAATAAAGTAGATATGTAGGTCTTTCCGAATATATATAATATGTAGCATTTTGATTCTTGTACAAAGAGATACAACCGGTTGAAGGTAGGCCAATTTTCTGGACGAAATTCTGGGCAACGTTGTGGAAAATGAAAAATGGGAATTTTTCATAAATTCTGGGTATATACAAGTATTTTTTCTTGAAAATAGACATCCTAAGGATTCTGGAAAATTTTACGGATCCTCGTTTCGATTTTTATAGAATTAATTATGATTTTTCAAAGTTGATGCAAAATCTACCCAGAAAATACTGCACTACGTTTTTAAATAAATGTAAGGGCAAAATTGTAAATAGCAAATCCGCCAAGGGTAAAGAGGTAAATAGAGATGGAAATATCTCTTAGGATATTATTCTAAGTGATACGGTGATATGTTAGGATATCCGAGAAGTCCTGGGCCGGATTCAAAGGTCGGGCGTTTTACCCAGTGAAAGGTACGTTCGCGTACTATTAACTTTAATCATCTATATCTTATATCGTATATGTGATAGATAAATTTACATCTGCTGTGTGCTTTTGAGATACATCTCTTTTGTGTGCTTATGTACTTGTTGGGAAACATCATTTGTGTGCTTATGTACCGTTGGGAAACATCTACCGTGTGCTTATGTACCGTTGGGAAATATCTCGTGTGTGCTTATGTACGGTTGAGATACATCTTTTGTGTGCTTATGTATTGTTGTTGAAACGCCATGAATATCTATCATATATTGTTATATCTTCTATAGAGGTTAACTGTTACCTGAGATTCAATTCGATTGAATCTCAGCTTTGACTAAGGATCAAGGAAGGAACCAGGTCTAAGATGACAATAGAGATGGAGCCGTGAAAAGGCAACAGTAGACGGAGCTGTGAAGAGACTTCAGTCGAGATGAGAGACTAGTTCTGGTATGAATCTAATAAAGTTATTTCAAAACGTTTGGTGTCTAGAAAGGGTTTGTCTATGTGGTTCAGTGGATGAGTCGTCATGAATTTGAGGAGACTTCCACTAGACATCTGCCTGGCCAAATTGGTTGATTAACTGAGTTAGGTTCATTGCCCCAAGTCTACCTAAGGCTTGGTTTAAGATTGTATAGTTACTATTGAAGAGTTGTAATTATACGAGTCCTGTAATATTGTATCACATGAATATTCCCTCGGGATTATTTTTATATATCAGTTTATGTCAGGACATCATCATATGTCTGGGCATTTTATATCAGATACTCATTGTCCAATTGTTAGTACATGTTCTCCGTTTCCGCAATACTCGAGTGGTAGCACCTCAAACTCGCTGATTTTTATAAAACCAAGTGTCAACCGACACATTTTAAAGTATGGAATTTTGGGGTGTTACACCCATCAATAAGCAAATTATTATTTCAAGTTGTTTATTAATGTTACCATTTCCAGTCAAAAAAATCAAGCAAATAGTCAGCTAACGGTCAATATGTATTTCCGCACTTATTTTGGAAGTTCATAATTACTTTTTTCTATCAAAAAGACATTTGTATCAAGCGCACCTTTCAGAAAATCTCATGTATTTTTTTTTGCACCTTAACCCTTAAAATTTTTAAACAAATGGTCAACTAATGATTAATATGTATTTTTGCACCTATTTGGAAGTTTATAGGTAATTTTGCTCCTAAAAAAACATTTGGTTTTGGGCGCACTTTTGGAAAAATCTAACGTGTATTTTTTTTATACCTTAACCCATTTCTTTTTGGTTGATTCAATTTTGCTTAGTTATTATACTAATATTACTTTTTATTAGATCAAGGGTTCCCCCTTTGAGGCTTAGAGGGCAAACGATTCTCACATCTTTTCACAAGTATACTTCCTGAAATTCTAACATGTGTTCTATTCCTTACGTAGGTGAAGCCTCTTACCACCTCAACCAATAGCTTGTTGATATACAAATATTATTTTAGCGTTTTCATTTGTGGCAGACTTATTGGTTACTAAGTTCATACTACATTTTTCTCTTCTATCTCCTCCCTCCCTCCCATCTCTTCCTCTCCTTTTCCCTTTGTTGCTCACAAAATATTATTTTTCCATATTAGTCATACATATTTTTTTCTTGAATCAAAGGTTCGATTATTATTTATATATTTTTTAAATATTATTTTGCTAGTTTTTACCATACAAATAAACTATTTTAATTGACAAATGATAGTGAAAATCTTAATATATTTTCATCCTCTCCATTAATTATGCTTTACAAGGTATTTTTCTTACAAACTTATTTCTAATTTAGGTTTTTGATAAAAACATAGAATATCAAAGCTTGCGTGAAACTTATGCTGCTGATATATAGAGTTTAGATTGTGTAATCATTGAAATATTCTCAGGGAACCCTCCTTGATCTGGTTTTGAACCGGTAAACACTTTTAGCCTTCAATATATATATATATATATAAAATAGTAAGTCAGCCATGCTGTTGGAATAGTTAGTCAATTCATGCATCAGCTACAGGAAGATCACATGCAAGCTGTACACAAAATTCTGCGCTAATTGAAACTTAATCCTGGTAGAGGAATCTTTTTTAAGAAAGGCACTGCCAGAAATATCAAAATTTATGCCGATGCGAGACCATGCAAAGGATAGAGACAATATGAGGTCAACCTTAGGGTATTTGCACATGTGTGTAGGGAAATCGGGTCATGTGGAGAAGCAAGAAACAAACTATGGTGTCAAGAAGCAGTGCAAAAGCGGAGCTGAGAGCTGTTGTTGATGAAGTATGTGAAGGAATCCGAGTCATCAGGTCACTAAAGGAGTTGGGAATCTCACATGAGGGGCAAATGCCGCTCTAGTGTGACAACAAGGTCAACATTGAAATAGTCAAGAATCCAAGATAACATAATAAAATGAAGCATGTTGAGATAGATAGATACTTCATTAAATAAAAGATTGAAAAAGGCACCATGAATTTGTCCCATGTACGATCTATGAACCAAATTGCAGACATTTTGACAAAACCACTAGGTAGAGTTAAGTTTGAAGGATTTTGAGGCAAACCGGGAATGTTTGACATCTACCCTCCATCTTTAAGGGGAGTGTTAGAAATTCCCTTACCCAGATCATATCCCTTGATTTTAGGATATAGATCATATCCCTTGATTTTAGGATTTAGATTCCTTGATTTTAGGATGTAGATTAAGTTTTTCAAATGTTAAAAGTTTTCTATTTTTAGTTAATTGTAATCCCTTCTTTCTCTCTCCTAATTACTCTCTCCCAGTCTATATATTGTAAACTTTTCCACTGGAATAAACACATCAATATACAGAGTGAGATTATCTCTAATTTTTAAACTTGAGACTTACTATTTTCAGTAATTTAAGATGATCGATGTTCATGTTTAGAATGGATTGCGTGCGTCCCATAATATTGGTGTTTTTTTGTGGCCTTGTAGATACCCTCTTGGAATTGATATGATAGCCCCAGCAGTCAGCAATATTGATGATTTAATTATATCTTTGAGTTGAATAGGTGGAAGAACTTGTGGGCAATCACTCCATGTTGGGAACTCCATATTATGCAGCCCTAGAGGTATATTTTCATTCTCTCCATTAATTATGCTTTACAAGGTATTTTAATAAACTTATTTCTAATTCAGGTTGTTGATAAAAAAAAAAAAAAAAAAAAAAGAATATCAGAGCTCATGAGGAGCTTATACTACTGATATATGGAGTTTAGGTTGTGCAATCATTGAAATGTTCTCAGGGAACCATCCTTGGCCTGGTTTGAAGTGGTAAACACTTTTACCCTTCAACATATACATATATATAGCTAATATTGTATTTGATAATATGACTTTTAATTTGCCTACAAACTTAAAGAATTCAATTCTTTGTTATTTTCTGCTATAATTTTTATTTTTTTTTAAATAAAAAAAGTCAAACAATAAACTGTTTTAATCAAAGAAATCTTTCTATTGACGCTTTACCCACACAAATATAACATGTCTAATCTTACATATATATGCATGTATGTGTGTGTGTGTGTATAGCTTTGATTTATTAGTTAATGAAGTATATCACCAAAACAAATTCATTTACTAAGCAAATGCAGGTAATTAATCTTTAATATTCATTCTAAACAGCAACATCCACCCATACCAGAAAAGTTATGCCAAGAGGGTAATGATTTGCTCTAACTCTGCTTCACAATTGAACTCCAGCCGACCGCCCATATGCTTCAGCATTACTAGACCATCCCTTTGTAACCCCACAAACAACTCCGCTAGCTTCCTGATGGAAGAAAGTACAATTAGGGTTGATGGTGTTGGTAGTATAGAGATCCTGCTAACTTGTTTACAGTTCAAATAACTTCCAATCATTTAGTTTGCAGAGATATAGAGATCGAGTCACAAAACTAACCAACAATAACAAACAATGTAATTGTTCAGAAATTATAATTCCGTACAAGTATTTCTTTTTATCCCCCTCTCGCCATAATTTAAAATTTGAAATTTGAAATTTCACTACACAAATTCTCTTCGGGTTGGTTTACTTGCATAAGAAAGGAGTAGTTCAGAGTTATAATTTTCCCATACCTATTGAATATCAAAATCGCACTGAAGATAATGCTGTCAATTAAAATGCATGATACTCCCTTCTTTTATTAATATAAGACATATTTACCTAATTTGATAAGATTAAGGAAGTCAGTTAAATTAGTTAATATTCCTTAATTCCTTTCATATTTTTCTTACTTGATTATTGTTGAGGAAGTATCAATTAGTAGGTGTAAATTAAGAAAAAAGTGACAAATATATAAATGAGGTCTTACATTAAGGATTAAGTATGTAAATCTTTTGCTGGGATTGGCACTCAGTTATACTTATCAAGTATATGCCCAGTCCAACAATCATGTAATCATACATATACATACATATATGTGTTTATATGCGCGCACGTTTGGATTATCTTTAGTGATATATACCCAAAAAAAATTGCAAAACACCCACTCACTTATTAAATAAAATAAATAGAGAAAGTAATCAAATGTAAAGTTAGATAAATTTTCTTTCATATAGGAGGTTTAATTTCTTCAAAATATATTATATCATATATCCTTATATTCTATCATCCTCTCTCATTCTTTCTTCATTTTTATGCACGATTATTTCAGGACTTAAAGCTAGATAATATACATGTTGATTCTAACGACAAAATAATTGTTCTCTACAGCTAAGTCGTGGAATTTTCCGTTGCAAAAGTTCAACCCCAAACATGGTTATATGTGAGGTGAATAGTTTTTTCCAACATTATAATTTTAATATGAGTCTCTGGACCATCGTTGTCCTCACGCCCCTCTATCTTTAGCTTATGAAAAGTTCAACCCAAAACGTCTTTTGTCCACCATCATAATTTTAACCCGACAACCTCATCATCATCTTCTTTGTCTCCTTCCTTGCTTCTTTTCTAATTTATAAACTGAATGCATAAAAATGAAAGGCCCAATGCATCTTTGTTTAAAATGAAAGGCAATGCACAAATGCAGGAGTATGAGATGGAGTTGTGTGTGATGAACTTGAGTTTCACCGTTTTAGAATATCAGCTTTAGGGCTTGTTTTTATTATCGTCTACAAAAATGACTTCTACTCTAGCTATATTTTGCAAACTAAAGTTAGAATGAAACTCAATATAATGTCATTTATGTTTGGAATTCTGACAGTTAACTATCATCTTTTTCCATGCTATAATAGGGAACAAAAATAGTAGATTGAGAGTAAAAACAAAACTGCCGGATTTTGTGGACCTCACAAATTTAACTGCTATTTGAAAAATAAGATAATCAAATTTTTTTTTTTTTTTTTTTACAAAAATATTTCTCACAAACAAGATAATCAATTTGACTACTCTTCATAAATTTTGAGATCATATATTTATATTACTTTTATTTGGGTATAAACAATATTTCTCGTTTCAAAAATATTTTTTTCATTATACTTCCTTGTCTGTACACCAAACAAGGCCAGTTTGGTACAGTAATGTATATAGAGTTCATGGCTTAATATTTCATTTTCTTTAGCATGTGAAGGAGCAATAATGAACCAAAAAAAAAAGGAAGCAAAGTATGAATACAAGATGGGATAATAAAAAGAACAAAGCATCAATTCTTTTTAGATGAAACTATTAATCATAAACTGATGAAAGCATTCCTAATGTGGGGGTAATCAGTAGTCAAGCACAATAATCAAAATGAAACCATAGAAAAATCTAGTTTCATTACCATCCAAGTCCATCCCAATACAGATCCCAATACAGAAGGGACACACAGTTCACTTGCTTTGCCCTTGCATCCAACTTCCAAGTAATCACCCAGTTGCTTTGCCATTGTTACGAGAAGGAACCTACTTGCTAGCAAATTTAATACATGTAATGATTAAACAACACAATTATTAAATAAACTAAAAAAAGTAATAAAAATTTCCTTTCATATAGGAGGTTTAATTTCTTCAATATATATATATCATCCTTATATTCTATCACCCTCTCTCATTCTTTCTTTATTTTTATGCATGACTATGAAAGTAGATCGGGGCGATGAATTATTTTTGGTTGTTGTTTTCATAAATTATTGTCCCAAGCTTCCTATAATTAACTCATGTAGACATTTAGGGAAGTATTCTAAGTATTCACATCAATTAGTCCTAATGCCACGTTTGTTGTCTACGTTCCCATACCTATTGGGGAATAAAATTCTGGTAACCTCTGTTTTTTGGGCTAAGTTTTTTCTATATATAAGGGCCAATTCTAATCCTCTATAAGGAGGTAAACACATAAATTCAAACTCTATAGTAGTTTGTTGTGACACTCATACCATGACGACACAAATAAAAATTTGTGATAAAGTCATTATATAAAAGTCCATTAAATCTTTTGATAATAACCAACTTCTTAAAAGTTTCAATGTTTTATGTATCTACTTATCATATTCACATCTTTAACTTGCAAGATACTACCATGGGTTTATCAAACTAATATATACCATTATTAGCCTTAAAAATATGGAAAACACATATCAATGTATCACCTCAAGCTCAACTAATCGAAAAGGATCAAACTTTAACAAGATGACCAACAGATGGCATCACAACATTATCATGAAGACATCCTACTTCGCATACTCATATTTCTTTTTGATTATAAGTAAAATATGACAATTAACAATCCATAACACTACCGTCCAACACCAATTAATATAAGTGTTTTTATGGAATTAATACTCAATATGTAGAAGTTAACAAAATAGTTGTTCCAACAAAGGGTTGATGGTTGGCCAAAAAAAAAAAAAAAAAAAAAAAAAAAAAAAAAAAAAAAAAAAAAAAACAAACAAACAAAGGGTTGATGGTATTTTCTTTTATTAATTTAAGAATACACTTAACAAAGTATTTATATTTTAGAATATAAAGGCATCCATTTATGACTAATCACACACACACACACACAATTCATTTTTATGCCTCACAAAACATGCATGACTCACCCACCACCAGCCACAGAAATTAACATAAAAAGTCTAAATGCTAACACACAAAATGGATCAATCACCTAGCGCAATATACAACCTCACAAGGAAGTGACAAAGCTTTATAAGCTTTTAGTTAACTCAAAATAGATAGTGAGAATTTAGAATCACTAAAGTCAACAGTACTCACATAGTCCCAAGAACAAAAAAAATTTGGGTGAGCGCTAAGAGAGCAACAATTTTTTCCCATTTTTCAACACAAATTGAAGCAAACCCATCCAAATTGTCAAACTTCATACTGGGAAAGAAAGCAAGCCATCTGCTAACTAGATGGTTTTTGCTAATGAATTATGCCTTTGATCTTTCTATCATCAAAATCGCTCAACAACGATAGGGTGAAAAGTTCGCAAAGCATCATATTGTTCAAAAGACCCCAATATATCAGCTGCAGATGAAATATTTACTTCATTCAATACATTTCCTGTGAGGTTTGTAACATCCCATTTTCAAAAGCAGTATATTTTTTTTTTCAATCAGAGTAGAGCATCGGAGCGATTGAGTAACCGATATTTATATTCAAAATGCCGTAAGTCGACCGACATGGTAGCGGTACGTTACACCGAGTGTTTTCAAAAATGAATAACAAAAGAAGAAAGTCTTCACTGAGTCCCTATGCCGTCGCCTTTCTCCTCGATCCTCGGTCCTCCCGACCTCGATGCTATGTTAAGAGCCGAGGTTCAATGCCCATTGAACCTCAAAACGGTTAACCTCATGCTTATGTGTGACAAAATATGTATGACAGATATTCATAACATTACAAAGATTAACCAATACATAGCACACACAGATGTAAGGTTACAACAATACATAAGCACACAGCAAAGAGATGTAATGTCAATCACAACAACAAGACATAGCACACAAAGACATGCAGTCAACCATGTTTGCACTAACCAGTGCCACGACAGCTCCTCGTGTCCTCAGCGCTAGGAAAACTCAACGGCATTACCAAGACTGTAACCCGTATAAACAAAGCTGAATGTATAAACAGTGAACTAAGACCGAGTCTTAGACACGGTGCATGACCCAAGACAAAGTCCTGTCCATGACTCTATGAGATAGTCTATCACATATAAGCATACAATAAGCATCAGAGTTAATGTTACAGTACGCGAACGTACCTTCGTTGACGGAAAACGATCCTTTTTGACAGCGGTACGACAGCGGTACGTGATTACAGATATCCTATAAGGATAATATCATATTATCAAGGCCCAACATCATAATAGGCATTTTAGGTACAAATTACCATTTTGCCCCTAACTCTCCTAATTGGCGGAATTTCGCCGTAACTTCGTTACTTTAACTCTAATCTTCCAAAATTTTGACATATCTCCATCTCCAATATATTTTTGAAATAAATATCATATTTATCCCTAAAACATGATATCTAAACTAACTTGGAAGATTAAAGATTAATCTAGCATTTCTACTATAACTACCGAAGGAACTACCAAAGCTTAAGACTAGGGACCGAAGAACTTACCCTAACTTGCTATTTTCTCCAGACTCCTTCTTCTCTCTAAAACTCTCTCTAAGTGGCTCTAGGAATTGTGAATTGGTGAGGAATGAAGTGAAGAGGGGTTGGCTATTTATAGAGAATTTCCATGGATCTCAACCCTTGGATCAACTTTTGCATCAACGGTTAAGAAGACGAAGATGTGGCCTCTTGCAAACCATTCACTCTCCTCTCTTCTCTACCACAAATTTGCCCCCCACATGTCACCCCATGTCACCAACATGATGTCATCCATGTGCTTTATGAACTTCTACCGATAAAGTCCCCGTTCGGTTCTAATCGCGTAATCTTAGAAAATCTCAAAAATCCGAACACACATTCTTGAAGTTCTATTCTTCCTCTTTGGAAATATCTGAGTTAACTAAATTTTTGATCCCATTAAGGGTATTCCGTTGTCTGTTGAACATTTTCAGACAGACGCTGTCGGTTACAGAAATTACTTCGGGTAACATCAACTTCAGGACAAAAATTCACTGATTCATAATATGTCCAGTTGTTTTCTACTTAGTTCAAGGATTTCAAGTTACGATTTATTTTCCATTGGTTCTCACTTTTCTTATGCGCCTTTGTTTACAAAATATCTTTTCATCTGATCCCTTATTTGCCCACGGTTACGGAAATGACTTCGCAAAACACAGATTTCGGACAAAAATTCACTTGTTTGTAATATGTCCTGACCTAAGAAACTTAGTTCACGGTTTTTAGGTAGGATTTAATTTCTATCGGTTCTCATTTATCCAACCTGGTTCTTCCACAAATATCTTAATTATATTATTATTTAATTAACAAAATATCATGATATTATTTTTGAAAAACCCACAACCCTTTTCACACTCAAATTTTGGTTTTCTCTTCCCTTTATTATTTTTATTATTATTTTAATTTATCTAAATTAGCTAGAAGCTTAATTAGAGCCTTAATCCCATGATTAGCAATCTTTTAGGATTTAGGGTTTTCATGTTCTTAATCTCACCAATTTTTCTTAATCTTTTCTAATTGATTAGCAAGCACACTTTATGCTAATATTAGCCATAAACACTTAATTTAAGGATTTTCCATAATCTACCTTAAATATTCTCTTGTTTAGGCTTAAACAATTAGCCATTAATTACTTAACTAATCACTTTCTAATTGTGGATAATTTTCTTAATTAGGATTAATCATTAACTCACAACTATTTTACTGATATCGGTATTTTATGCTCCATGTAAAATATTAAAAATCATAGGGCAATTTATGCTTCCCAAAATTATATTTAATTTTGCCTCATTATTTTTCAAGGGAAATAATCCCAAAAATTCCTAAAATTAGAGACAACATACTTTCTAATTTTCAATAAGTATTTTATTGCCTCTTGGGATTTATCATAATATTTTTAGGGCATTTCATGGCCCATAATTGCATTTAGGGATTTTGACACTTTAATCCCTCTAATTTCATTAGAAATTTCCTAGACAATAGAATAAGTATCCTACAAGGTTTTAAAACCACATATTCACCTATTTCCAAATAGGTATTATTTGCTAAAATATAGTATTCAGATAGATAATTATCCGGGTACTACAAGGTTGGCAAGCAGTCTTATCAAGCCCGAGCACTATTGACCAGATAAACATCTCTCCCTCATTTTATTAGCCACGGGTTTCAAAATAGCAGTCCCTAATAAGTTGTAAAAATGTAGTTAAAAAGAGAGGATAATGAATTCGTGGTGACAAATAAACTGTCTCATCAAACTTCACAGATAAAAGTCAGTTCATGTGAACAAAACTTTTGGAGAGCTTATAAATAGCCGTCCTTTTTTTTTTTAAATACTTGTTTTCCACTTATTGGACATTTTGATATCTACATTTTATAATAGTCACATAGGGTCATCCCCTTTTCCTCAGAAACACACCCTATGAAAGATAATCGTGGTGTATATACCTTCTACCAAAATGATTCTGTAACAGCCACCCAATTCTCTAAGTCTTATTGGAGTTATATAAGATATGAAAGTAGATCAGGGATGAATCACTAAAAAAATAAAAATAAATAAATAACTTTCAACGACAACATTTGGCGACTTTAAAAAAGAAAGACCTATGTGATCGTAATAATTAAGTAACAAAGTTAATGAAACCTCTTTAGCTTATAATTAAGTGAAAAATCATTTTTTTAAATACGATTCGTAGATAGCCGTAATTGCCTTTGGGTAATTGTGTCCATGCAACGTATCACACCTCAAGTTACTGCCTAGCTACATTTGTTCGTAATAAAAAGTTGATTTCTTATATAACAATATATAAGGCATAGTTGCCTCAAATAAGTTATATTCTTACTTTTAATCTTCATTGCTATTTCAAATTCTTCACTTGCCCCTCGTTAGGTAAGGATGATAAAGAATCTCATTATTATTATTATTATTTTGTTGAAAAGGGGACTGATCATCACTGATCAGGGAATGTTACAACAGAGACTCGCTCTCCCAACGCCTACAGTATCCTCATGAAGGATTCCAAGAATCGCATCTGGTGGTTCCTGTATCAAGTGGAAACCAGTTTCCATAATCAGGGCATGAGTAGCTAAAAAATCTGTGCCCCTATTTCACTCGCGATAGACATGCACCACCGTAACTTGCCAATCCCGATTCAACAGGCCACGTATACTACTGATAAAGCTCATGTTTGCATGGGGACCCCTATCCACCCTCTGTACGAGATTAAGAGCCACTAGGCAATCAATCTGAACCACTACATCTCGAAACCCAGAGGTTCAAGCCAGATTGAGCCCATCCACTAGTGCCCAAAGTTCTGCCTGTAGCGAAGTGCAGAGTCCAATATTTCTGCAACACCCACCCAACGATCTTCCTTCATGGTCCCTAATAAGACATCTCGCCCCTGCCAGCGTGGACTCCGGCTTCTTCGCTCCGTCACAATTCAAGGAGACAACATTTCTTGCAGGCTTAAGCCAGCTTACAAGTCTTTCCTGTTTTCGTTGTTCTTTCTGAGCTATACTAAGCCGCCCCACCATCTGTTCATTGAAGCCAGCGAAGAGCACAACATCCCGAGCAAGACTAGCCGATTGGGTATGCTTGTCTTCAAACAAAGCCAGGTTCCTAGCTGACCAAGGCTTCCAGCAGGTCAAGCCAAACAAAGACGACCATGGAAACCCATTGCCGGCATACCTGCGCCTATTTTGGAGGTTCTGCAGAAGCCAGTCATGGAGGTTCAAGCGGGAGAATTGTTGAATTTGGTCTGGCGGGAGGAGGAGACTCCAGACCTCCTTCGCCCACTTACACTGCCGGAGGACATGCTCCACATCCTCCTGGCCTGCTCCAAACCTTGAACAGACAACATCTTGCGTCATATGTCGCCGGCATCGCTCCATATTAGTCAGAAGGTTTCCACGAGCCGCTAGCCATAGAAACACCCGTACCCCCTGTGCACCCTCCCACCTCCAAATTTCCTCCCAGAGTTTCGACGAGTCAGAATGTTCTGCATCACCCAACATTTCGTAGGCAGAGGAAACCGAGAAGAGTCCATCAGATGAGCGATCCCAGAAACACTACGCTACCCCATCTCGCTCGTAGGTGGTTTAATACCTGAAATAAGCCGGAGAACCCTCTCAGGAAGGTCACAGCCAAAAGATTGAATGCCCAAACGCCCTCTTGTGTCACAAAGTCCTGGATAGGAAGTGAAGCCTCCGTTGGCGAGATGTCCCGAAAGGCAAGGAGTTTTAAAGGGCCAACATCTGGCACCCACAAATCAGACCAGAAACGAGTGTGTACCCCGTCCCCAGGGTCCCACCGAATCCCAAGCTCCACGTCACTCCAGACTTTTTGCAAGTGCCGCGAAATGTAAGAGCACTGTTGGTTCCGCCGGCATGGACCTTTATGATCATCCCAGCCATACTTATGTCTGAGGACTTGTACCCACAGTAGCTCAGGCCTGGACCGCAACGTGAAACCCAGCTTAATCAGAAACGCACGGTTTTGTTGCTCCAATTTCCTAAACCACAGCCCCCTTCCTTGTACGGCTTAATCACAAATTTTTTTGGTTTTACAAAACATGCATCAAAGAGTAAAAAAAAGGAAACCCTGTAGAAAAAAGTGGTAATTATTATTTGTGGAATAGTAATTTGTGGAATGGTAATAGTACAATTTTTTTTTTTGTTTTACAAAATATGCATCAAAGAGTAAAAAACGGAACCCTGTAGAAAAAGTGGTAATTCTCATTTGTGGAATGGTAATTTTCATTTCAGGATTTGTAAATACTATTGAACAAATGTTAAGAAGAATATATATATTTGTTAACGTATATATATATATTAAACGAACCAAGTGGCCTAATTGGTGGACCACTTGGTCCCATACCCACCCCCAACACTTCAATCAATATAATTTTTTTCAAAAAAAAAAAAAAAAAAAAAAAAAAAAAAAAAAAAACCCCCACCCCCTTGGCATGCCCGGCCGTGAGGGTATTTTTATTTTTTAAAATTTATTTAAAACTAAGGGTAAAAGGGTAATTTCACCCGAATTTGCATATCCATCATAGGTCCTTGGTACTTCTCAGTCTTTTTATAAATTCGATGGACTTCTGGGAGTTTTACATATTCAAATGATATTTATTTGGAATTTTCCCTATTTTTATTGTGCTATATATTTTTTTTTTATCCTTTTGAAAAATTCTAATTTAGATTTTTTGACCATAATTTTTATGTTATTTTTGCATTACTAACTCTATATTTTTAACAAAAAAAATTGAGTATGGGCTTTACGGCTCCGAGATCTTATAATAAAGGTTGAAATATTGCATTGGGAGATAGATAGGGTTTTTTTTTTTTTTTTTTTTTTTTTTTTTTTTTTTTTTTTTTTCTCAGAAGATAGATAGGGTTTACAAGCCCAAACTCTTACAAACAAGGTTAATAGGGCTTCCCAACGCTATTTCCGAGCTGTAGCATCTGATCTGAAAGGAAAAAAATTAATGAATACCAAATAAAGATTTAGAAAATGGAGAAAGTTAAGATGGAGACAGTACGTGTTAAGAAATGTTTGTTACAAAAATACTCACTCTAATCCTAAATACTCCCTCCGGTCCTAATTATAGGAGCAAATTTTGGAGTTGGTTTTGGTCCTAATTATAAGAGTAAGTTTTAACTTTTATCATTTTTTTCCTATAATACCCCTATTTATATTTTCTCAATAATAATTTAATAATACATCTATATATTTTATAAAGTAAATAATGTTTGCAACTCATTAATGCCACATACACATACATTATACTGTTTTTTTAATAAAATAATTTTGAGCAATTTTTGTCATATTTTTCCCATATCACCCCTACTAATACTTTCTCCACAGTAATTAATTTAACAACACACTTATATTCTAATAAGTGAGAGATTATACTTTATTTTTATTTTTATTTTTAAATAAAATAATTTTAACATTTCTTTAAAAATATTTTTCTGTAACTATCCATCCAAAGTGATTGATTTTTTTTTTCCCTAAAATAACCTAATAAAATATTAATTTCATAATCTTTTTTTAATGGGGAAAAAAAATTAACCTTGCATTTGTATTAAGCAAGGGCATATTTGAATACTGATGTTGAGACACGATGTAAATTTGAATGAATGAATAAATGTTTAATTAAGTATATTCGTCTCATTCTCTCATTGTTTTGTTTCTTTTTTATAAAATACAGCGCCAGTAACGAGCCTCTCTTCTGTGTTTTGTATCGCAAAGTGGAGAGGAATACTTGCATCCTCCGGAGCGTCACTAATCTGTACGACATGTGCGGGCGCTACCTATTGAATTAACTTTTCCATGATGTCATTTTAAATTTTAGGTAAGGGTATTTTAGGAAAATACATATAATTAACTAATTTAACTTCATTCCTTAATCCCTCCAAATTCTGGTAAATAGCTCCTATAATTAGACCGAGGGAGTATAAGACATATTTACTTAATTTGATAAATTATAGTAGTTAGTTTAATTAATATAACATAATAATCTTTCTTGATTCTCTAAATCTCTCTTATTTGATTATTGTTGAGGGAACATCTATAAAAATGATTTTGGAAAAGATGAACAAATAAAGGAAATATGTAATCATATTTGAAACTAATATATACTCACCAATTGAGTTCAAATTAAGGAATAGAGGGCACGTTGAACTCTTTTCCTTTAAAATAAAAAAAAAAAAAAAAAAAAAAAAAAAAAAAAAAACTGCCGTCGCTAGGCATCTTGAGTAACCATTATACAATGTTTTCATGATAGATGATATATTACATAATCTTTACAATCAAAGCTATATATGGATTTATTTTAACAATTTCATCCACATTTTAGAGACATCCTATATTTTGAAATAATCATTTCCATAATGAAAAAAATAATAATAATCTAAAACTCATACTCATGACAATGACAAGTAAAAAGTAGTCAGCAGATTTGTTGGTGTTGCAAGTCTCACTTCTGTGGAAATATTAAAGGTGCTTACGAGTCTTACTTTTCATGGCGACATGTAAGGATTGCTTCTCAATTTTTACGACGACAAGTCGTATTCACTGGAACTTTTGGCCCACACATTGAGAAATCGCATATAAAAGAATGATTTTTTTTTTTTTTTGGGGTCAAAGAATACTTATATTAAAGCTCCAAAAGGATTACAAGCTAACATCAGAGAAGGGAAACACCAAGAAGAAAAACAACATCAACAAGAATAGACAAGTCTAAGAATTACAAACAAAACAGAATACACACAAATAAAAACAAACTACAAACAATCACCACTCAATGAGTGAGTGGAGAGAGGGGCATCATAAGGAACGACATTCGCCTTCTGGGAGTCCAAGACTAGAAGTAACAGTAAAGAAGGTGTTGGTTGTAAGACCCACCCAATTGGGCACACCCCTTTATAAGTATCTGCTGCAATAAGGTCAGCAACACGATTACCCCCTTGGGGTAAAAGACAGAGAGAACCCAACCTTGGTCACTAGTAGATGAATAATATCGAAAATAATGCTCCTACTCCTTCAATCAATTATATCCGGAGATTTAGCACCAACACATTCAAGAAGAGAAAGATAGTCGGTTTCAAAAACAACATTATCATGACCGAGATCAACAGCGAGCATCAACGCCCTCTTCAGAGCTAAAGCTTTAGTCATAAATGCAGAGATGGATTTCACCTTATCCACAAAACCCCATTTGAAATCACCAAAATGATCCCTATAAATAACTCCGATAGTAGCACCAGTCTTATTAGCCGAAAAGGCCCCATCACAGTTATATTTGAGCTTGCCCGCAGATGGAGGGGACCAAGAAGCTAGATGAGTAGGAACAACCCTTTGAACCTCCGGATTTCTGTGCTTTTTATTGCAATTCACCCAGAAGTCAAAATTGTTTTTCCTCACACATTTAATGACATAATAGGGTTAGGATCTTTATGATTAAAAACCAAATTATTCTTTTGTTTCCAAATAAACCATAAGATCCAACAAATTAATGAGAGGTTTTGCTTACTTAAGCAAGACATACCTAAGAGTTGAATCCACCGAACATTGAAGTTCGATATACTAGTAACATCAAGCCTTGCACTAAGAGAACACCCGAACCAAATACACCTAGTCCAAGGACAATGGAAAAACAAGTGCTCCACCATCTCCACAACATCAGAACAAACTAGGAAAATGTTACTCTGTGATCTCTTTCTTTGATAAAGGGCCCCATTGGTAGCAACAACATTATTTAAGATCCGCCAGACGAATTGCTGAACTCTCGGGATAACTTGAATCTTCCAAATCGATTTCCAGCAAGATGAGGCTATAACAATTGAGGACCCAGCCTTGTTGCCCTCAGAAAGCGTATTCTCTTTACTATTATGATACCCACCTTTCACTGAATACACACCGTTCTTAGCACTAGTCCACACTAACTTATCAACCGAACCATTAGATGAGATGTCTGTTGGTTCTCTAGTTATGTTTTGATGATGACTAAAGTTAAAATCAACTTGAAACTAAGTTATGATAACAAAACAATTTTTTCCAAGCCAAAATCATTCCTAAACAAGGGAAAACATTTACTGTCAATTTAACTCGAGGCAGTAATGTCACCTCGAGTCAGTGTCTTGAGAATTCATAAACAAAATCATTGTCCACCTCGAGTTTATCATTTTGTCACCTCTAGTTTTCATAACCTCGAGGCTAAGCTTCTTCAACTCGAGTCAGTATACTTCAGTTTCGAAAATGGGTTTGTATATTCATCAATAACTCGAGTCAGTCTTCGAATTACCTCGAGTCACCATCGCCTTGAGTCCGAAGTTTTCACACCTCGAGTTAATGGTCTTTAAAATTCAAAAGCATTTCAGTTGTCTCATCGTCCACCTTGAGTTTAAGCTAAACCTCGAGTTCTGGTTCTTCGTTCAATTTGGATAATCTTCAGTGAGTACCTCGAGGCTGGGAAAGCATGCCTCGAGTGTTGGCAAAAACTTGAGGCACAGAAATTGCCTCGAGGTTCTGCTCCTCGTTTCATCTGTAGATAACTCGAGGCTCAAAATTTACCTCGATTGTGATATCAAACTCGAGTCAGGGAACTTCATGCCTCGAGGCAAAAAGTATTTTCTAAACGACATTGTGCTTTTCATGTTCTCGCTGCCTCGAGTTGTGTATGCTTCTGCCTCGAGTTTATTCTACCTGTTTCAGCCTTTTAAATCTTAAAATCGTCATTCAATCATGGATTCATTATGTCATTGCTAATGAGTAAGAATAACCTATTTTATTAAGTCTGTTAGAAAGTTTCAGGAAAGAAAAACAATCTAAGATCAAGATTTTTGAATGAAGTGCAATCCGACGTGGCAAGCATATTAAATGCTCGTAACGACGAGCAACAATCGGGATTAGATGTGATAGCGAGACAAAGTAGTTCTTTCGAGGCATACCTATTCCAGTTAATTCTCTGAACTACTCTCTGGACAAATATATTAACAGCAGGGGCATTTAATGTTTCAACGTTCGACTATCTATGAAACGGAGTAAGCAAGCTGTATCTAACGGAAACTAAAAGAGTCACAACGGCTAGTTTGCAAACTCCTGCAACAACATTAATGGCGAAGGCTATAAAAGAAAAACAAATTCAATTCCGCCAACAACCGAAAACACTGTGCAATCATTTTGAGATTAAATTCATTTACTGTTTGATCTGTATTGTTATCTGTTCTTCAGTGATCATTCGTTTATCAACTCGTGAGGAGTATTTAAACACTTAGTTCTTTATTGAGCTTGTATCTCAAGGTTAAGGAACCTTAAGAGAGGGTGTATTAATTACAACTTGTAAGGGGGAGTGGAGTCAGAGAGTAAGAGACCATCCTTCGTTTACGAGTACGTAATTGTTTCGGAATTTAGTGGAATCCCGAGCATTCATGGGGGACTGGACGTAGCTCAGTGTTTTGACCGAACCAGTATAAACCTTCTTGTGTCCTTTTATCTTATTTGTCTCTATTTTGTTCATACACAAGAAAAGAGTTTAAAAGTTCAAGAATCACCTATTCACCCCCCTCTAGGTGATATTCCATCGTCAATGTCAATCTCATATATAGCACTCTTGACTTCCAATGGTACATACTGGTTAATCAGAGTAAGATCCCACTTTCCATTGACAATAAGATCACAAACTCTGCCCTTTGCTATAACAGGATTTAGATTACTGGGCTTCTTCGGAAAATCAACATTTGGGACCCATTTATCATCCCAGATTCGATAGCAACGCCATCTCCAACATCCCAATGCAAATCTTGCCTGAGAAACTCTCTACCATCCAGAATGCTAGACCAGCACCACGATGCTTTAAGACCTTTTCCTGCCTTCATGAAATCACCTTTGGAAAAATACACACTCTTCAAGACCTAGCCCACAGGTCATTGGGGCTCGTCAGCAATCTCCATGCACTTTAGCCAGAAGAGCATCAATCATGACAGATAAATCTCGAAAGCCCATTCCACCAGTACTTTTCGTTGTAGTTAAAGACCCCTCAGGTTTTCCAATATGTGGTTCCACCAGAAACAGTGCCACTCCACCAAAAGTTAACAATTAGGCTACTAATCTCTCTGCAAGTCTGGACCGAAAACTTGAAAACATTCATAGGATAGATATGGATAGCCTGAAGAAGCTTTAATCATTACATTTCGCCCTGCAAAGGAAAGAAGAGAATGACCCCATTCTTGAATTTTATTAGCAATGCGTTCTCGAACATAAGCCAGCGCCGGATGCTTTGTCTTTCCCCATATACTCGGAATACCAAGGTATCTACCCGGGTCCTCTGTCACTGGAATACCCAGAATACTTCCCACCATATTTTTAACATCATCAGGGGTATTAGAAGAGAACAGGATACTCGATTTATCAAGATTGATGACCTGACCAGAGGCAGTACAATACATCTTCAAGAGATCAGCCAGATGATTGCAGTTGCGTTGAGTTGCACACATGTACAAAAGAATCATCCAAATGGTCATGTATTTCCACCCCCTCCTCCATTTGCCACACTTTTTTAATCATAGACTTCACCATCGGAATATTAAGATTTTTCCGGGATAAAATCATCCCTACCAAAGATTTCTTATGTTTTTGGAGCCAATTTCAGAACTACCTGCCTTTGTTTTTTCACTTCATTTCCTTGCCCTATCTCCATCTTGCCAAACCACACAGCACGCACAGAAGCAACCACTACCTAGAGGAGCACAGTGTCACGGATCGCAAGGAACGCCAGATATTTTGTGCACAAGACACTCCAAAAAAGGTTTCTAGAGAATTCCATATTGTTGTAGAACTTTGTACATAGAACTAGAATTGTGTGGAGAATTCTAGAGACTCCTTTGTAAATGTAAATATCTAGATATTTTGGGAGAAGGTTCTGGAGAACCAATCTCTACCGTCGGATGTAATCAATCTTAGCTGTTCATTGAGGAGGTGATAGACTATAAATAGAGGTGCCCACCTCATTTGTAAACCATTCGAGAGCAATACAAGTTCTTTGCCATTCCAGAGCTTCTCTCTCTAAGTTTACTTCTCTCTCTAAAAGTTCTCTTTGCCTTTGTGCTCATTGCCTACTTGTGAGGGTTCGCCGACTTAGCGAAGATCAAGGAGTGATCAAGCTAAGGCCTTGATTTTGGGTTGATTTTGTCTAAGACCGTGACAACGGGCACAAGATGGCGCTAGATCAAGGACGCCGGACTGGATAACAGGGAACCTAATGAAACTCTCACAGAGGAGAGAACATGACTCTCACAAGAGGAGAGCACCTTATAAAAGAATGACTTTCAAACATTAAAGGAAATGAGATTAAGATCTTATATTTATAATCAAAACAAACCATCCATCCACTCAAAGTCCTCCTTTTGGCTTTTACATTTAGAGCCGGAGGAAATACCCTCATCTCTTGCAATTTGTCTTGCTATTTAAATTGTGCACAAGTCAACAAATGTCTTCCAAATTCAATTTCAAAATACACACCAACCCCAGGTAGGTCAATTAATATTCCCACAAGCTAAAAAGAAGAAATCCTAAAAATTTTGTTTCATGTAAATATATATAGCCAAGTCTTCAAGCAATCCTAGCCACGACTTACGCACAAGCTCCATCCAGAAAAAGAAGGCCAACAAATTCAAAATTAACGATCAAGAAAATAAGGTTAAAACAAATATATCGGGGCTGAACTTTATTGATACAACAGCTACCCTTGAATTTCAATTTTCTTCCTCTCTTCTATTCAAATATTTAGACAAGGCATTTTTAACGGAAATATGAATGTCCAAATACAGAATTTGGCAAAAAGAGTCACCATTACGCCTCAAGCTTTTCACCGAAAAGTTAAATATTACTATTTCTATTTCTAGCGGGTTAGGGAAGTAAATGCCAGCTTGGATTATCGGTAAAAACTACTTTTCCGACATGATTTATAGTGTACAGCACTGGTCCTATTTATAAGTTCACTTTGACCAAATCTCACATACCAAGAAAAGTTAGTTGACACAATGATTATAGGGTAAATTTTCAACTTTACCCTCATTTATGATTGGGTAGTTTTTGATTTGTTTCTTTCTCTCTATCTTTATGGGTGCAATTAATATGGGTAAAATTGTCACAATCTCATTTATTTCCAAAACTGGACTTATAAAGAGGACCAAATTTTTTTAGTCAAACTGGACTAATAAATAGGACCAGAGTGGTATGAGGTAAGCATGTGAGAGGAATTTTGTCTTGACATGAACGTGCTTTTGTTAACGCTAACTCAAACAGGTACTTGGATTTGGTTCAATTCATAGTTTATTGAAATGCTTTAAATCATGAATCAATTTCTAACCATGTTGAATCACAAGACGATTAAGAAAATAACATTACTTGTCTAAGTAGGCTTGCCGGGAGTCCGTGGCGGTGCTTCAATGCTCCTCAAAACAACATAGTACGGAAAGGGAAAGGATTCCATGTACTTTGAAAGCTTCATCTTTCCATTCCGATCAAATGACACTTCCTGCAGAAAGTCATAATGAGAAAATTGAAGTGTTATATACCCTTGTAAAAAGCACACTTTGAAATAAAGAATACGGTGCGGTCCATAATCGAGTCTTGAGAATAATATTAAACAAATGAATGCATAATGCAACTATCTACAAGACTATCAGCCCACTAACCCTAATCCTAGCCTCCGCATGATGAAGGGCTGTCAAAATCGTGGAGCAATTTTATATTTCCTTTTGTTCCAAAGCTTATAATTGCTAAGCTCCCCATTTCAAGTTGAGAAATGGCATGGCATACCGTAACTGATGCTTCAATGACAATGTTCCACAGCAACTCACTGACATACTACTCGAATCATCAACCGCAATAACAACTTGGTAATCTCATTTGTTGGGCCGGGTCCTCCTTTGCCATATCTTATCTTTATGATAATCACTTGCTATGTATCGAATTACCTGAGGTTTTAAAATTTAAAATAAAAAAGATAAAGAAATTAGTTTCTCAAACAATTGTTATTCATAACTATACATACAACAAGAATTAAAGAATATAAAATCAACCTCCTTCATGTTTATCCTTTTGCCAGTCCTATAATTCCCTTGAAGCTTGCTTGCTATAGTAGGCTCCATCACAAGGCGCAGTTGTTCTGATAACTCCTGAGATAATTTTGTCATACTAAGTTCAAATCTTCTCCAGAGAGCAGCAGCTTTGTCTTTCATATCAGTGGGAACATCTGCAGCATCTTGGGCTTTACCCAAGTTGTCGTCATCCACAGATAGTCTAGTTGATATATATCTTCACTAAAATATGATTTCTTCAGAGAGACTAGATCATCTGAATGCTTTTCAGAATTGACACTTTTCAGAGATCGATCATCATGTACCTTCTCTGAGGCTGCACCTGAGACATTAATATGCTCCATTTTCTCATTTTTTGGGATTGAAGTAGAATTAGTTATAGCTATGTATGTCGAACCGTACTCCTCAAACTTCAATTCTTGATCTTTTCTGCAGTATGAAGTTCTTGATCAAGTTTATTGCCATCAATATTTCGTCTATCTGCTTTTTGTAGCGAGGCCCCATAGCCTGAGGTGTCCCCTTTTCAACCTCGGAGACAACCCATACTCCTCAGCATTTTCATCCTCCATTTCACCTGCTTTCTCTGTGTTATCTGCAGGAAGGTCACCAGATACTTGACTCTTTCTTTCCACTCCTTAAGTGCATCACCTAAATTTCGATAGGGGTTGGGTAGCCTTTCTTGAACATGTGAGTGTTCATCCTGAGGAAAACTAGGCTTGATTTTCAGTGAATCCTACAGCATTTGGAGAGTCTGACATCTTAAGATCCACCTTAAACATGCTACTAGAAGGCAAGCCTCCTGAGAGAGTAGGGTTGTCAAAACTCTGATTGTTGTTTGACCAATTTGATTCATTTCTTTGCTATATTGTTAGAAGATGTCAGTGAATCAGTATTGGCCTCTGATGCTAGCTAGCTCAATAGGGGCCACTTGCTCATTAAGCAAGCCAGAAGATCCTGGTTCAGATATATTTTTCTTCCCATCCATCCCATTAGTCTCATCATTTTCTTGATGGTTCCCCACTTAGATTATCCTCTTCTGAACGAACACAAACATCAGTTTGGGCATCCTCCATGATTTCATCAAGTGGACATGTCTCACCATGCTTCATATCTTGGTTTGCATCCTCAGCTGATTCATCTTGCTCTTCAGGATCTCCCTCTTTCATAAAATCCTCTTCTACCATCCTATCCATATCCATATCCACATAGAGGTTTGTTCCAACTCCTCAGGTTGCTTTCCATTAGGATCGTCAACTACTGCTTCGTTTAACTGATCTGTGGTTTCCCATCACCAATGTCATCTTGGCTTCCAGTTTCATTATTCTGATCATCAAGTTCGCCATAATCAGCTTTCCGAGGTTCATCGATTCCAAAATCATCTTTGGCTCTAAGCTCCCTACGCTTCTATCTCTATCCTAATTGATGGTCCAGATTCATGTTTTTCATCTGTACCATTGAGAGCTTCATCTTCATTCTTATCCCAAGTCCTTTTCTCCGATTGCATCTTTGTTAGGTCCAGTTTGCCCCATTTCGGACTCTAAGCTTGCTCATTCTTAGCATCTGTACTTTCATCTTCTCCGAGTCCTCACTGATGCTTACATCGACTTGAAAATCTTGTTCCATCTCAATCCCCCTATCATTTTTACTAGGCACCTCGCTAGCTTAATCCGATTATCACTCTGCCATGAAATCAAAATTAGAAACACATGGTACATAGGTAATAACAAACAAGATTACCAAATCATGTAGAGTATCCAAGATCGAATTGACCATAAGTTCAATGGTGATCTTCATCGGTGATCTGGTCGTGACATCTTTTGATCCAATACCCTCCCCCATACATCCCGGTTGCGTCGTCTTATGAGTTGATGGTTCCATCATCCTCCAGCTATTCAGTTGCAGTTCCATAACCTTTTGAATATAAAGCAGCTAAAGCATTCGCAAGCACATGAGTAGTCACTAATACCTGCCAACCACAACAGACAGAAGCACAGTCCAACTAAATTAGAATAAATAATATATAACACTAAATTTTGAAATTCGGATCTTGTTTCATGTGCTCTAACAACAAATACACAAATTACACATGAAACAATAATAAAGAAAACAAAAATACATATATAAATTAAGGAAACTAGGCATTAAGCTTACGGATCCGTGCATGGCTAGGAAATTTTTCAACAACTCATCACCAAAATTCAATATGAGATCCACTAATCTAAATAGATCTCTATTGTGGCTCCCAACTGTACAACAATAACTCTGAATTTTATTGTCAGGATGATTCACCGGCTTCTCCTACACAAAATAATCACCACTTTAGTCATCTATCAAGAAAAGAATCTCGAATAACCCACAACTGTACAAAACTTACTCCAAATGTGACTATCTTGAAAACTCTCTCACATAGTACATCTAATCTGAGATCATCTACAAAGTCAACAAAGAGCAATTTCCATGAAGTTATATTCATGGACTCCTTAGCCATGAGGATGGTGCTCGAAGAACATAACTTACGTAATACTTCGCAATATGTCCATATGTAGAGCTAAAGGCGTCATCAAATCCAGACCGGGCACCGTAAGTTTCCTCTCACAAAAGCTGCCCTTTTCGGATAAATCTTCGGCACAAAATTTGCCTTCAATGCGAGGTGAACTCTTCCTCAACTAATGTTGCCTTGAGCAAGCAAAGAAGTTAAACCACATGTTCCAAACCTAAATTACTAAAGTTTATTTGGGCTATGTCAGAAGATAATTTTGCTTAAACAAAAAAGGCAAGTCACACACCATGATTAAGTAGATTGATGGAAAGAAAATATCACCTTTTCAATTATTTCTTGGAACCGATCAATAAGAACTTCTCTCACTGAGCTTCTATCCAGATCCGCTACGTGACACTAGGAAGAACTCCTTAAAATCTTTTATAACATCAAAAATTTCAGAGACTAACTGTTCCAATTCCTCAGTAACAAACCAAAAATGTGAGGTAGAAGTCACTGGACTGATGGCTTTTGTCCCCCCAATAAGGTAATAGGCCAACGATTCCTGTAAATAAATTTCCATAAGTAGACTGCAATAGGAAATAGTCCTAATTTAAAGCACACAACAACCAAGGACAGAGTATGCACCTTTGATTGACTGAACACGGGTAAAAAAATTTCTATGGCAGCAATCATGTCACTGACTGAAGGTCTCACACTTCCACAAGTGCTTGAGTGGCTTTTCTCATATGTCACTAGCAAAAGCAATGCTTCTCGTGATAAAGCATGCGGGCTATCAAAAATTTGCTGCAAGGTCAAGCAAGATCATATTGAAATCCGAACAAGTCACAAGAATTAACATGTCCAAATGGAACTGCAAAGACAACACATACCTTTTGTTGCCACACGCATTTAAAGGCAGTGACCTGCTCTGGAATAAAGCACTCTAAGACAGCACTGTTATCATTGGAGGTGCACAACGAACACAACTTTTTCAAACTAGACGTGCATTCTCTAAAGCGTTTCAAGCTGCTGATCAAAATCATTGGCGTGACAAGTTGGTTGTTGCACTTGAACCGGTTTGGTTGAGGAAAGAACGACCTATCAACCTGCCAAACATAATTCAGATCATAATGTGAGGGTTATGTAATGCAGTGGAGATGTAAAATTTACCAACTAAATTACCATTTTTTTTCAATGTACAGAATAGTGGAAACGGATAGATTCAATAGGAAGCCCAAAAAAGGGACAACATGGGAGAGGATAATGTACAAGAAATATGATGGTAAAGAAAAAAAACACTTAACAAAATGAATAGAGCAATTCCATAGCTTTAAAAGAAAAAACAACTTAAGATAAATAATGCAATCTTAGCATTTATTTTCTGCACTCCAATTTAAGCTAGTAAACAGTAGGCAATAAAATTAAATTCAGATTTACCTATTCACGTGTTATATCTTTGTGAGGATTGAGGCAAATCTGCTGGAGACAAAGCACAGACACAACACTTTTAAAGTAAAAATCAATGATTGTTTTCCACTCCATAACAGAGCTTTCTTCAAGTACTTCATTTTTCTGAACCCAACTGCAGTTTTTGAGATTACACAAGGTAGTTTTCTATTTGTCTGCAACAAATGTTGCATGTCACCAGAGTGCTGAAGGAACCACCAAGGTTTCTGAGGACCCTATGTATATGATCGCAAAGCAGAGAAAAAAATAAGAAACAGGAAAGTTCTGGTATATCTGAATAGAGCCAAATCGGGTCATTCGTAAATTCAGATAACCAAGTTTCACACCTCCCAAGGAACTGTTCGTGGTCAGCACCTCCCACACCATGAGAGGCAATACATTCAACCTGGCATCGCAAGGAGAGTGCCATTGGCATTTTTTCCATTGTTCCAAGCAAGGTTCTGAAAACCGGACCAGTCACTGAACCGGTCGGGGTACTGGGTTAAGGGTTAGTGGGTTAGCCCGGAGTCAACCCGGGCCTAGACCAGTGAGGTATAAAAAATTGGAAAATAATCAATTTCTCATCACACCAACCTAAATTTGACATACTATATATCATTTCAATACTTTGGATCAGTGAAAAAATAATCATATACTCCAATACTTGTGACATATTCAGATATTCTTAACAATTTTCTTTACAGTCTACATTTGACATCCACTAAGCAGAGCCAACCGAAAACAAAGAAACCACAAAATGGCGGTCGAGGAGCAAAGAGCACCGAGAAGTTTGAGGAAGTTGAGTTTGACAGTGGGAAGAGTCGAAAATCACACATACGTTGTTTCAAATCTAATATGAATCAGATTGCATTCTTTAAAAAAAAAGAGGGAGAAATAAATTTTTTTTTTAAAAAACGGTCTGACCCAGTGACCCGTCCGGGTTACCTCGGTTTTATCGGGTCAGACCGGGTTCACCGGGTCAGACCGATTTTACCCTAAACCGGACCGGTTTCACGGCCAGTTGGCCGGTTTCCGGTCTGAACCAGCCGGTCCGGTCCGGTTTCACAAACCATGGTTCCAAGTGTGTGTTCCCAAGTCACAGAAGAAGGGTCAACTTCCAATCCAAAACTATAAAAAAGTAGTATGATAAAAAAAGAAACTATAAATACCAACACATTACTATTTTTGAAATTAAAATGACGTGGGTAAATTAATTATTTTTCATTGGAAAAGATGACATGTCATGTTTTCCACATTCATGTCTTCTCAAATTTACCATCTGTCACTAGGCATCCTAGAATACAAGTACTTTAAGGTTCCTTTTGTCAGGACAAAGACGGATCTTCTTCGCAAGACCATAGATCAGCGGTTTAGCTTAATCTTTGTATCGACTAGACCATAAATTTATAGAAAAATAATGATATATAAAAATTTACGGGAGTGGCAACAATGTCTTAATGAGAACTTTAAGCTACCAATTGACCAAAAATGAAGAAAGTTATTCAACAGACAGATAGAAATCTAACATGTTAAAATGGAAAACATTAATTTTTGGCATACATCAAAAGTAGAAATCACATCAAGCTATCAATATGAACTTTTAAACCTAAAATAAAAGCTAAATTTGATAAAACCATGGAAAATGGGGAATGAAGGGGGAAAATTGTGTTCAAAGCAAATAAAAAAAGCTTCACACTTACGAAATTTTTTGTACAAGTTTCCTAAGTTTCTGTAGGCTCTTCTTCAAGTTCTCTATAGATAAATAACTCTTGGCGCAATCCCATGACATAGTTTCACCGTGCTTTCGGTTCGGCTTCGATTTCTTTCTTATTCATGCCAATGTAGTTCATTACTTTGCACTCACTCGTATAATTAGTCAACAACAGACATCTAATAAGGCCAAAAATGAAATACAAAATGATGCAAATATATAACAGTGACTCACATTGGTAAGAACTGGACATAAAATCCAAAAATATTGTACAAGTACTTTGAATGTTCCATCCACCCAGGACTGCAGAGTTCACAGGTTAAAAAAATCAGTAAGGAAAGATTTCTTAATAAATTTAAAAACATTCTTTTGCCACATAGCCTCATTAAAATATGTTATCAGCCAATTCCAATCTGATCATCCACAAGGGCCAAAAAGAAAACGACAAACACATAATATGAAAGGGGTGTTACACTAAAATTATCCCTTAGCTTCCATTGAAACTTTACAAGAAACTCAAAAAGTCATCTATAACATTCCTTTCTTGACTTGATTATCACAAATCCTTTCATGCTTCCTTTTTTCCCAAAATCTTCATTCTCGAGCATCATAAATTGTGTAGACAAAAATAACAAATAAATGAAGTCTTGAGAGAAAAAAAAACCAATAAAACACGTGGGAGTATATCAATACCATATTCTAAGGTAGACTACCGGCTCTGTTTTAAATTTCCAATGTTCTCATCACACCCAACACAAATGAACTGTTAGAACCACAAACCATACCAGGAGTTTTCTTTCAAGCTTGCGCCAATATGATTTTGACCAAGGAAAGCAAAAAGAAGCTGAAGACGCTTTTGATATTCCCCAATCTTTGGATGTGTGAATGAAATCCTCCAATTTGCAAGATCAAAAAACAACTCAACAAAACAGGTTCACAAAATATAAAGGAAGAAACTTGTTAACGGATTGAATATCAATCTATCACATACCTCTGAATAATTGATTGATCAGAAGAACTGGGTTGAAGAATTGAATACAGAGGAAACCACAGCTGCAACAAAAGAAAGCAAGGAAAAATAAGCAATCCCCGCAGAGAAATAGGTATAATGTTCTTTAAAAATGAGGGAATATTATCACTACGACGAATTGTAAATAACTCAGGCTAAAAAGAACAACATTCACTTTATCAATTTGACAATTGTAAATAACTCAGACTAAGAAGATAATTCTAAATAACAGCAACAAACCAAAAGAAATTTGCCACTTACTTTCCTAGCATTACTCTCATACTGATCCATCACCTCATCAAGCAAACCAGGCCAAGATTCCAGTTCCAACGTTTTCCATGAGGACAACAGTTGAAAAACAGGTTCCAATTCACCTGTAAGCCATTCGAAAGGGGACTCTTAACACGTAGGCTTCAAATAATACACAAGCAATAAAAATCAAGAGAAATTTCATACGTAAAAAGCAAAATTTAGGCCACTTTCTTGCATAGCTTGAGCCTTGTGTAGTAAAAATTGCATCCCTGAAAAAGTCTACAAAGAGCCAATAGAACTACCCAAAGAAAATTTTAACAACAATCTGATGGAGACTTGGTGGTATGGGATACAAAGTCCCACATTGAGTAGAATGAGATGCTCAATAGGTTATCTAAGTGCGTTGGTTCTCCCACTCTAAACACTAACTTTTGGGGTAGGGTTCCCCCATCCCACTTAGTACTCATCAATTGGTATTTGTTAGGAAATATATTACAATTAATATAGCATACAATCAGCAATCAGGGATTATAGAGATTAGGGAATCAATGTATATAATGAGTCATTAACTCTCATTAACTCCCTTATTCCCTCTCTTGTGTATAAATACCTCACACTACGTACATGAATATATATACTTTTCAGATTATACTTCTCTCTCTCTCTGGTTCTACATGGTATCAGAGCTAAGTGGTTGCTTTTAGCTTCAATTTCTGTGTTCCGTCGTTCTGCACAGTGAGCTCCGACTGTGTACAACAGTGAGAGAGAGGAGAGCAATTTCGAGTTCAGTCTCCGACCTTCTCTCAGAACACGAGCCACACCATCATCTTCCCCACCCTCCGATCGGTGGACGCCAGAAGTTTGGTGGCCATCTGACACCTTCACGACGGCGCGTGGAGTTCACGCGCTCTCAGGCAGTTTCAGTGTTGTAAAAACGTTGTCTCAAAACGTTGAAACGAACATTTTTATGTTTTTCTGGCAAAAAACGAGTCAGAATGGAGGTTGAGATAGATTTCGCGCTGAAACAGTTGAGACGTTGTTCCAACTCGGTCGAAACGGTTGAAACGGACGAGTTCACCGTTCTGAAATTTTTGAGCCAATCTGCTTCTTCACTCACTTCGCCCGACACTCCGACCGTCGTATATATTTATATACTCTCAGAATGGGAAGGGAGGGGCTATCTTGCATTTGGATGATAATGTTTGGTGAAGGGGCGGAGTCTGTGATGGGGGGGAGGTAGAGTCCGAAGGTGATTGTGGAGGATTCATGACGGAGGAGGTTTGGGAATAGGGTTCGAAATTTGGGGCTCGAGAGTTCAATCAGATGAGTTGGTAGGGACGAGATGGCTTAGGTGAATTAATTAATAAAGAAGGAAGTGTCAGATTAGGTGGTAGGACGAGATGGGCAAGTGAATTAATGAACAAAGGAAGAAGTGTGGGCTAGCTGCTTTGGGTTTGGTAAAGATACAATGTGGGTTGGATCTTACTGGTGACACCATGGGATAATATATATTTGGTTTATTTGGGACTTAAATTTAATAACTTTAAAATTATTATAGCTGATATACATTTCCTTTTTGTACATTTTTAGAGATGTTGATCTCTTTTATAATTTTATTGCCTTGGTGTTTTGATTTTAATATGTATTATGATGATTGATGACTGAGTGTTTGGACTTAAATTTGTGATGATTTTAATGTATTGGTGTGTTTTAGTTTTATATATGTTGGAATTATTTTTTTGGTATTACGTAGTAAACTCTTACGTTTCGTTTACGTTTTCCGTTTTTACGTTTTTGCTCACCCTTACCGTTTCAACGTAGACACTACGTTTTAACAACACTGGGCAGTTTCACGGCGACGGCGTGTGACGTCTTCGTTTCACCGGCGACTTCTTGTTTCGGTCTTCTCGTCGGATTTCCGGCCTGATCTGTGAGTTTTGCAGTTTTTTGTCACCGTTTGAACCTTTCCGGCGAGCTTTCAATGACTGTTTGCATTTTCCGGTGAGTTTTTCGTCGCCGTTTGCTTTTCTAGGAACGACTTGTTGCCCTCGTCCTGACCTAGGTTGTTTCGTGCTCATTCACTGTCATCTCAGTTCTATTTGAACTACTGTTTGCTTGGTTTGCTCTTGTTTGGGAGACTTTGTGTTTGTAGTCTTGGTTTGGTCCTTGTGTGGCTGTTGTTTTCTGTTTTTGGGTGGATCTTCGGTATTGGGTTTGTGATATGTAAGGTGTAGAGAATATATTAGTTAGTTAGTTTTTGGGAAGGGAGTATTGATATGTAAGGTGTAGAGAATATATTAGTTAGTTAGTTAGGGAGTTAGTTGTATTAGTTAATTAGTTAGGAGGGTTAGTTAGTTAGTTGTTAGTAACCATTTTGGATTAATGGGTTGAGGGGTTGCCTATATAAAGCATATGACTCTTCATTGTATACTTTGCTTTTATGTTGAATGATGAATATGTGAATGAATGAAGATGCACAGTAATGTGATTCTGTGTATTCTCCTTCTCCCCCTCTCTTCTCTTCTCAAATCCTCTACATTTCTACAACTATTGTATCAGTTTGCCTCTAGTTGTTGTTTGAGTAAAATTTGCAAGTATTTACCTCATGTGTTTGTAGTTGTTTCTCATGGCTGATTCTAAACCAAATGCTATGACTGAGATGATTCCTATTTCCAACAAAATTACTGATCACAAGTTGAATTGGACTAATTATTCGGATTGGATCAAAACCGTTTGCATGCATTTACTCAGTATTGAGAAGGAGGGTCATTTAAATGCATCGCCGCCTACGGACGATTCGAAGATGACATGGGCTCGAGCCAATGCCCGACTATTCTTACAAATTCAAAATTCCATCGAGAGTGACATCCTCCCTTCGGTGAGTCATTGCAATATTGTGAAGGAACTTATCAACTACCTGGAGTTCCTATACTCTGAGAAAGGGAATATTACTCGCATACATGAGGTTTGTAAGGGTTTCTATCGGGCTGGGCAGCAAGGTCGACCCCTGAAGAATTTCTTCATGGAGTTCAAGCAAATGTATGAGGAAATACGACGGTTAATGCCACCGACAATTGATCTTCAAGCTCAGGTGGATAATATGGAAAAAATGGCGATTATGAGCTTTCTTACTGCTCTCGACCCATCTTATGAGGCTGTTCGGTCTCAGGTGCTATCTAGTTTTGAGCTTCCCTCGCTCCAGGATGTGTACTCTCACGTGTTGCGTGTTGATAGTATGGCCCACCCAGCTTCTAACACTAGTGATTTAGCTGGCCGGGGTCCGACTGCTGATAGGCACCAGGTTTTTTTCGTGACAAGGAACCGGTACACCGAATCCAACTTCCGCTGCTCACAGGAAACTAAGCTTCCCAAAGCCTAGTACCAATCCCTCTGCTTCTGGTGCTGTTGGGATTGTCTGCTATTACTGTAAGGAACCAGGTCATACGAAACGCTACTGCCGTAAGTTGCAACAGAAGCAGCAACTCCACGGGTCTGCTCATATGGCCCAATCATCTGATATCTTTGATGATGCTTTGTTCGCCCCCACTGCATTTGCTACAGGTAACTCTGATTCGTGCCTTGTCACGTCTTCCTCGAAATGGATCATTGATTCCGGGGCTACTGATCATATGACAGGTAACCATCATTTATTCTCTTTGTATGCACCTTATGCCAACCCGTCTTCGATCACAATTGCCAATGGTTCTTGCTCCCGTGTTCTTGGCTCTGGCACTGTTCAACCTACCCAGTCTATTTCCCTATCATTTGTCCTTAATGTTCCTGACATTGCTTTTAATCTTTTATCTCCTAGAAAGCGTACTCGTCACTTAAACTGTTCCATCTCACTTTTTCCTAACCATTGTTTGATTCAGGATCTTACGACGAAGTAGATTATTGGTAGGGGGTACGAATCTGGTGGCCATTACTTCCTTGACGATCGGGTGCCGCGTTCCATTGCTTGCTCTGGTGGTTCCTCTCCTTTTGATATTCACTGTCGATTAGGTCATGTGTCCTTGTCGTCTTTAAAGAGGTTGTATCCTCAATTTCATAGTGTGTCTTCTTTAGAGTGTGAGTCGTGTCAGTTTGCCAAACATCACCGTGTTCATCTAGCACCTCGCGTCAATAAACGGGCTGCGTCCCCTTTTGATTTAGTTCATTCAGATATTTGGGGTCCGTGTTCTGTTGAGTCCAAGTCTAGTTTTCAGTACTTTGCTACTTTTGTTGATGATTTCTCTCAAACCACCTGGCTTTATATAATAAAAAAAATGTTCCGAGTTGTTTTCTCATTTTTGCCATTTCTGTGCTGAAATCAACACTCAATTTGGTGTCTCTGTGAAAACTTTACGAAGTGACAATGCTAACGAATATTTCTCTACCCAATTTCAAAACTACATGCTCCAAAATTGCATGATTCATCAGTCCTCGTGTGCAGATACACCGGCTCAAAATGGTGTTGCCGAAAGAAAGAACCGGCACTTATTAGAAGTGGCCCGAGCTCTCATGTTTCAAATGAAAGTTCCCAAACCTTTCTGGGCTGATGCTGTGTCCACTACTTCTTTTCTCATTAATCATATGCCCTCTCCTGCTCTTAGTGGAGCCACTCCCTACACCACCTTGTTTCCTTCTAATCCTATGTTTCCTATTGACCCCAAGATCTTTGGGTGTGTTTGCTTTGTTCACAATGTTCGACCTACTATTACCAAACTTGATCCCAAGTCTCTTAAATGTGTTTTCCTTGGGTATTCTAGGGTTCAAGAGGGTTATCGGTGTTATTCTCCCACTCTTGGCGTTATCTTGTGTCTACGATGTTACCTTCCATGAGTCGACCCGTTCTTTCCCCGTCTCTCGCTCCTTCTCCATCCCCCCGACATGACCGATAGTCTTGATGATATATTGTTCTATAAGGTTCAGTTACCACCAGTGCAGGTGTCAGACCTGGAACCTGCTAAACCACCTGTCTATCATGTTTATCGGAAGCATCCCAAGGCAAGTAATGACATTGAACAGGTTCCGGCCCCACCAGTACCTGCTTCGAAGTCTGATCCAGCGGTAGTTGCCCCTTCTCCTGTCTCTACACCAGACCCAGTGCCCGTGGCTGACTCTCCTACTCCTATTGACTTGCCCATTGCCCTCCGTAAAGGTCAGCGCTCTTGCAGCTACCCTATTTCTTCTTTTGCTTCCTATAATCATCTTTCCCCTCCATCTTGTTCTTTCATAGCCTCCTTAGATTCTATTACTGTCCCCACTAATCTCCACCAAGCCTTAGCCCATCCCGGTTGGTGTGCTGCTATGAAAGAAGAAATGATGGCCCTTGATAAGGCCGGTACCTGGAATCTTGTTGATTTACCTCCTGGAAAGAAGGCTATTGGATGTAAGTGGGTGTTCACGGTCAAAACAAAAGCAGATGGCACCTTGGAACGTTTGAAAGCTCGACTAGTTGCCAAGGGTTATGCTCAGACCTATAGTGTTGATTACTCAAAAACCTTCTCTCCTGTGGCAAAATTGTCCCCTGTTCGCCTCTTCGTTTCTACCAATTATAGTTGGGATCTTCATCAGTTGGATGTTAAGAATGCGTTCTTGAATGGTGATCTTTTTGAGGAAGTATACATGGCGCAACCACCTGGTTTTGTTGCTCAGGGGGAGCGTGGGAAGGTATGCCATCTTCAATGGTCTTTATATGGCTTGAAGCAGAGCCCTCGTGCTTGGTTTGATAGGTTTAGCTTTGTGGTTAAGAAATTTGGTTTGAGTCAAAGTAAGTGTGACCATTTTGTGTTTTATCAGCAGACAAATGCTGGGATGATTCTGTTGGTGGTATATGTTAATGATATTGGTATTACGGGTAGCAATGCTTTGGGAATCTCATCACTTAAGGCCTTTCTCAATTCTCATTTCCAAACAAAGGATTTGGGTCCTTTAAAGTACTTTCTTGGGATAGAGGTTATGAGGAGTAAGAAAGGCATCCTTTTGACACAGAGGAAGTATGTTCTTGATCTGTTAAAAGAAACTGGGAAACTCGAAGCAGCACCGAGTAGCTTTCCCATGATTCCGTTTCCCATGTTGCCTCTTCCGGAGATAAACCTTGCCAGGCTACTTTCACAATTGGAATACTTCTACGTCGAAGCCGCTTCTCTCGGTATTCGAGAATTCGCTCTGGCTCGACCTCGAAAGTGTTATCATGCCGCAACTCGACATCCTCATACTAAATAATATGATCGTGATTGGGTTGGTATTTCTTCAGTTGAGAAACATGGAAGACGTCGTGGAGTTTACTCAAGTTCGGGGATAAGGCTAACTGGTACGCGACGGGTCCATGTTTTCCCAAGATTTCAAATGGCCCTATGTAACGAGGACTCGGCTTCCGCCTTTTAAGCGTTCTACCGACACCGTTCTGGGGACACTTTCGAAACACACGGTCTCCGACTTGAACTCTAACGATCTTCGTCGTTTATCGATAGCTTTTGTCTACTTTGTGCCGCTAGGAGTCTTTGTTTAATCAAAGCAACCTTTTCGGAGGTCTTATCAACTAAATCTAGCCCAAGAAATTCTCGTTCAGAAAGTTCCATCCAGCATATAGGTGATCGACACTTCGCCCATACAATGCCTCAAATGGAGCCATCTGTATGCTTGAATGATAGCTGTTGTTGTAAGCGAACTCAGCTAAGGGTAAATGCTGGTCCCAATGTCCTTTGAAGTCCAATACACACGCCCTAAGCATATCTTCCAGCGTCTGTATTGTCCTTTCAGATTGGCCATCGGTCTGGGGGTGATAAGCTGTACTAGGTCTTAGCTTCGTGCCCATTGCTTCGTGCAATGCTTCCCAGAATCGGGACGTGAATCGCGGGTCCCGATCAGAGACAATGCTCTTAGGTACGCCATGAAGTCTCACGATTTCTTTGATGTAAATCTCCGCCAATCGTTCCGGCGAGTAGTTAATACTGATGGGAAGAAAATGTGCCGACTTAGTCAATCGGTCAACAATTACCCAGATCGCGTCGTGATTCCTAATCTTAGGTAACCCTACTACTAGATCCATGGTAATGTTCTCCCATTTCCATTCCGGAATTTCTAGTCCTTGTAGAAGACCGGGGGTCGTTGATGTTCAATCTTAACCATTTGACAAGTTAAGCATCCGGCCACATACTCGGTTACATCCTTCTTCAAGGGGCCACCAAAACTCGATTTTAAGTTCTGGTACATCTTGACCATTCCGGGATGTAGAGTGTATCTACTCTTATGGGCCTCATCTAGTATTTTCCGTCGCAAACCTTCATTTTCTGGTACATAGATCCGCTTCTTGTACCTGACCAGACCACTAGGTGATAGGTCATGGTCTTGAGTTTCGCCTCGTGAGATCATCTCCCGTGCTGCAACAGCCCATTCGTCATGTTTCTGAGCTTTTTCGACTTCATCTCTCAGATCGTATTCTCCTTGACTAACAAGGAGATTCGAAAGATAGGCTTCATCGGGCGCATCGTAATTCATATAAATCTGATTCGACAGGTTCAGGTCTCTGAAGTCTTCAAGTAGCCTCCGTTCTTGGATCATCATGTATGCTGTGTGCACCATCTTTCTACTGAGAGCATTTGCAACGACGTTTGCTTTACTCGGATGATACTTGATCTCCAGATCGTAATCTTTCAGCAGTTCCATCCAGCGACGTTGCCTCATGTTGAGTTCTCTCTGATCAAAGAGGTATTTCAGACTCTTATGGTCGCAGTATAGTTCTACGGTCGCACCGTAGAGATAGTGCCTCCAGATCTTCAAAGCGAACACGATCGCTGCTAATTCTAAGTCGTGTGTAGGATAGTTTGCTTCGTGAGTCTTCAACTGACGAGAGGCGTAAGCTACTACTCTACCCTGTTGCATTAGGACACATCCCAACCCATGCCCACTGGCATCACTATAGACTACGTACGTCTCACTTGGATCTGGGATGATCAACACTAGTGCAGTAGTCAGGGGATTTTATCTAGTGGAGTGCAACACAAAAAAATAGAAGAAGCAACTTGTTGGTTTGTGTACTAAGTTAGAACACATGGGATAAATCTTTGGAAGAGGATATGGTACTTGGGATAGAGCAATTAATGGAAATGGAAGAGGATTAAGGAGAGAGGGGGTCAGATTTGAGAGCTTGGAGGGCTAGGATTTGTGCTTCCAATTAACTTAAATCCAAGGGTGTATATCCAAGATGAAAAGGTGTGAATAGTGTCATGGAATTTTACTATAAATAGGGGATTGGGGTCTTCATAATTCCTCACCAATTCACAAAGCAACATCTGAAATATAGAGAGAAAGTGAGAGTGAGAGCCTTGAAGAAAGGAGGAGCAAAGTTCTTGGTAAGTTCTCTAGCTCTAGCTTTAAGTTCTTTAAGTTTTAGTTCTTAAATTCTTAGATAGAAGTAGCTTAGATCCTAAATATGCTAGGATAATTTTATTTACATGTTTTTATGGTCAAAATTGGCTTTATTTCAAAAAAAAAAAATGATGGGGGAGTTCATATAGCAAAATTTCTAGAAGAAAATCATCAAAGTAACGAAGTTCGCGAAATTTCATCGGTTTCAGAATTTCTGGAGGCAAAGTGATGAAAACGCCAGAATTTCATATTGAAACTATGGTCAAAATATTCTGAGAAAATTCATGGTTAAAATAGACATATAGGGCTTTTTAAATATGTCAAGAACATGTCAAAATGAGTTCTGTACAAGGAGATAAAATTTCTCAAAGTTAGGCTACGAATTTCTGGAAAATTTCGGGCGAGGCTCAAAACTTTAAAACTGGGAGTGATTCGTGTAGTCTGGGGAAGATTGATTATTTTTAATTGAAAATAGACATCCTAAGGATTCCAAGGAATTTTACGGTCCTCCCACACGAACGGTTGATTCTTCCTCGTGAGCTTTGTCAGTGGTAAGGCAAGGCGTGAGAAGTTCTGTATGAATCTGCGGTAGTATCCCGCTAGACCCAGAAAGCTACGAATTTCCGTCACAGATTCCGGCCTCTTCCAGTCCAGGACTGCTTCCACCTTGCTGGGATCTACAGCAACACCGTCGCGGGATATGACATGGCCTAGAAATTTCACATCTGGCAGCCAAAATTCACATTTGCTTAACTTAGCAAAAAGTTGTTTGTCACGAAGTATGCCTAGTACGAGTCGCAGATGTTCTTCGTGCTCCTCTCTGCTTTTTGAATAGATCAGGATATCGTCGATGAATACTACTATGAACTTGTCTAGGTGTTGACGGAAGATCCGATTCATGTAGTCCATGAATACGGCAGGTGCATTTGTCAATCCGAAGGGCATCACAAGGAATTCGTAATGCCCGTATCTGGTTCTAAAGGCTGTTTTTGGAACATCACTGGCCTTCACTCACAGCTGGTGGTATCCTGAGCGCAAATCAATCTTGGAGAATACACAGGAACCAGATAACTGATCGAGTAGATCATCAATTCGGGGAAGTGGGTATTTGTTTTTAATAGTCACCTTGTTCAACTCACGGTAGTCGGTACAAAGTCGTAGGCTTCCGTCCTTCTTCTTCACGAATAATACTGGGGCTCCCCACGGTGATACGCTGGGTCGGATGAACCCCTTCTCCACGGTGATACGCTGGGTCGGATGAACCCCTTTTGGGTATTACATTCCTCCTCCTTGCTTCACTCTCTTACTCTATTAGAAATCACCTCTTGGAGGTAGATTTGGTTGTGAAGAATTGTGAAGGGCAAGGCCTCTATTTATAGCAAAAGTCCAAGGATTTCCACCTTTGGATCACTTTCCACAATCAATGGCTTAGGTGGATTTGTGTTTTCATGAAGGCTCAATTTAGGAAGAAAATGCTCTCATTGGTCAATCTTAATTACATAGGATTTAACTAATTATTTTTATTTCCTTTTTTTTAATTCAACATGTGCTCTTGAAAAAATTATATTTTAATCTCCCTCTTTCTCTCTCCCATGTGCAATCTAACACTTCTTTCCTCTCCCATTGGTCTATTTTCTTTTTCACAAGGATTAAGCTTATTTTCTTGATTTTCCATTGGCTAATTCAATTACACAAGGATTAAGGTTAATTATAGAATTAATTAGGACCATTGGATTCCATTTGTATTTGTTCAAGTTTATTCCTTACCATTAATCTATGGTTCATGTCACGCCCTAAAAACCGAAAGGGGTGACCGGCAAGGAATATGAGTAGACTCACGTTCTTTAAGCCTTAAACTTATATACAAATGCTAATTAATACTCATAATATCATAGTCTAGAATATTCATATGTTCCAAACAACAAAAGGAAGGTAGGGATCCTATCTATAGATTACATGGAGCATCTAGCTTATACTAATACAAAAGTCTAGGGCTATTACATTCTTCCCCCCTAAAAAAAAAAATTCGGTCCTCCGAATTTGAATATGCACTCACTACAAATCTAAAATAAGTGGGAATTTTGCTTTTAACTTCCCATGTGAAAATGGTGCAAGCCAGAAGGATGAAGAAACAGTGAGTGATAAGAGAATGAGGGAAGAAGGAACGAACGAGAGAGAAAAGGAAACTGCAATTCACAAACTATATCTAGATTCTAAGATAGCAATGATATGATAGCAACCCCTTTACCTAGGTATGACTACTAAGGGTAACAGATGCTCATAGCTAATTAATGAACTTGACTAACTCATATTGCTCATGAACTCAGTTGCCATAGAATTTATTTTCCTTATTTACAATTATATATCATCTTCGTAGTGATAAATATTACTAAGAAGATCCAAACGGCGCAAATTAAAATTAAGTGGAGAGCTATTCTAATATATTATCAGTGGCCTAATTCCATATTAATAAGATTTCATTTGATTCAAGAATCTGGTACATAAAGTACAAACTAGTTCAAGATAGCTATTATAAAACAAACTAAAAAAAAAAAAAAAATTCATAAAGCATTCTCTAGAGCTTCAAAAATAACTATCCATGTCCGAATAAAACTTCTACAAGTCCTATGAAAGCATATCAATTATCATCTCCAAGCGCAACCCTTAAATATCACAAGTTCGCACATACTTATTCATGTCTTAAAGCTCAACGATTCACTAGGTCTCTACAAGTTTTTGCTAATTTCAATATGGGGTTTAGGATATGACTGCAGCAGCAATTGTTGACTTAGACAAAATAGAAACCGACCCAAAATTTTAGTAAGAAGATAAAAACTTGAATTTAACACTTTTATTAGTAAAAAATATCGAGAAAGTATCAATATGCCAATTACTGAAAGTAACATAATTAAATTTCAAAGAAATAAGCAACGAGTAATCGTTGAGTTCCCCAAAAATTATATTAAATTCAATCAATTTAATTTCACAGTATTCATATCTAGCATTCATTGTATGACCACTACAAATGCTAGTGACTTCAGCAAATGTAATTAAGAAGTCAACTTTAGTTACTACAGAAACAAATTATGATTGAGGTTTCCTATCAAAAGTCCACCAGTGTGGACAAAAATTTAGCACAGAAGTAGGGTGTGGCAGTGCACTAAAGTAAGGTTCCAGGGGTTCTAGCAAAAACCAGAAAAGTACCAATTCTTAAATCAAGTGGATGGTCAATATTTAACGGAACGCACACTCAATTTTATATTGGAGCTTTACTTCTTGGTTCCAAAATCCAAGTATTCAATCCTTATGGTTTTCTGATATGGTGCAACAGACAAATTCAAAATTTTTGAGTCAAACAGTTCATATGTAATTTCAAAATGTTCATCAAAATTTTCAAATTGCAACAAAGATACATGATGCAAAGTGATAAGAAATCATAATTTTAATGGACCAAGAGCAATATACAGTTTAAAATGGATCCCAATGCAATGCATGAACCAAAATTCGACCAAGAGTAGTTTCGATAGCTAAAACAAGGTGATGTATCCAATTTTGGCTAATTCAATCATGCACTATTTGAAAACAGTCTTCTTTCAACAAACCAATAACTAATACCCAGACTTGAAGCCAAAGAGATCACCAAAAAATAAAAAATGATCTAGTAATTTGAGCCTAAAATGATATGAACAGTATTATTTGGTCCAAATTCCCAAAGTGTCAGCCAAAATTCAATGAGTGGCAATGCTCATACGAAAAAAAATGGAACTGAGAGTGCTATCAGTCCACACCTAAATCCATAAATTCGGTTTTTTTTTTTTTTTTTTTTTTTCAGGTATAGTGAAGTAGAATTCCCAAATCTTATTCTCAAACAAATTTAAATGAAGCAAGTAGTATGGCAGGGATACACAACTTAGGACAGTGATAGATATGCAGTGATTTTTTTCCCCACAAGAAGTATAGATAAGCACAAAACACTTAAATTTCCAACCACGTATAACAGCAACTTGGGAAATAAAGTGATATATCAAGCACGCGACAGCAAAACTATAGCAAAACTTTATGCAAGTATGATAATTTAAAGCTCTTATAGCTGATTGGAACAAAAACCATCCTTGCACAGGATTTAATATAGTACTGCAACAATGCAAATTGCAAAATTAACAATACCCAAACTTTAGCAAATTCAAAGAAAGATTACGTCAAAAACATGGTTTACACTAGCTCAGTTTGGAAAATTCAAGAGAAACACTCATGATATTTTTCCAGGTATATCCAACAGGTAATTGGACGAAATGCCACCCACAAGTTAGACTTGGAGGGGAAATTTTCAGAATAGAAAAAGGCTCAAACTGTGTACAAAAATTTGGATAACACTAGTAGCAATAACTCGCACAAATTCAGAATATCAGCAACATGTCCAAAGCACAAATACCCAATGTGGGCTCATATCGGACAAAACATGTTTAGCTACAAGCATTTGATCACTTCTAAAACAACAGAAACTGAACAAGGGAAAAGAGGGGGAAACCTCTATCCTGTTTTGTCTTTTTTTTTTTTTTTTTTTTTTTTTTTTTTTTTTTTTTTTTTTTTTTTTTTTTTTTTTTTTTTTTTATAACAAAAATACTCCAAATTTCAGACCAGGGAAGCTCAATAGTTAGCACTTCTTACTATTGGAAAAGTAAAACTGAACAAAGAAATGCTATTAACTAAAAAAAAACATTAGTAATCCAGCAGACAAGTCCATGAACAATAATTCTATAAATTTAGGAAAACTGTAGCTGGACAAAGATAAAGGAGAATGATAGTAGTGCAATCGATTCATTTAAAGCTGGAAAAAGAAAAATTTCACAAAAAGGCCAGACAAGCTCCACAATGACAAATATGCATGCAACCAACCTTCGGAACTATACACAAGATGGATGAGGTAAATTGTACTTACAAAGAGCTTCATCACCAACTACTAAAATGGATCAAATCTAGCAAATTGCCTTATTAAATAAGCAACTCTAAAAAAGCCTATTAATATTTAACTCCTACATATCTGCAAAAGAATACCAATGTATCACCATTCATGCACATTCCTCAACAATTTCACAAGGAAATACAATAATAATTCCAAAGCAAATTGCTTCCCAAAATGTCATAATCCCCTCTAACTGACTTCACTTTCTAAAGAGAAATTATAGGTACTTGCCATGTGTTTTTTTTTTTTTTTTTTTTTTTTTTTTTTTTGTCCAAGTGAAATCACAAATTCTATTTTGTTCCCTCATTAAAACCCAACTCAGAAAAATTTACCATGAAGAAATAATCATCAAAAAAAAATATTTTCAATGTCAAATTAGAAAACGTCAAGTAAAGATCTAATTATCGAAACATTATAATTTACATCCTTCTCTTGAAACATGCAATATGCACCTCCAAAAATAAGCCTAACGAATACTCAAAATTTTCCTTAAGATTTTGAAAGAATCCTCTTTCCTATTTCATTTCATATTAAAGTTTTCACTTTTGAGTTCACCAATACTTAATAAAGAAGGATCTCATCTCCTTGGATTTCAACCAAGCATAAGCCACTTTTCTCCCCGACTTTGGGTTTAAGAATTGCATTTGAAATAGGATCAAATCATTGCAGCAACTAGGACCAATTTCCTTATTTACTAACACGTACTTGACATGATGCAAAAATCAAGTTTAACCAAAATTATACCACCCATCAACAACTACTCAACATACATACGTGTATTCTCTTCCATAAGCATATTACCAAACACAAAATCCCAATTATAAGATAAGCTTTGGAACACAGCGAGTTTCAATTCAACAATATTCAAGCACCCCATTCAAGTTCCATACAGCTCATAAATCATTCTCTAAACCAAATAATTTTTTGTTCCCCATCCTTGAACACCCAACTGCATCAATAATTTCAACCCTTTACTTCCTAAATATATAACTAGACCAAAGAGAAAGAAGAACATAAACCCATTTATCTTATGACCTCACTTCTCTTCTATGACTCTTAGAGAGGTATATACGTCACATCACATGGCGAAAAAGGAAACGAATAATAATGTATGACACAATTATAATTACTCCCTTAACCTCTATTTAAATAATTCATGCACCAACCTATTACTTTTCCTTCATTGAATAGATGCTTTATCATAAAATCTTCCCTTACAAATCCTACTTGACACACATCTTCTTTGAAACATCTTCTCTACATAAGTAAACATAAGAAATGCTTAGATAATTAAACGTGTGTGTGTGTGACTTATACCAATGGAATATGATGACTAGGAAGGAGAAGAAAGTCACAATGACATCCTATAAGGCCTTCAATGATGCCTCAATTATGATTATGCCCGGGTTCATAATAGTAATTGAGACCCCAAAGAAGAATCCTCGCTCCAAGTAATTATAGGAAACCTAGGCTCTGATACCATTTTGTCACGCCCTAAAAACCGAAAGGGGTGACCGGCAAGGAATATGAGTGGACTCACATTCCTTAAGCCTTAAACTTATATACAAATGCTAATTAATACTCATAATATCATAGTCTAGAATATTCATATATTCCAAACAACAAAAGGAAGGTAGGGATCCTATCTATAGATTACATGGAGCATCTAGCTTATACTAATACAAAAGTCTAGGGCTATTAGAGTTCAAGTCTCCTATTGGTCCATTTAATTTCATGAGGACTAAGATCATTTTCTTGATTTATCATTGGCTAATCAATTTACAAGAGGATTTAGCTTATTTATAGGATTAATTAACCCTTAATTGCATTTGTTGACTTTTGAAAGCTTGATTAAAGTTTAATTAACATCTTAATCAAGTGCTTTATTAGACAAGATTAATTCTTCATTAATTAGCCTTTTGATTAATTATGAAGATTTACAATTATTTATTTAGTGAAGACTTAATTTTCCTGTTAATCCTTAATAATTTCCCTTAATTTATTTAAGTGTTTCATAACATTATCTTGCTTCTTTTAAAACCATGGTTTAATATGATGATTATTTTGTATTTTATGATCTTTAGATGTGGTCTTAAATTTAATCTTTGTTTATTAAATTCTAAGGAAAACTGTCTAAAATCTAATTAATAATCTGCAAAATTTAGAGACAACATATTCTCCTTTATATAACATGCATAATTTATCAAAATATAGCATTCACTACAAATAGAGATTTTTAGGGTTTTACAGTTATTAGGTGTAATTGTCAAAGTATGATAGGTTCTTAAATTAATTATGATCATTAATAATTCACTTTATGCTAATATTGAACCCTTATTGGTTCTTGATATTTCATTAAATTAATGTATCCCTAATTGATGACTTTTAATATGCCTTTTAATTATTTTTGCAAATTAATACAATTGATTGTTGTAAATTTAACTGTCCTTTAATTGTTGGTAATTTCCTTTAATTGATTTAGGTATTTTTATAACATTTTATGGCTCTTTATGATTAAATATAAACTATGTTGTAATATGACAATTTTAGGGTATTTTATGATCCCTAAATGAAGATTAGAAAATTAAATTTGGATTTATTAGATTCTAAGGAAAAATTGCCCTAAAAATTAAAATAAATCTCTAAATTAGAGACAACATATTCTCTTTTATTCATCATGTGTGATTTAACAAAATGTCGTATTTATAATAGATAGAACTTTTATGGTAGATGAGGATCCTAATTTACTTTTAGTCATCTTGAAGCTTTTTGCCGCTAATCTCAATTAGTGCCAGCTAAATCATTCATTTATTGTTGCTAATTCTTCTAAGACACATATTCACCTTTGCATTTTAGTAATTATTGTTAAAATACCACAATTATATGAGTTATGAAAATTAGGGTATTAAAGAAATCAAAAGACAATTTAACCTATGGGAATTTGTTCATTGATAGAAGCCAGAGACAGATTAATCTATTCAGAATTCCAATTCATTTGCTGTAAAGGAAAAGATAAAGCTTCAATGAATGTATTCCAACACTTATTAAGAAGCGGAAACACTTGTGTTTCTCAAAGAGACAAATAAGTCATTAAAACATAAAAGGACTTACTGTAACCATGCTAGTCTGGAAAGAACAAAAGAGTGACTTCATCGTAGAAATTGATCCGTGCTAATCAAGGTCCCTAAGCATACAGAGATCATTTATACAGACAAAGTTAGATTCACAACAAGAAGTGCTATATTTACAATAAAATTGAAAACTTGGCCATTCACAATAGAAAAAGCCATATTCACAACAAGAAGTGCTATATTCACAATAAAATTTAAACACCTGGATTTTGTTTTAATACAAATAATATCAAAAAAGTCCATAAGGACTTTTTTTATATGTGATTTTGCGTTGGAACTTTTTTGATATTTTGTATGTTCCTTGAGACTTGGCTATCATTTTCCCAATAAAAATCACAACATGAGAATAAGTTTTATTCAATGAACATGCAGAGACTTAGCTTAGGTGGGACCAACTTTTTATTAACCCCGTACAAGACTCCCAAGAAGACCAACTTTTCAAGCCTCTTGTCTTTCATTAACATTAGGCTGGCAAATTGGAACTCATCTTCTTCCTTTTCTTCCAACATAGAATTGACAATTACTCTCATGATCCTAAATATATGATAAAGTTGACGGAGATATTATACAAACTAATTAAATTATTTTTAAATTTTTAACTTTGTGTGACTTGTGTATGTATGTTTTACCATGTATATTGCATACATTTGGTTATTATTTATTTCCATATGCTTTGGAACTGGAACCTGCTGTGTTCAATAAGGGCCTTGCTGTGTGCCGTGCTCGGCAGTCTGTTCTGTGTGCTATTAGGACTGCTAGTTCCATATTTGGCTATGTGCCTTGATACTGAATGATATGTGGTTTGTGTTTTTATTCATGGTTTTCTTACATGTAATGTTTATACATTTTATATGAGACCAACGCTTACTCTGGGATTCAATTTTGAATCCTAACCCCCTTTCAAGCCCTATGACAGTTCATCTAGATTAGAGCAAGGAGACCGAGGTAAGACGGCAGAGCTGGTCTAGGGTTTCACGGTGGTGGTTGCCAGAGACTTGCTTGTTGGATATTTATTTTGGATAACTGTATTATATTTATTTGGGTATCACTATTCGGGATAACTGTATATTTAATCCCTGCGGGGAAATTTAACTTTCTGCGTTTTATCTTACCGTATATAGTTGTCCAAACCTAGGTGCATGCTTTTCGCTATTACTCGATTATTGACGTAAATTAATATTTGGAAAATAATCTAAAATCGAAAAAAAGTAAAGGATCATACTACCCGCCACCCAAAAGGGTGAAGCCGGGAGGTATGTAACATTTATTCACGCAATAATATATATAATATAAAAAATAAAAAATATAATATTAATATAAATATATAATTTTAAATATATATGTATATATTTCTTTTTATACTATAATATTAACTTTTTTCATTTTTTATTTTATTTAAATATTTATTATTAATATAAGGATTTAATATATTATATTAAATATTAATTTTATGATATTTAATTATTTATATTTATATTTTTCATTATATATTATATATTATTTTCATTATTTTATTTTATTTTATTATATAAAATATTAAAATATAGTAATAAAAATTTATAAATTTTACTGTTAACTCTTAGAAATTGACAAAATTCCAGCTCATTTTCTCTATATTTTTACCTATTTTTGGATTCAAAATATGCATAGGAAATGAAGTGTATATAAGAAAATTTGCATATCAAAGTATCAAGCAAAAATCAAAATTCTTATTATATCCTATGGAGTTTGTGATTTAATTGAGAATTGATAAATCCTCCCTCTTTTGTAGGTGGATGGATACAAGTTTTGAAGCTCTATAAGAATCAAGAAACAAGGAAATAAATAAAGGAAGTGAAGCATTGCAAAGGTAGAAGGAACCTTTACAACCGGCTCTGATAAGTTGACCAACCGGTCGTAGTAAGTAGTAGTGCGTGTAACTGGCCGCGGCAAGTCGACAAATTGGCCACTGCCAGTCGTGAAAAGTACAGAAAGTACAGCTGCACGTTTTTATTTCGGAATCAGAAAAAACCTTATTTAACCAAAAGGGAAGGGCCGAAAAACACATTCTTTGCACAAGGAAACATTGGGCACGAAAGGAAAGAGGTTGGGAGAGAGATTTAGACAACCTTGGTGGCTTGGGTGCTCAACCTAAGAGAGATTTTAGGGTTTTTCACCTTGGTTCTTCCTTTTTTTCTCCTCTTTTCCACTTAGCTTCTTCATGTGTTCACTAGTTTTGTTTAGAATGTCTTTGTATTTGGACATGAGTAGCTCTAGGGTTCTTTTGACCCTTTGTATGGATTAATACTTGAATATTCCTTTCCGTTGGTAGAGAGAGATATATATATATACACATGTTTGGGGTTATCGTTTTGTCATGTCACTTGACATAAAGTTATGTCAATTCACCCCAAAACTACGTCGTTTTGGGGTTAGAGGAATTGATGAACTCTCAAAAACGACGTAGTTTTGGGGTTAGGGGAATTAATGAAATATCTTTTGGTAAAATTCATATAATAAATACAAAAACAAAAATACTAAAACAACATTTATTAATTCCCTTAACTCCCAAAACTACGTAGTTTTGAGGTGACTTGACATAATCTTATGTCAAGTGACATGACAAACGATAAATCTGTGTGTGTGTGTGTGTGTGTGTGTGTTGATTTCAACCTTGACTTAATGCTTCTGAGTGATTGGCCTCCATTTAGATGATTTATTCATTTAGATTTGATTTGAGAGAGCCAATCTAGGTGTAGAACTTGATTGAAATCATGCTTGTCTTGAAGTTTACTTGATAAATGGATGGTTTGTTGGTGAAATATAGATATATTTACTAATCTTGCATTGTCACTTTAGGATTGTTGCTCAAAGATCGATTCTCATTAATTGTAGCAAGAGATTGTGCAATATTTTAATGAGAAGAAAAACTTGATTTTGACTTGAGAGAGCGTGTCAAGTGTTTTTGAACCTTATACTAACACATATATGTATTGAAATACTAGTAGAGAGGGAATTGATCAAGTCTTATGAAATGCAAAAAGGAAAGAAGAATTCTAGGCTCCATTATCCTTGAAGTCAAAGAATAAGTTGTCTTAATCAATTTTCAGTTTTAGAAATAGTTTTTAAAAATTATCATTTCATATCAAAACTTTGTTCTAGCTCAATTTGATGGAATTCACTAAGCCTCTTGCTTGACCAATTTGTTATACAAATCCTCATGGGAACGATGCTTTACTTATAACTTTATTAGTTAGTGACTCGTGCACTTGCAAGGGGAACACTTTACCTATAGAGTTAATCGTGATTTGGGTTTTGAAGACAAAAACGCTATCAAACAGGTGAAATTTCCAATATTGGCTATGGAAGTTGCCTAACATGGAGGGACTAGTTTTTCTACTAAGCATTATTTGGGAGTGCTCATCAAATCATGATCACTTTCTACTCTCTTCGTCTAATTTGATCGACGGCCAAAATTTGATAAGTGCTCACAACGAAACCATCTCCCCAAGGAGTACACAATTGGACCAATGAATTTTCAGCATCCATATATATAGTGCGATGCCTCCACATTCTGTGCTCATCATAATGATGAGAACTGAATGCCCATCAGGGATGGGTCGTTGTTTTCAGATTATAGGTTCGATCCTGACCGTTCAACCAAATGATCCCTTTCTTTCCTGTGGGGGCATTTCACAAGGATATCGATCTACTGCTGCTATGGAAGCACATTGTTGACAAGTGGAGCCAGTGATGTCTCCTCAGCAGAGGAAGAGGCCGCGGTGGCGCAGGGGTTGTTTTGCCCGACGGTGGTGTTGTCAAATCCAGGGAAGAGTGCAAGCTATCAAGATTTTTCTTGGTATGTGCTGTATGGGGTATATGTGGTTGTGTTTGGACAATATTGAGTCTGTCATTTGATTGTAGCAATCAAAAGCATTATAAGACAGACGAAGAAAGGCTTTATAGAATTTAGGAAGTGAATCATTTTCCGGTTGATGATAAATATGAACCACAAGAACGAATTCTGTTACTAAACTCAACTGGGTCACTTATCTTTTACAGTAGTCATAACCTTGGGACACATTTTTCTCAATCAAAATCCTATATTCCACCCTCCCATGAACACATGTTCCCATTGACCATTTCAACAATAATATAATTCTCTTGATCTCTTGCCATGTATCAAGATGAATCCAATCTTCACACACAAACACCTTAAATTCAAATACTTTCCAACTTTACCCCTTGAATCCAACTGGTTGTCACCCATCTACCAGGCCTATTCGAATTAATTATAAGCACAACCTCTTTAATTTCTTTGTCTTTTCCTTCAAAACTTATCAAGTTGTCATCGTACAAATGTTCAAACCATTAATACTATAGATCGATAATAGCGAAAACCTGATAAGTGAGTCTTCATTAATTGGCGTAGACAGGGATTGAAAAGTTAGACGCACTGTAAACGCTGAAAGATTCATAGCACAAGATTACTGTATGGTTTCTGTTCAAATTCATCCAAGCAAAAAAAAAAAAAAACCTTTGGTCACTTTTTATTTTCAATTTTCAAAGTATGTGTGTGTGTGTATTTTAATATAAAATCATCAGATATCTTTTAATTTAATATTTTATTTTCAATAAATAATTTCTCATACCTTGTTTGCAGATTTAATTTTTAATTCAAAACTTTAAATAACATTATATAATTTTTTCAAAATTCTTAAAAGGTAGTAATCAACATGGAAAAAATTGGTGCAAAAATTTCCTATAATTAATTTAAATTATATGACAAGAGAAATATCTCTCTCAAGTAGACTGGAAAGATAAATATCAGATAAGTAAGACGGGATATAACCTATTTCCTCTATTGTGATTCACTTAATTTATTTTTTCCCCTTTTAAGCCTATTTCAAAAGTAATTAAGTTTTTAACACCTTGAGTAAGAATACAATAGAAATAATGGATTTGAAACTCAAATCCCAAAACTTTAAAATATATCGCAAATATCGTCCAATGTGGATCAGCAACAAGGTGGGGATGGATGACAGAAACATTAAGACGTCACATGTGTGCGCCAATGGAAATGTAAAAGTGACCAACGATTTTTTGGGTTTGAAGATATTTTGAAGTTTGAATACAAACCACACAACAATAGTCTTGCACCATATAAAGTCTCAGCGTTTATGTCCATACGATTGCTCACATGTAATCTGGGCAATTAATGAATGGTTTGGCAATCATTGATACAGAAACATCATTGATTACTTATACATGATATAAGCTTCCATAATAAGAAATACACAAGCATCATTCCTTGATTCTTGATACAACACGCCTGCACCTATTTTACACAATGCCTAATAAGTTGAGTAGTTAATCAGATGAACAAAAAGTACATATTAACGAGGAAACAAGTCAGAAATTGGTTCTTCATCCGCAGACCGTTGCATAGACCTGCTTGTAGATTGATCCGAGCTATTCTCAGAAAATATTGCTCGATTGTTTGCATCTGTTCCTTGGCTATCAATAAACAAAAATGCTGGCTCTTGAGGATCTGTCAATGTGATGGAGTGACTATTTAGCATCACCATGATAGATTGTATTGTTGGCCTTAAAGCTGGATTTTCCTGGATACACAACAAGCTTATATGGATGCATTTAATAACTTCATTTCCTGAACAAGAATTTCTTAGACTAGGATCCAGCAATTCTAGTGGCGTCCCTTCCCTCCACAGCTTCCACGCCTGCACATCCAATAATGAATGATTAATTTGTTGAGATTTTGATCTCTCTAGATAGCTACCATTTGAGTTTATTTACTTTTGATAATATACTTACATAGGTTAGCAAGTTCTCAGCATAATTTGATGCATAGAAAGATGTATTCCTCTTGCCACTAATGATCTCCAGGATTAGGATGCCAAAACTGTATATATCAGTTTTGACTGAGATATGACCATGTATTACATATTCAGGAGACATGTAGCCACTATAAAATAGCACATATTAGCACATGGTAAATAATCTCTTCTTTCCGAGTTCATTAGTAATTATGAAACAACAAACAAATAATATGAAAATATTGAATTTAGTTAGTAACTTACAATGTCCCAACAACTTTGCTTGTATCAGCTTGGGTTTGATCAATTGCAAAAATTCTAGCCATACCAAAATCAGATATTTTTGGATTCAAATCTTCATCCAACAAAACATTGCTAGATTTGAGATCGCGATGTATGATTTTGAGTTGAGAATCTTCATGAAGATAAGTTATTCCCCTTGCAATGCCTTCAATAATGTTGACTCTATTTGACCAATTCAATTTACCCTTGTTTTCAGGTCCTGTACCGTTAATAAGATGCAAATTGAAGCAATAACATCCGTATTCAAGTTCAAACAAATTATTAAGAAAAAAATATACGATTGGATGAGAGATTATGTGTACGGTACGGTGTACCTAAATGCAAAAACAAATTCTGCATGACTTACCAAACAAAAAATTATCCAAGCTTTTGTTAGGCAAATATTCATATACCAGTATCTTTTCTTCTTCCTGCAAACAAAACCGAGAAACCTTACAAGATTTCTATGTTGGAGTTTTGCCATTGTAATTACTTCATTCTTAAATTCTGGTATGCCTTGTTTGGAAGTAGTGGATAGCCTCTTTACAGCTAGCTCTTGTCTATTAGGTAAAATACCCTTCATATAAAATAACCAAATATGAAAATCAATTTATATAATAAAAAAAAATTATGATTTTGAGAGTGCTTGCGATATTCTTCAGGAAAATAGAATTTTATTCGTACCTTGTACACCTCGCCATATCCACCTTGGCCTAGTTTATTGTCGGGGAGAAGTCGTTTGTGGCCGATTTGATGGCATCCAAATCAAAATGTAGAGACTCTAGACTTGAAATCTCAACTGCATGATCCAATAAAAAAAAGGATCATTATATGTTCAAAGGACAAACATTAAATGCTTAATTTGAATAATTATGAATTGAGAACTGTTAATTAATTCCATGTAAAGTGAAAATTGCAAGTCTAGGTAAACTTGAAAGATGATAACATATATACCATTTTTAGGAAGTGAAGCATTCTTCCTCGCTCTCCATTTATGGCACAAGAAGCAGAGCGAGAATTGCAATATGAGTATCGCTGAATGAACTGCTATGGCAATAATTGCCACAAACGAAATCTTGCTTTTACCTGAATAAATGAAAAACAAATTAAGTCAAACACACATGGAACCAGTTTCCTACTAAGCATTAGGAGAGCTAATTACATCTGAAACGTCAAGATGAGATTTAATTTTTTTAAAATGATGATTTTTTAAACAAAAAGTCATTTTTTGGGGAAAAAAATTTGATAGTTACCAACTCAGGTAACAAACCCAAAAAGGAAAAAAATTCCTCACCATTGGAAGGGCTCTCTGGCGGCGGCGGCAAAGTCACTTTATAAAAGGGGTACACTGCATACCTTGCAGTACAACTGGCGGCAAGGACTTCGCCCCCTACCTTCCCAAAACAGCAAATCGGGTACTCCGCACTTATTCTTCTGAGACAGCTATAACAATCATCTGCAGATAAATCAGGCGTGCACTGCACCATAGAATATATAGTTTGAAAATTGCTATAGTTTACTTCTTTGGTCGCAAATTTCTTGCCACCGCCACCATACGCGGCTTGTATGGCCACCGCATTCAGGGTATCAAGCGCCAGTTCCATAAAACCATTCTGGTCTGTTGCATTAGCGTTGTGATGAGAGAAACCCAAGGGGTTATCATTCTCTACGGTGAAGATATACGTGTCGGAGTATCGTATCATGCACACGCCGAACCAACCCACGGCTTGTGTCTCGCCGTACCAACCCACGTCTTGTGTCTCGCCGTACCAACCCACGGCTTGTGTAGTATTGGGGCATTTCTGAGGGGTTGTGATATCTTTGATTGCCGTTGAAACACATCTGTCACAAGCCTCAATGGTGGCGTCTCCACGGCAGAGGAAGAGGCCGTAGACGGTGTTATCGCTGTTTTGTCCGACGGTGGTGTTGTAAAATCCATTACTTTGAATGGCGTTTGAGGAAAGGGAAGAAAGTAAGCGAATAAGATTTTTTTGGTATGTGCTGTTCGGGGCATAAGTTGGGCCTGAACAATAGTGGTGCCCTTTGATGATTCTAGGAAACAATAGGATTACAAGACAAAATAGCAGACATGCCGTGATAGAATTCAGGAAGCGAATCATTTTCTGAAGATCAATAATGTTTCCTAGTGCTCAAGGCAGTGGGGGCATAAGAAAAAGTATAAATTATAAGCTTTGTTTGAATTTGCCCCCCCTAATTATATTGTCAAACAATTAAAGTGGGGATCGGGATAGACTTTGGCTACTGACCGAGCAATAAATAAAAACCACACAACATGAGAATATGTCTTAATCAATGAACATGCAGACTAAGCTTAGGTGGGACCAACTTTTTATTAACCCCGTAGAACACTCCCATGAAGACAAACTTTTCAAGTCTCCTGTCCCTTCAGTATCATGTTCCTGGCAAATTGGAACTCATCTTCCTTTTCTTTAAAGGAAGAATTGACAATTACTCTCGATCCTAAATCTAAATATAAGATAGAGTTGACTTTTTTAGAAATATTAAAAAAATTAATTAAATTACTTAAAATATTTATATTTTTCATTTTTTCTTCAAAACTATTTTACCTAACTTATTGATATATAATCTAAGGGCCCGTTTGGTATAAGGAAAATTTGAGGAGGGAAAAGGAACTTAGAGAAGGGAAAGGAACTTAAAGGAAGGGAAAGGAAGATTTGAAAGATGAGAAAAGATGGCTCGAGTTGTTTGGTAGGAAGAAAATAAGGGGTGGTAGTTGGTAAAGAATTAAGAAATGTTTATTTTACTTTCAAAAGATATTAATTCAAAATAAAAAAGAAAAATATTTTTTTTTGCTAAAATATATTTAAAAAATCTATGCTCTTGTTAAGTTCGAACTCGTGTAAAAATAAATAAAAAAATTCGCCAAATTCGAACTTTCCGAAGTTTGAATTTCGGGGTAAATCTGTCCAAAAATGTGAACAATGACGTGGGGACTTGAGATCCCACCAATTTTGGTGGGATCTTATCTTCCCACATATGAGGGAAGATTGGTGAGAACTTGGGTTCCTGGGAAGATTGGTGAGCCCCAAAACTTGGGTTCCTGGGAAGATTGGTGCAAAATGTGTACCAAACGGAAGAACTTGCCAAAGTTCCTTTCCCTCTCCACCAATTCTTTGTACCAAACGGCCCTAAGAATACACAACAACATATTATATGATTAAGGAAAGGAGGAATCAAACTTTGGACCTCTCCTGCGCGTTCTATTACTTTGCTTGTTGAGCTGTTTTGACCTTGCGGAACTTATTCACATTATATATATATATATAAAATATAAAATATATATTTATAAAATATTAAATATATATTTATATACTTCGTTTTTATAATAAAATTTAACATATTTATTCTCTTATTTATTTAAATATTTATTACTAATATCATAAAGATTTAATATATTATATTAAATATTAATTTTTTGATATTTAATTATTTTTATTATATAAATTATTAAAATATAATAATAAAAAATTATAAATTTTACTGACATAATTTTTCGGTTGATAATAGCATGTTTTCTTAGTGTTAATTACATACACGGTGCCACACATTAGATTCTTTTGCCCTGCAAATTCAAAACACCAATAAAGTTTAAACCTCAAGTGTCATTTGAGCCCGTTTTGGTTAGCGGTGAGAGAAGTGACTCATTTTCTATCTGATTTTTGCGAAGTAAGATAAGACAAAAGTTAGATTGTAAATGTGATTTGTGTTTGGAATGACGGTGACAAAAGTGGGTTTTTTCCAAATTGAAATGTGTTTGGATTATTATTTGAAAAATCAGTTGATGTAACATCCCAAATTTTGGGATAAGGAGTTTAGGAATAAGACTGAGATAAGAAGGCCGCTCATAAGTCAAGTAAGAGTCAAAAGTCTTAAGTTTATTTTGAGGAAAAGTTTAAGATAATTATTGACATTTATTTTGGACCCAAAAAAATTGAGCAGAAATTTTATTTGGAGGATCTACAAATATTATTATGGAGGGTTTAATTATGAAAAAATTGGCCTAAATAGTTTTAAAGCCATTATTTGGAATTAAGGGTCCATTTTCCCAAAAATTCAAGTAAAAATAGTTAGAGGATAAATTGTGGCCTAGAAATTTTAGAGTGCATATTTTATGACTTAGAGAAGCTAATTGAGGAAGAAAAAAAAAAATCCTTATATGGAATTAAGGATTAATTTCTAACACTTATCCAATTTTTGCAACTAAATGAGTAAATGACCAAGTTGTAAATAAAAGTCTTGTAGAGGATGAGAGAGGATCAAGTGGGATAATTTTGGAGTGGGTCTCACAACACACACACTCCCTCTTCCATGTGATGACTAGGGTTGGAAACAAGCCAGGCTTCACCCTTAACAGGCCAGACCTGTTTGGCTACAAAGTAGCATGAACCTGGCCAGTGGCCTGTTATAGGCCCATTTTTTTGCCTAAGCCTAGCTTCTATACAGGCCATAGACCTATTAAAGAGACCTTTTTTTTAAAAAAAAAAAAAAAACGTTTTAATTAGTAGGCTAACAAGATATAAGCCTCATCGTAAAATAGACCTACTTAAACAAGCTGAAAACATGCCTCTACTTTAAAAACAGGCCGAGCTACAATATCTTAAGGGAACGCAGAGTAATTACAATTTTACAATTTTACCCTTCTAATATGCTAGCGTTAGAGGCCTAAAAGGCTCATTAAAAGGCCTAGGCCTGGCTTGTCAAGCAAAACAAAACCTTGAAATAGGCATTCGTTTGGCCTTTTAGCCTGACCAGGCTTCAAACAAGCCACCCTTGACAATTTCATTAAGACACCTTGCACCCTGGCCTCTCTTAGTTTCAGCCATGTGCCCACACCAATTCTACATTCCTCATTTAATTCATTCGGCCAGCATCTCCTATTCCAGCCTCACTTTATTTCATTCATTGTGGCCTCACCGAAAACACAGAAAAACGAGAGTCAGAGGCGAGAGTCAGAGGGAGACGGGAGAAGAGAGATCAAAGAGGAAATCTGCAACCACCCATGAAAGCCAGGAATCTGATCTAGGTGAGCCAAATAGACATCCTCTTACCTTTATTTCTCTAATTTGAGATCTCCAAATGAATGAAATAAGGGCGCTCAGAATCTGGGTTAGTGACAGAAAATCAAAGAACAATAAAAATAACTAAAGTCAAGCAACGTTTAAAGCTTACATTGAGTACGTATGAATTTGCTTGTAGCTAGTGAGCTTGCCTGTTGGAGTTTGAAGTTTTAGAGGCTTGGAAACTGAACATTTTCTTACTGTATGACGAACTGGTGCGTTGAAGTCAATCAAGCATGTATAGCCTTTAGAGTACACCATGGTATGTATTGGAATAATAGAGTTTGATTTCATGAATTTTACTCTCTCCCCTGTTTCGGCCAGCCCTGATTAAGCATGAAGGAGTTAAGTTTTGTTTAATTTGATGCTTCCAATAAGTTTAGAAGAGGTTTTTGTGTAGGGTAATGCCTAATGCAAGTTTGGAAGTGCTGTCCAATGTTTCTGGAAAATTAATTTTTCAACTGGAGCATCAATTTTTGATTGAGATAAAAACTAAGCAAACGACCTCCTCTAACCCTAAAAACTTGTGAACATATAGTACACTCCTTAAAATTTAATATGAGTCAAAGATCACGTTATTTAGATAAGTATAAAAGGAGTTATGAATTTTTGAAAATGAGCTACAATTCTAGAGTGAAATATGGACAGCGGTCACAGTTTTGTGAACTGGGAATGATGTACGTATTTGTAAATGTTGAAACTATTTTTCCTAGACACTATACTTCATAAGGAGCTCATAGGCTTTGGAATCACCTCATTTAGACATCTAGAACTCCATATATAAATTTTTTAATTCGGTCAGGAAACCTGGAGAATTCTGTTTCTAGATTCCAACTATGTCCAATTTTTGAAAATCTTGGAATGTTTCAGCCATATATTAACTTGGTGATTATTTTTATTTGAAAATAGACTTACAAATATTCAATTAGGAACTGCAAACACCTCATTTGGAGTTTCCTAGATTAAGATATGATTTTTCCAAGCTCCTTAAAAAATTATAGGCAGAATTTCTGTAAGTTAGAAAAGTGACAGCAGTTTTGAATGAATTATCATGGATAATTTATAAGGTTATAATTATAATTGGAGTAATGATGGATGTATTTTGGTCATTAGGAAATAAGGAGTGAATGAGATGGAAGGGGATACAAGAGTAAGTTGTACAGGTAAAAGCACACTATATGAGTGAATAGTGTCCCTAATTTCCATAAATGATATTTTTATTGTTGAATTTTTATGTTTATTTTCATATTTAAAAGTATGATTTTGTGAAGGAATATTTTTTGATAGTATATTAGTACAGAATGATGATTTTATTCATTATTATGTATTTTCTTACAATTGTTTTAAAGCATAATTCATGACTATGCAGTTGAATGGAAATGAGATTTTAGAAATATTTTTCATACATTTATATTGAAATGATCTTGGATTTTGTAAATTTTATAAGCTGGAATTTATTATTTGAAATGGAATGTTTTTACGTGAGTTTTTGATGTTTTAAAAGGATTTTATCAAATGATTGAATTGAAGGAAAATTTTGAAATATTGTTTGTGAAATTTCATGCTAGGGAATTTGATTATGATGAGATAGAGCTACTATTATCTTGAAAGAATAATTTTTGTTACTTTGATAAATTGACCCCAAGCATACTTGAAAGTGTTTTGGAGAGGATTGGATACATAACGCTGGTTACTAACCGCAGTACTATTAGTTCTTGGTGCATCATGGTTAACCTCGAGCTCGCTTGATATTCATGAGATTTGTCCTTATGATTGTTATTTGTAGGTTTTGTACCTGCGCTTGTTTCGTAGCTTCCCTGCGCTTATTTCATGGATTGTGTGTCCATGATTGTTTCATGGCTTCAAGTCATGCATGGTTAGTTACCCTCATGGACTTAGGCCTCGTTTGTTACAAATAAAGTTTGGAGGAGGAAAGGAAAGGAAAGGAATGGAAAGGAAAGGAAAGGAAGATTTGAAAGATGAGGGAAGATGGTTTGAGTTGTTTGGTAGGAAGAAAATGAAGAGGTGGTAGTTGGTAAGGAATTAGGAAATGTCTATTTTACCCTCAAAAGAAATTAATTCAAAATAAAAAAAGAAAAATATTTTTTGCTAAAATATTTTTTAAAAAATATATTCTTGTTAAGTTTGAACTCGTGAAAAAAAAAAATTCATCAAATTCAAACTTCCCGCCAATATTTGAACTTTCCCGCCAAATTTGAATTTCGGGGGTAAAATCAAAAAGATACTTTCTGGGAAGATTATAGCTTTCCTTCCATTTTCGGATGGAAAGCATCTTCCCTCAAATAAGGGAAGATTGGACCTGTTTGGAAGATGCCGACTGGACTTTCTCTGTACCAAACACCCCAAATCCATGGGAAGATTGGGATCTTCCCTTTCCCTCCCCATACTTTCTTTATAACAAACGGGTCCTTAGTGTCTATGTTTGTTTCATGGCCTTGAGCTATGCTTGATAAGTTACCCTTGTGGACTGTATGGCTACTCTTGTCATTTGTTCTGTAAGAAGTTCTACGAAAAGATGTGGTTTTGAGAAATATGGTTAAAATTGAATATGCTAAATCAAAGTTTTTATTACATACTTGAAATTATTGGATTAATGACATTTATATAGAGTTCTACTTTTTTTTCATGATCATATGATTTAGAAATTACAATTTATTGCTTGATTGTTATTAGCAAAAGATAAAGATGTTTAAATTATTTTGCTTGTTTTTTACTAAATAATAAGAATGAGACATTATTCACTAGAAAAATTCGTTTTGATTCAGATGATATTGTTGATTCTATACCTCTTGCTAAACAGTGAAGAGCCTTCTTAACGTCTTAAAGCTTACAATCTCATTTTATAGTGCTACTAGTTGATGTAATTATAAACTTAAACTTTTTGTATTATTATTAATGCTAGATGCTTCACGTAATCTATAAGTAGGATCCGTATCTTCCTTTGTTGTTTAGAGCACATGAATATTCTATATTACAGTATTATGAGTATTAGTTAACATTCACTTATAAGTTTAAGGCTTAAAAAAATGTGAGTCTTCTCCTATTCTATACCGATGACCCTTTTGGTTTTCAAGGCATGACAGTTGATAGGGCAAAACTTTAAGCCTATAAACTCCGCAAGTGCACGGGCCGTATCAAGTAATAAAGAGTAATTAAAGTATCGTTCCCACGAGGACTTAGTATCACAACTTTAGTTAAGCATTAATTTCACAATTTCGTTTAAGTTGAGAAAACCAAATTGAATTTAATTATGAGAAAGGAAATTAAAACTAAAATTAAAACAAACAAACTACCACAATAATGAACGAGCAACCTAGAGTCACTAATCCTTTATTTGATTCTTAGATTTTATTCCCACTAAATTAACTTTGACTTAACTTCATCGCCTAATCTAGAGTATTAATGTCTATAAATGCCTTCCGGTCCACTTATATACCTACCTTAATTAATTATGTGATGCCTCACACAACTGAATAAGATGCTTTTCAAATCGGGCTCACTCTAATTTGATTATGCGGAGCTTCTAGGTATATTCCTATCCTAGACGCAAATTAGATCAAAACCTAACTTCACGTTAAATTTAAACCTAATTCCACATTATTCAATCCCAAGGTCAATTTAGGATTCCCTCTTCCAAGTTCAACCCTAAATCCCCAAAACATGCTTAATGGTGATCAATCAATAAGCAATAACAATGAACACAGGATTAAATAAACTAAAATAAAATTAAGCAAAATCAATCCGTGGGAATAATCTCTAAAACCCAAACAAGTTCATAGATTCTCTAGGTTGCAAAACCAACTAGCCACACATGGCTTTATTCAAACTAATAAAAGAGAAAAAAATCCAGGTTCAAAGAATAAAGAGAAAGAGAGGAAAAAAAAAAGATTCTCGTCGCCTCCACGGTCCTTCCGTCCTTAGTGGAGATGATGAAGAGAACTGGAATGCTCAGCCTCTACTCCTCTGCTTCTTCGTTCCTTCTCGTTCTATGTCTCTCTCCTTTCTTGCCTTCCTCTTGCTTGTCTTTGCCTCCCTATTTATAATTTAGGTCTTGGGTCATTGATTCTCCTTTTCTTATTACAAAGATATCTCATATCTTGTAATTTACTCCACTGAGATCACGCAATTGATTTTGTTTCTATTTTTCTTGCATGAGACCATCAAGTTTGGCTGATTGCATATCCTCTTAATTGCCCTCTTAATTGCTTTTTATACTTCTTTCCAAATCAGCTAATATTTCTGCACATTAAAAATAGGATATGAGTAGATTTTATGTCGATTTATTCTTTGATCCTAAGTTTGATTCAATGATGGAAAAGTCAATAAAAGATAATTAAATAGGTATGTAATATCAATAATTCCAATCAATTCTCATAAAATATACACCCATTTAATCATAAAATATACACTTATCAAACTCCCCCACACTTAAACATTGGCTTGTCCTCAAGCAAAAGAAAGAGAATTCATTATTTGAAAAGAACATTGCCATAGAAATTCCTAAATAGAGAGCAAAAAACCACCACACTTGGATCATATCATCAAATCTTATTTAAGTTAATGTCTTATAAAAATAAGTCACTAAGCCAATAGAGTGTAACAATCTCTTAACGTGCCATGATCAAAAGATCGGCAAGCAATAAGTGCAACAATAAGATTAGAAGAGGGATATCATGCTACTTAACTCCTCTAGAAAAATTCAAATGCCCTGCAAAACCAAGCTTTTCATTTAATTTACTAAAGATCCTCGAGGTAGGAAACAACTTATTTTTTTCTTTTTTTTTTTTTTTTTTTTTATTTTTTTCTTTTTCTTTCTTGAGCCGTTGTAGGTCCCCTTTTACGCGACCACACATGGGTGATGCAGCACGGTTACTCGGTTACTCCAACAAAGGCACCTCAAGAGGCTTTTAGCCCAACTCATAACCCTCTTTGACTTTACCGTTTGACGCGAGTGCCAACATTGGTGATGAAGTGCCCCGGTTACTAAGTGAGGTCTAGAGAAGTCATTGGAGTTGTTTTTTTTTTTTTTTCTTTTTTTCTTTTTTTAGTCATTTCCCTACACAAAAGTTTTACTTAGCGGGCAAAGGTCATCATCTAATTTTCTAAAGAAATCATGTAGCAAAATATCCATGAACTAATAACTGTTGCTCACATTACAAACAAATCCCTATTCTCATAGTCCATCTCAAGATTGCAAAAAAACTTAAGGCTTAGAGACTTCGTCAAAACATTTTTTTTTTCTATTTTAATCTTTCACTTGATAATATTCTCTAAGATGGGGAAAGCTCAAAATCAAGGTCAATCATCAACAATGCAAAAATCTCATATAAGAAAAAAAATCTTTTCAATTGCATAAGGACAAGCATAACCAAAGAAATTATATCCCTTTCCCCACACTTAAATCAAACATTGTCCTCAATGTTGCAAAAATATAAAGAGGGAAAGGAACTAGTACTCCCCTGGTTTAGGCCTCTAACTCTGATGTGGAGTGCTTTCCCTAGTACCATCCATGATATTTCAAATTTTTAGGGAGAAGAGAGTGCTCAAGCAAGACCTTGCAGCAACAAGAGGAGTGATTTTCTTCAAACCTGAATAAAACTGAAAGAAAGAAAGAAATAATAATAATAAAATATGCAAGCAAAACCCTTGGGTTGCCTCCCAAGAAGCGCTAAATTTATAGTCTTGACCGAGACTTTTCAAAACAAACCACTAATCATAAGTATCAAACACCATAATCACCTTGTCTTCATTCCTTTTCAAGCAACAAGGTATCTCACACAAAAATTGATCATTCAAGTCAATTACTTGTACTTCCTTAATCATAGACAATCTTGGATTACAAGCAATCACTGAATTCAAATAAAGCACAACATGCATATCTTTGAAAATAAATATAGGCACTTCCAAGAATTTAGAGCATCAATAAAATCAACTGACTCTCATCAAGAAGAGTCAACACTTCAAGAGGAGGGTCATGAACAACAACAATTGGAACATCTAGATCAATTTGATCACCAACATCACAATCCTTAGGCTCCACAGTAGGAACCTCTTCTAGACATCCACTATTCTCATTTAAATCAATTTCAAGCTCACAATCATTTTCTCCATTACCCATAGTCTCATGCAATTCCACACCTTCAACTTCCTCACAATAATCATTATCATCATAAGAAGTGGTAACCATGTTTAAGGGATTATCTTGCACCATAGTCTCAAGAGTAGGAACCATTTGACTTGCATATACCTTAATATTTTGGAGACTTGACTCAATGCTAGAGAACATCTCCTTTCGCTCTCTACTAGCTCTCTCTGATGCTTCCACATACTCCTCAAATAATTTTTCCAAATTAGATTTTTCCCTGTAGTCAATGGTGTGTTCTTCAATAGGTGGATAAGAGTAAAAAGGAGGGGTATTTTCATGAGAACAATAAAGATGTGGATCCCTAAAATTATATTGCTCAAAACCTTCACTAGGACAAAATGAATGATCAAAACAAGCTTGGCTCCTAGTGAAATCATCTCTCACGAAATGACTAGTTGTACTATATGGACAATATTCATAAAAATGATTCCCTCCACAATAAACACAAGACATGCAAGCATATTGAGAAGAATCAATATATGGAATACAACCATCATTTATGCTCCTTTTACGTTGCCAATATTCATTCAAAGAATTTGAAATAGCAATCAATTCATCTTGTATAGAAGACGAAGAATTCATCTCCTTCTCAATATTAAGACCAGTTTGTTGCCAATTGAAATCCAATTTTTTTTTTAATTTTTTCTTTTTTTTTAAAAAATAAAAGATTTACAAACTCAAACTCAAACTACTAATGCTCAATCAATTCCAACTAAGACAAGTTGTGGCACACAAGTCCCCGGAACGGCGCCAAAAACTTGATAGGGCAAAACTTTAAGCCTATAAACTCGCAAGTGCACGGGCCGTATCAAGTAATAAAGAGTAATTAAAGTATCGTTCCCACGAGGACTTAGTATCACAACTTTAGTTAAGCATTAATTTCACAATTTCGTTTAAGTTGAGAAAACCAAATTGAATTTAATTATGAGAAAGGAAATTAAAACTAAAATTAAAACAAACAAACTACCACAATAATGAACGAGCAACCTAGAGTCACTAATCCTTTATTTGATTCTTAGATTTTATTCCCACTAAATTAACTTTGACTTAATCTAGCTAATCTAGAGTATTAATGTCTATAAATGCCTTCCGGTCCACTTATATACCTACCTTAATTAATTATGTGATGCCTCACACAACTAAATAAGATGCTTTTCAAATCGGGCTCACTCTAATTTGATTATGCGGAGCTTCTAGGTATATTCCTATCCTAGACGCAAATTAGATCAAAACCTAACTTCACGTTAAATTTAAACCTAATTCCACATTATTCAATCCCAAGGTCAATTTAGGATTCCCTCTTCCAAGTTCAACCCTAAATCCCCAAAACATGCTTAATGGTGATCAATCAATAAGCAATAACAATGAACACGGGATTAAATAAACTAAAATAAAATTAAGCAAAATCAATCCGTGGGAATAATCTCTAAAACCCAAACAAGTTCATAGATTCTCTAGGTTGCAAAACCAACTAGCCACACATGGCTTTATTCAAACTAATAAAAAGAAAAAAAATCCAGGTTCAAAGAATAAAGAGAAAGAGAGGAAAAAAAGATTCTCGTCGCCTCCAGTCCTTCCGTCCTTCCATGGAGATGATGAAGAGAATCGGAATGCTCACCTCTACTCCTTTGCTTCTTCGTTCCTTCTCGTTCTATGTCTCTCTCCTTTCTTGCCTTCCTCTTGTTTGTCTTTGCCTCCCTATTTATAATTTAGGTCTTGGATCACTGATTCTCCTTTTCTTATTACAAAGATATCTCATATCTTGTAATTTACTCCACCAGATCACGCAATTGATTTTGTTTCTATTTTTCTTGCATGAGACCATCAAGTTTGGCTGATTGCATATCCTCTTAATTGCCCTCTTAATTGCTTTTTATACTTCTTTCCAAATCAGCTAATATTTCCTCGCACATTAAAAATAGGATATGAGTAGATTTTATGTCGATTTATTCTTTGATCCTAAGTTTGATTCAATGATGGAAAAGTCAATAAAAGATAATTAAATAGGTATGTAATATCAATAATTCCAATCAATTCTCATAAAATATACACCCATTTAATCATAAAATATACACTTATCAAACTCCCCCACACTTAAACATTGGCTTGTCCTCAAGCAAAAGAAAGAGAATTCATTATTTGAAAAGAACATTGCCATAGAAATTCCTAAATAGAGAGCAAAAAACCACCACACTTGGATCATATCATCAAATCTTATTTAAGTTAATGTCTTATAAAAATAAGTCACTAAGCCAATAGAGTGTAACAATCTCTTAACGTGCCATGATCAAAAGATCGGCAAGCAATAAGTGCAACAATAAGATTAGAAGAGGGATATCATGCTACTTAACTCCTCTAGAAAAATTCAAATGCCCTGCAAAACCAAGCTTTTCATTTAATTTACTAAAGATCCTCAGGTAGGAAACAACTTATTTTTTTTCTTTTTCTTTTTTTTTCTTTTTTATTTTTTTTTCTTTTTCTTTCTTGAGCCGTTGTAGGTCCCCTTTTTACGCGACCCTGCACATGGGTGATGCAGCACCGGTTACTCAGTTACTCCAACAGGCACCTCAAGAGGCTTTTAGCCCAACTCATAACCCTCTTTGACTTTACCGTTTGACGCGAGTGCCAACATTGGTGATGAAGTGCCCCCGGTTACTAAGTGAGGTCTAGAGAAGTCATTGGAGTTGTTTTTTTTTCTTTTTCTTTTTTTCTTTTTTTAGTCATTTCCCTACACAAAAGTTTTACTTAGCAGGCAAAGGTCATCATCTAATTTTCTAAAGAAATCATGTAGCAAAATATCCATGAACTAATAATTGTTGCTCACATTACAAACAAATCCCTATTCTCATAGTCCATCTCAAGATTGCAAAAAAAACTTAAGGCTTAGAGACTTCGATCAAAACATTTTTTTTTTCTATTTTAATCTTTCACTTGATAATATTCTCTAAGATGGGGAAAGCTCAAAATCAAGGTCAATCATCAACAATGCAAAAATCTCATATAAGAAAAAAAATCTTTTCAATTGCATAAGGACAAGCATAACCAAAGAAATTATATCCCTTTCCCCCACACTTAAATCAAACATTGTCCTCAATGTTGCAAAAATATAAAGAGGGAAAGGAACTAGTACTCCCCTGGTTTAGGCCTCTAACTCTGATGTGGAGTGCTTTCCCTAGTACCATCCATGATATTTCAAATTTTTAGGGAGAAGAGAGTGCTCAAGCAAGACCTTAGCAACAAGAGGAGTGATTTTCTTCAAACCGAATAAAACTGAAAGAAAGAAAGAAATAATAATAATAAAATATGCAAGCAAAACCCTTGGGTTGCCTCCCAAGAAGCGCTAAATTTATAGTCTTGACCGAGACTTTTCAAAACAAACCACTAATCATAAGTATCAAACACCATAATCACCTTGTCTTCATTCCTTTTCAAGCAACAAGGTATCTCACACAAAAATTGATCATTCAAGTCAATTACTTGTACTTCCTTAATCATAGACAATCTTGGATTACAAGCAATCACTGAATTCAAATAAAGCACAACATGCATATCTTTGAAAATAAATATAGGCACTTCCAAGAATTTAGAGCATCCAATAAAATCAACCTGACTCTCATCAGTAAGAGTCAACACTTCAAGAGGAGGGTCATGAACAACAACAATTGGAACATCTAGATCAATTTGATCACCAACATCACAATCCTTAGGCTCCACAGCCGGAACCTCTTCTAGACATCCACTATTCTCATTTAAATCAATTTCAAGCTCACAATCATTTTCTCCATTACCCATAGTCTCATGCAATTCCACACCTTCAACTTCCTCACAATAATCATTATCATCATAAGAAGTGGTAACCATGTTTAAGGGATTATCTTGCACCATAGTCTCAAGAGTAGGAACCATTTGACTTGCATATACCTTAATATTTTGGAGACTTGACTCAATGCTAGAGAACATCTCCTTTCGCTCTCTACTAGCTCTCTCTGATGCTTCCACATACTCCTCAAATAATTTTTCCAAATTAGATTTTTCCCGTAGTCAATGGTGTGTTCTTCAATAGGTGGATAAGAGTAAAAAGGAGGGGTATTTTCATGAGAACAATAAAGATGTGGATCCCTAAAATTATATTGCTCAAAACCTTCACTAGGACAAAATGAATGATCAAAACAAGCTTGGCTCCTAGTGAAATCATCTCTCACGAAATGACTAGTTGTACTATATGGACAATATTCATAAAAATGATTCCCTCCACAATAAACACAAGACATGCAAGCATATTGAGAAGAATCAATATATGGAATACAACCATCATTTATGCTCCTTTTACGTTGCCAATATTCATTCAAAGAATTTGAAATAGCAATCAATTCATCTTGTATAGAAGACGAAGAATTCATCTCCTTCTCAATATTAAGACCAGTTTGTTGCCAATTGAAATCCAATTTTTTTTTTAATTTTCTTTTTTTTTTAAAAAAATAAAAGATTTACAAACTCAAACTCAAACTACTAATGCTCAATCAATTCCAACTAAGACAGTTGTGGCACACAAGTCCAAAGAACGGCGCCAAAAACTTGATAGGGCAAAACTTTAAGCCTATAAACTCCGTGAAAGTGCACGGCCGTATCAAGTAATAAAGAGTAATTAAAGTATCGTTCCCACGAGGACTTAGTATCACAACTTTAGTTAAGCATTAATTTCACAATTTCGTTTAAGTTGAGAAAACCAAATTGAATTTAATTATGAGAAAGGAAATTAAAACTAAAATTAAAACAAACAAACTACCACAATAATGAACGAGCAACCTAGAGTCACTAATCCTTTATTTGATTCTTAGATTTTATTCCCACTAAATTAACTTTGACTTAACTTCATCAGCTAATCTAGAGTATTAATGTCTATAAATGCCTTCCGGTCCACTTATATACCTACCTTAATTAATTATGTGATGCCTCACACAACTGAATAAGATGCTTTTCAAATCGGGCTCACTCTAATTTGATTATGCGGAGCTTCTAGGTATATTCCTATCCTAGACGCAAATTAGATCAAAACCTAACTTCACGTTAAATTTAAACCTAATTCCACATTATTCAATCCCAAGGTCAATTTAGGATTCCCTCTTCCAAGTTCAACCCTAAATCCCCAAAACATGCTTAATGGTGATCAGTCAATAAGCAATAACAATGAACACAGGATTAAATAAACTAAAATAAAATTAAGCAAAATCAATCCGTGGGAATAATCTCTAAAACCCAAACAAGTTCATAGATTCTCTAGGTTGCAAAACCAACTAGCCACACATGGCTTTATTCAAACTAATAAAAGAGAAAAAAAATCCAGGTTCAAAGAATAAAGAGAAAGAGAGGAAAAAAAGATTCTCGTCGCCTCACAAGTCCTTCCGTCCTTCCGTGGAGATGATGAAGAGAACTGGAATGCTCAGCCTCTACTCCTCTGCTTCTTCGTTCCTTCTCGTTCTATGTCTCTCTCCTTTCTTGCCTTCCTCTTGTTTGTCTTTGCCTCCCTATTTATAATTTAGGTCTTGGATCACTCGATTCTCCTTTTCTTATTACAAAGATATCTCATATCTTGTAATTTACTCCACCAGATCACGCAATTGATTTTGTTTCTATTTTTCTTGCATGAGACCATCAAGTTTGGCTGATTGCATATCCTCTTAATTGCCCTCTTAATTGCTTTTTATACTTCTTTCCAAATCAGCTAATATTTCGCACATTAAAAATAGGATATGAGTAGATTTTATGTCGATTTATTCTTTGATCCTAAGTTTGATTCAATGATGGAAAAGTCAATAAAAGATAATTAAATAGGTATGTAATATCAATAATTCCAATCAATTCTCATAAAATATACACCCATTTAATCATAAAATATACACTTATCAATAGTTGAGATGAAAAGTCACTAAAAAATGAAAAAGTTATTATATATATATATATATATATAATTATTGGTAATAATTATACTTCGTGTATCTAAATGAAAAAAAAAACAAAAAAAATTCTTCATAACATACCAAACAAAAAATTATCCAAGCTTTCGTTGGGCGAAGCCATTGTGACTACTTCTTTTTTAAATTCTGGCACACCTTGTTTGGAACTACTTGATAGCCTCTTCACAGCTAACTCTTGTCCGCTAGGTAAAATACCCTGCATATAAGAAAACCAACTTTTAAAATCAATCAATTTATAAACAAAAATAATTTTATGATATGATTTTTGAGAGTGGTTCCAATATCCATAAGGAAAATAGAATTGTGTACCTTGTACACCTCGCCATATCCCCCTTGACCTAATCTATTGTCTGGGGAGAAGTCGTTTGTGGCTGATTTGATGTCATCCAAATCAAAATGTAAGGACTCTGCAATTGACATTTCAGCTACATATATAACAGATCCAAAAAAAAAATACATCAATAAATTGCCCAAAGACTTTGCTGCACCCTATAGCTATTTAAAGTACAAACATTTTTATGTTTAATTTGAATGGTTAACTGAGAGCTGTTACTCATTGTGAATTTCTTATAATATTCATCAAAGGAAACTTGCTTACTGCTTCCGTGAAGAGTGAATAAATCGCACGTCTATCTAAATGTGAAAGCAGATCCCATACCAGTTTTAGGAAGTGAAGCATTCATTCTTGCTCTCCAATATTTAACGCAAGAGAAGCAGAGCCAGACTTGCAGTATGAAAATCGCTGAATGGACAACTGTGGCAACAATTGTCCCAGCCGAAATCTTGCTTTCATCTGAATAAATAAAAAAACTAATTAAGTCACAAACACTCACACTCTTAAGATTTTTATTATAAAATTAAAAAAAGAATTTTTTCCTTGGGCTTTTACACATCCACAAACTTCCTATAGAAATTTTTTTAAAAGAGTAAACATGGATATTTGAAGGAATGAAATGATCTAGATACTTAATTTTTTTTTTTTTTGGTAGAAAAAAGTTTTGGAGGGTTCAACATCAGTTCCCCACTAAGGCCAGGGCACGGCCCCGGGCTCTTTGAGAGCTTAATGGGGACTTACGAGATCGCCTACCAAAGGAGTCCCAGCGACGACAGCGGGGATCGAACACACACCCCTTTGGGACTTGAACAAATCCCTTACCATCTATGCCAACTTCCTTTGGCGACCTAGATACTTAATTAAAACAAGTAAATACCCCGAATTGGCTTCTGTGCTAAGCAAATTCGTTTTTGCTTAGCAGGAAGAGGTAGGCGGATATGTGCTGTCCAATCTAATCGAACGATCCAATTTTGATTTTTTAAAATTTTATATTTTTAAGAAATTATTTTAATTGGTATATAATCTAAAATAAATATAATGTCATAACTATTATATGTTTAAAAAAAGACTTTTTTTTTTTTTTTTTTAAATAAAAAAAAACGTCATTTTGAAGAAACTCATTTGAATAGTCTAGATCAAGTCAGGACAACCTAGATTTAATTAGCTCTTCGTGCTAAGCACTTTGCTTAGCCAAAAGGAAAAAATAGTGTCTCCACTAATCCCCCTCTCGACTTAATTTCTTCACCATTGGATTTGCTTATAATGGTTGATATTTATTCTGAAAAATATTATTATCGTTTAATATTTAATAGGACAATAATATTTTTAATATGACATAAAATCTCAATCATTAAAAGTCATTTCAACGATGGAGAAATTAAATGGAGACTCTCCTTCCCTAGCTGGAAACCTATATAGGAAACATATTGAAGTTTCTTCTCGTGGAAGGAATAATAACTGACCTTTGCGAGGAGCTGGTGGCTGTGGCTCTTCTTCTTCTTCCTGGTAAAAGGCGTACCGTTTAATGCCTTAAATAGCAACTTGGCTTTAGGGTTACTCCGCCCACATCTCCATAACAGCATCTAGGTAGATTGTTAATACTCTTACCCAGGCAGTGGAGACAATCAACCCCACTTAAATCCGATGTGCACTGCGCCATAGTATATAGGGGTTCAAAGGCACTAAAGTTCTCTGTTCTGGTCGCAAATTTCTTACTTCCACCTTCCGACGCCTCTTTCGCAACCACTTTCAAGGTTTCACCCAAGAGGTTCATAAATCTATCCGGCTCTGTTGCTTTGGTTCCGTACACAAGTTTTCATGGGGTCTTCTTCCTTTTGGAAGAAGAAATACTACTGGTCGGAGTAACGTAACCAGCACTTGTAGTACCAACCGAAGGCTCCGGTATTATTGGGGCATGACCTAAGGAGATTGTTGATTCCGTTGGAAACACATTCTTGGCGAGCCTGGACGGTAGCATCTCGGAGGCACTCTAAGCGGCCGTAGACGGTGATGTTGGAGTCGACGACGGTGGTGTTGTAAACCAGTGTTTAGTAAGAGCGGTGTGAAGTCGACTATGGCGTTTTAAATACTATATGACGACATTTTGGGGTTAATTGTTTCACATTTACTTTCTCTATTTAAAATATTTGTCCTTTTTTAAATAAAACACATGAATAAAAAATAGATACTTCTCCTACTCTTTAATATAACACTTAGTTAACTTCTTTGATAGAGATTAAGGAAGCTCATATATCATTAGATTATACATCAGTTTATAATTTAAACAAATTAATTTAGACAAAAATGATAAATATAAATAGTTCAAAATAATTTATTTAACTTCATTAATTTATCTAAAAAAGGCAACTGTATCTTATATTAAGGACTGGATAAATTAATGAATATCCATCACCCATAATTTGGTAAGTAGCTTTTATATACTCCTTCACTAATCACTATTTTAGGTAAAGAAGAAGAAAGAGTTTAGGAGAATTCATGAAGCGAATCACTTTGTGTCGATGAATGCCGTTTCGTACGCCTGGCGGCGTAATATGAGTCTGTCAAGTCCGTTTGCTTCACGTTTATATCTAGGGGCCGTTTGGTATACGGATTCAGTGGAAAGGGAAAGGAAAATTAGCAAATTTTTTCGTTTGGTACGTATTTTGGACAAATTCTCCGAGGCCCACCAATCTTCCCTTATATGTGGGAAGATTACAAATCCTAAAATTGGTGGGATCTCAAGTCCCACGTCATTGTTTGTTTATATATATATATATATATTGACAAATTTACCCCTCAAATTTAAACTTGGCGGGAAAGTTTTTTACGCAAGTTTGAACTTGATAAGAGCATGTTTTTTTAAAATATATTTTAGCAAAAAAATTATTTTTCTTTTTTTATTTTGAATTAATTACTTTTGAAGGTAAAATATACATTTCTTGATTCTTTACCAACTACTACCCCTTCATTTTCTTCCTACCAAACAACTCATCTTCCCTCATCTTTCAAAATCTTCCATTCCCTTCTTTTCCTTCCTCTAAATTTCTTTTCCTCCTCAAATTTTCCCGTATCAAAAGAACCCTCATAGTTTTTATTATTTTGGAACTTTCAACGCGGCAGATTTAGAATTTGAGAACCAATGATTACAAAAACAGAGATGTGCACAGGTTTCCCTATCTATCCTTTGGATAGGCGGAGAGAGCTTGGCTCTTCGAACCGTCCACTTTTTATTATTTTTATCCAGTGATATTTATATATAAAAAATCATTTCTTAGAAAAATATTAGTTGAGAGATTCTCTTTATTTTAGATGACCTACCTATTAAAATAATTTTTTAAAAATAAATCTAGACCGTCTATATCAAATCTAAACAATCTAGGGGAGCCAAGATCTTTCAACCCGAACAAGGGAATATGTCATAAATTGGATCTTCATCTCCTGAACGATGCGCAGAATTGCTTGTAATACTACCCCAACATTAATTATTTCTTGATTTTTTTTGTTCAAACCCTTGATTTCCTTAATTATTGTTTACCTTTTAATGAATGAAAAACGCTATACACGCGAGAAATATAAATATACAATCATCAAATTAATTAATTATAATTTATTTAATCTCTATTTTGACAAAATTTTATTTAGGGTTAAGGTGCAAAAATACACATGTGCTTTGGTAAAAAGAGTGCCGAGTAGCAAGTGCTTTTTTTAGGTGCAAAAGTGACTATGTGGTTACAAAAGTGAAGCAAAATTGTACATTGACCGTTAGTTGACTTTTTCTATACTAAAAATGATGACGTGGATGTTAATGCTTTATGAATTACAGTTCTGCCCCTGATACATTTCAAAAAATTTCAATTTAGTCCCTGTATAAACTTTTAAAAATTTTATTTTAGTCCTTGGTCAAAACTTGCATTTTGACCAGGGACCTTCTTCTTCCACCAAAGAAAAACCCGAGAGGCGGACCAGAGACAGCTCGGTTTGATTTCTCCATTAAACATGCTTCCATGTGTTCCACCTTCCCTCTCTTCCATTTTACATTAAACACATAATGCTTTCGTGTGTTTTCTCTGTTAAGACAGTGAGGGAAGATGATAATGGCGGTGATATTGTGTGGTGTTTGTGAGGACCAGAGGGAGGAAGGCCATCGTTCGTTCTCCCTCTCTCTCTAGGTTGAAAATGATGCCCCTCCTATGGTCTTCAACGTTCGTGTCCGACTCTGTTTCTCTCATTGTCAGGTTGCCGGCAATGGAGGTGAGAAAAAAGGACAGTGAGACATAGAGCAGGGGATCATTAGTGGTGATGGTGGCAGTGAAAAACAAAAGTTAGAAGTCTCCGGAATCTGGAAAGAATGAAAGAAGAGAATCTGGAATGGGTTGGCGGTGGCTGGAAAAGAAGAGGGTGACGGTAGAAAGGAAGAGTGAAATTTCCGACGGTGGCGGTATTCTTCTCTCACCGTTGATTCACCAAAGCCCGAGCTCTCTCACCGTCGATGCACCTCCATCTCCATCTCCTGCTTCCCGCTTCCCAAAGACTCTCTATCTTCATCTTCTTCATCACGACGCTGTTGATGGCGGTGCGGCGGTGATGGCGGTGCATCTGGAATCGGTGGCCACCATGGCTAATCGGTGATCACTTCCTTCTGGTGTTTATCTTTCCAAATGAAAAAAAAATTGTAACTGGAAACTCTAGTGTTCCAACGTGTAAAAGGAGGTCTGAAAATCTTAAGTGTACTGGGGCTCGACAAAACCAAAACCCATGGTTTTGCATCAACGCAAGAAGACTGAAGCGCGGAGGAAATGATCTCGTTGACGCTGCGTGAAGATGGCGAGAAAGAAGGGAAGAAGAAGTTGAGAATGGAAGAGAGGGAAGGAGCAACAGGTGGCAGCATTTTAATGGAGAAGTCAGACCCCACTGCCACGTCAGCGTCAGATAACGGTCAACTAATGGTCAATGGTAATTTTGCTCCACTTTTATAACCACATAGTCACTTTTGCACATAAAAAAAGCATTTGCTACTGGGCGCTCTTTTGACCAAAGCACATGTGTATTTTTGCACCTTAACCCTTTTATTTATTTAAAGCTTAAGCACTTAATAAACATGACAATGAAGACCAATACTTTTCAAGTATTCATTAATTGTCGTTTATTAGACTCTTCCTTCCGTGTCCAATTTCAACGCGGCCACTTTAATATGTCATGTAAGTTGTAAATGAGACCGCGTCAATGCCCAAATCAAATAGGAATACCATATTTTTAAACTTGCGGCAAACAAATTAATTTGATTATTTTTAGATCATAAACACAAGAAAAAAAAATAGATATATACTCATCACAGTTATTAATATAAGAGCTAAGTAACACGTTGGAAAAAAAAACCTAAATAACATATTTGTGGATAATTAAAAAATTAGTTACTTATAGTTAATGCGTAATGATTTTCTTAAAATACACATTTTAATCATATGCATTGCAATTATATTCCCTAATGGAAACTCCTTCCTATGTGCATCGATTTATATGGATACTTTGGAGGAAAAATTATAAATTTGGATTACAAATAGAATGAAATCTTATATTTTGACCTAAATTAACGCCCCTTGTCCAGCTCTTATATTTAATTAGGACCAAAGATAGAGTATGTATATATTTTTAAGGGAAAATCCACCTTAAAGCCTAAATAACCAAAAAATTGTCAAAAAAGGCCCAAGAAAAAGTCACATGTCAAAAAAGGCCTCAAGGCCTTTTCTAGTATTATGTCATAAAACGTTAGTTGTTAACGTGTACTAATATAGTTGTTAACGAGTACTGATTTAGTTGTTAGGATATTGTTGTTAACGTCTCTTGATTTAGTTGTTAATGTTCTACTGATATAATTTTTAACGTTTATTAAATATTACCAGAAAAGACCCTGGACCTTTTTTGACATGTGACTTTTCTTGGGCCTTTTTTGATATTTTTTTGCTAATTTGGGCCCTAAGGGGAATTTTCCCTATTTTTAATGAAGCATGGTCACGACCCAAAAATCGGGATGTGACAAACACGGAATATGAGAGAATCCACATCTCTAAAGCCTTAAATATATACTATCTCCAGTCCTAAATATGAACAAGGTTTATTTTTTGGAGAGATTAAAAAAACTAATTAAATTACTATAAAGCATTTATATTTATTATTTTTTGTCCAAATTATCTTACCTAACTTATAAAACGATATATAATATAAGGATACACAACATATGATATGATATGATTAATTAATTTATTTAGCTTCTTTAATCTTTCCAAATAAAAAATGAAAAATCAACTATGTCTTATATTTAGGACCCGGAGGGAGTAAAATTTTTCATACTTTATATATATACCACGTATTTATAACACATAATATAATGACAATGCTTGTATTTCATAGTATAAAAATTATAGACTTCCTATATAGAGTTATGTAAAATCTCCCATGAGAGCAAGATCTCAAGAAAATTCTACAATAACCTGTTATAGTTAAGAGGAGGTCTTCTCCTTATCGAGAAATACACTAACAAGGTAAATAAGGCGAGGATCCTATCTATAGCATAGGTGGAGTACTTAATTCACAACAATAAATTCATAAGTTTAGATTTTACATTAATTGGGAATTATCAACATGACTCTTAAACTTCAAACAACAATATAGTTCTTCATCGATCAACAAGAGAAACATAGCTAGCTGCACAATATATCTAAGGCTAAAAATATTTTCCAGTGAATAACGTCTCATATAAAGAATTTAATGAAAAAAACTAAAGAAAAGTAACAAATAATACTTTAGACAGATTTAACTTTGAATACTAATATGCAACCGTAAACATGTGAAATTATATAAATGATCATCAATCAATTAAGTTCAAGTACGTAAACAAACAACTTGTAAAATAAAATCCGTTCCAAATAAAAATTTTGAATCCTCATCTTTCCAAAGGACTTCAACAGATGGAAATAACAAGTGCGGACACACAGTCCATAAGGGTAACTAATCAAGCATAGCTCAAGGCCACAAACACAAGGGTGAATATACGGTCCACGAGAATAAGTAACCAAGCAAGCACAACCCGAGGCCATGAAACAAGCACAGATATGAGACCCACGAATAACAAGCGTGGGAACAAATCCCACGAATATTAAGCGTGAGTACTGTGCCCATGAAAATCAAGTGACCTTGAGGTTAACCATGTGTACCAAGGTATTCCTATTAATAACCAGCGTTAACTGTACTCAGTCTTCTCAAAAACATTTTCAAACATGCATGGGGTCAATTTTCCTTCAGCAAACAAAGAGATTTCTTTTCAGACAAAGGAGCAGAAACATTCAGGAAGAGAATCATTTTCTGATGATCAATTATGTTTCATGGTACTCAAGAGTGGGGGTACAAGAATATAAATGATAAGCATTATTTGAATTTTTTGTCCTAAGATTATATTGTTAAGGAATCAAAGTGGGATCTGGAAAAAAATAATAATAATAAAAACAAAGTCAAAGTGGGGGACCTGGGAGACTTTGGCTCGTGACCGAACAGTGAATAAGGCAACGTGAGTCTTCTTCCATGAACCTGCAGAGTTAGGTCCGACCAACTTGGCCTTTGTGAATTAAAACGCTCCCAGGACGTACGTGCCAATGAATTTTCAGCGTTCATTTATAGCACGTCCGACTTTTCAAGCCCCATATATACGACCGTGAAGGCCCTCCTTTTCATTTCTAGTCGTCTTTCGTATTATTGGTTATCATATACTCCCGCTAACCATTTTATAAGCATTTTTTTTCGCATTGTGGAAAACAAAAAGGTGGTTAAGATTAGTTAAAAACAATAAATATGTCAAAAATATAATATCTTTTCTATATATGCCCCTATTTATGAAAAGATCATGGAAGAGAGAATGAATAAAAATGTGAGATAGAATGAGTATGAAATATGAGAGAGAATATGTAATAAATGGTTGAATGAAAAAGAATTAATCGTTCATTAATATAAAGGTATGTACTCCCTCCGGTGCTTTTTATACTAGCCCAAAATTGGATTTGTTTTGGTCTTTTTTATAAGAGCTCACAAGAATTGTTTGAACATTTAATGAAGTCTTTCCAATTTTTCCCTTATTAATTATATGTATTGCATTAATTAAAATATTAGAGATACTTATTTTACTCTATTTCTGTCTTATTTACCCCCTCATAAATAAGGGCATACTTGGTAAAAAAAGAAAAGTTTATTTTATACATACTTGGTATTATTTTTAACTAATTTTAAGCGCCTTCTTAAACCGCATGATTCGTTTATCGAACTCTTATAAATAAACTGAAGGAAGTATTTAATAGAGGTAGAAAATTGAAAAGTAGTTTAAAGTTTGAGACAAAAAAGAGGTTGCTTAATTATATTAAGAATAAACTCTAAAAAGAGAAAATTGCTTATAAACATAAGGGAGTAAAACGTTTGTATAATGAAAACCTGAGAGCTAAATTTCTCTGCTTTATCGCAATCCATGTTCATATAGGATCTCGTGAAGGTACATGGCCATCATTGACGAAATTAATCATAATCAATTACACACACACACACATATAGACATTCATTTAGTCCTATTTATGACGCATCTCTAATATGTTTATGTAGGTGAAGAAAAACCTTAAACATCATTAAATTTTTTTTAAAAAAATAAAATCCTAACAATATATAAACAGTAGTTCCCTTCCTTTTTTTGTCTACACACTGGATAACTTCTAATATGCATTATTTAAGCTCTTTCAATCCTTCTTTCCTCATATTCATTCTTAATCACATCTGCTCATATCAAAAGTCATTTTAAACATGAAAAATCCCAACAAAATCAACCAAAAGTTGTGAAAATATATAGCAAAATTGTGACTTAACACCAACCAATAAAACTACTTTCTTGTTTTTTTTTTTTTTTTTTAAATATATATAATCAAGGGTTTCCCCTCAAGGTGTTGAGGCCATATGACACTCTCCCAAGAAGTGTACTTTTTGGGATTTGAACTTATGTTCTGTTCCTTATTTGGGGGATGAGACCCTTACCACCTCAACTAACAAGTTTTTGATAATAAAGTTACTTTCTTAGTCATGCATAAGATATTTTCATGTCAATTTTATAACTCCTCATTTCTTCAAAAAAATAATAATATCAATTTAGTTCTTTTGGAGAAAAAAATAGTAGTCACTAATGGAATTAAGTGCTAAAACTAAACAGGAAATTTCATAGTTACATATAAGAAATTTTCAGCATGTAGATGCAATTATCCGATGGGAAAAAACATTAAATCCTGAAGAATGATCATTGAAAATTAGCGAGGGACATCTTACTGATTGTAATCTTATTGACGCCAACCAGAAATCTAAGAAAATGTGTTTAGCTTCATAGAGGTTTTGTTGGTGAGGCACGGTTTTTGCTTATTCAAAAGCCCATTTTAATTTCTACAAGTTCAAATGTAAAGCGAACAGTTATTTTTCGATTCAAAGAACTTGAATACAATCCACACAACATTAATCTTGTACCATGACTTCTTAAGTCCCATACGACAATGAAGGCCCCCTTTTCTAGTTTTCGTTACTGTCTTTTGCTTAAAACATTCAGCAAGGACAATTTGATCCATCACTTTCCCTTTTGCTTCTCTTCATTTATTAATTCGATTTTAATTATGATCTACATGCAATCATTGATTACTGATTAAAAGATACTCCATGTAATTTAAACTTTCATCATATCCTCCCCTCAGAAGGTAAAATGTACAAATAACTTGTCTTCATTCTTGATATCACTTGAACAAAAGATTTTGGAGGGTTACTTGTTCTATTTTGTTTGTTTGTTTGTTTTGTTTTTTTTTTTTTTTTTGAGTGAAATACTTGTTCTAATTTACCATACTATATTTTTCATTTAAACATATGAACCAAGAAAACTAATTAGATAATTCAGTTTTCTAATTAAATAGTTCAAGTATCTCTTATAAAAAAGATCTGAGGATGAATTAGTTTGGAAAATTCTGCTTATATCTAGGGAGATTAGAAATAAGGAAACAAATCTTTTAAGTAACCCGTAACTTGGAATATGTCCCCCATCACTACAACTTACTATATAGTTTGGAAAATTGTGCTTTTGGAACTTATGTGTTAACCTTAACTTCTGTTGCGACTTTTCGTGCTGAAAACTCCACATTTTTAATTGTCTTGCATCGTTATTCAAATTTCAATACTTTGAGCGTGACTGTACAAAGAAGCTGCTTTTCACAAACGTGGTTTTAGAATGATTCAACCAAGGCTCCACAGACATATTTTTCATCACTAACGGCGAACAATTAACGATGGAACAAAAAAAATGAATTCTAAGAATAATCTTTGAAGATTAGTGAGGAACATGTAACTTTAAAATATCAATTAGCAACTTGGTATACACATAGATAACTTGGGGAGCTCAAATTGCCCATCTCTATACGCAAATTGATAATTCTTATATTTAAGTTGTCAATACCCAAACTTCAAAATCTCACATTCCTATTAGATTACCTATTTAACATTTTGCTAATTTAATAGATATTTGAGGGTTTTCTTAATTCAAATAATATTTTTCTGTCATTTCTATTTGCTTATTCCAAAACCCATTTTATGCGAATTGCAGTGTGAAGCGACCAATTATTTTAGGGTTCAAAGAACTTGAATACAAACCACACAACATTAGTCTTGTACCATGAATTTTCAGCGCTTTCACACATACAAGCGCGTATAGTACGCCTGACTTTTTAAACCCCATACGACAATGAAGACCCACTTTTCAGATCTTCATTATTATCTTTTGCTTAATTTAAGCATTTAACAATGACTACTTTTTGGTCCCCCCCCCCCCCCCAATAATAAAAAAAAAAAAAAAAAAAAAAAAAAAAGACTACTTGATAAGTTTATCATTTCCTCTTTTTCTTCTCTTCACTTATTAAATTCGATTTTAACTATCCTCTCGTGATTTTTCTCTCCATCATTACAATTCTTCAAATGTCAACTGCGTCATGAATGGTTTGACAATCATCAACCGAAACATCATTGAATAATAGTAAAAGATATGTATGTATGATGATAAGCTTTCATATTATCCTTCACTTCAAAATGTAAAATATATAAATAACATGTATTAATTCTTGATTCCACCGCTATTTAAATTTGTTTACGTAATAAGTCTTATTTTGAAATTAAACACTAGTTTCAAACTTCTATCAATTATTGACATAGGTATACAAATACTGAGTTGAGTATTGAACTAAATAAGGATATATATTAGCGAGGATACAAATCAGTAATGGGATCTTCATCCACAGACCGTTGCACGGACTTGCTTGTGGATTGATCCGAGCTACTCTCATAATGTGCAAGGAGAGTAATGGAGAGTGAACGCAGGCCTAGAAAGAATTAACAAGATATGCATGGAAAAACAATAATATAAGAACAATTCATTCGCCAATAATTTGACAGCCCATTCTAAAGATCCATAATTCAGAGGCCTGCATTTCATATGTTCTCGTTGCCTATGTTCTTGAGCTTGAATTTCTTCAACTTTTCCTTGTCTAGACAAATAATAAAGTGCAATATTATAAGCAGAGCAGCCACCCCAAGGATGCCAATCCAAATCCTTAGTGAAACTCTGCATTTTCCAAGCTGAATGAAAAAGTTCACCATCTGGGGTCACCAAGTGGAGGCCATTAATATAAGTGAGTGTCAAGAATGTGAGAGTTATGCACATAGCAATCGATAACATCCACACCACAGCCTTATGCTTCAGAGGAACTCCACTTACAAGTATAAGAACAACTGTGATTGATGAAATGAAAAATATGTTATTGTACTTCATCTAAGGATGAAAATAATTAAGGTGTGTAGATAATAGTTGTTACTGCTTCTCCTGGGCATGCTGAGCTTCCATTTCCAATGTCTAAGCATTCAAAAGGATAATCTGGTGATGATATTTTTTGCTGAACAAAACCACCCTTGAAATGTAATGGTCGATATGACCGTAGCCACCATACTCAAATTGCCTCTCATCTCTTCTAACCAATTACCATTAGATCTCAAGTTACGTTCCATGAGCTTTAAAATCTTTCTCCAACCCTTTTGTGGAATAGTTGTTACGTTGATGAAGATGGTGGATGCGTAGGAGTTTCCATTTTGCTATGATGAATCTTTTTTAATCTTTTTTTTTTTTTTTTTTTTGGGGGGGGGGGGGGGGGACGAATGAACCTTCTATTCATTCCATTTAGTACTGGGACTATTTTTGTACAGTGGTATACATAATATTGGATCATATGCATCCCCCACCCCACAACAAATAATTTATAAACACATTTTTTTAGTAATCATCAAGTTAATTTTGCTTTTAATATATTATAAATTTATCGATAATCAAATTTCTGCAAATTTTTAAAAACCTACTGAAATTACACAAAATACTTTTATGATGCACCGATACCGGCATGGCATTTTCGATATGTTACGATACATGACGTTGTTATGTTACTTCCAAAATACTAATATTTCGATATGTTCGATACGTCTTAGTATTAAATAATATTTTTAATATAAAGAGTGTATTTCACATTAACAAAATATAATAAAAGAAAAAATCATTCGCATAATTAAACTGCATCTCCACTAATAATATTTGCCTCCAACTCTAGCTTACCTAGGGAATGGGCAGCAACATCTAAAGCTCCAATATCATTAAAGGTATCAACTGCATCTCTACTAATGTCCCAATGACGACTTTCATTATATTTCGGACTGTTTCTTGATAAAAGCCAAAGGTTGCTATATATGTAATCGAAGTCTTCAGCTCGTTTGGGATCCATTCTATTACAAAATTGCCATTTGAAAATATTACAAAAATGCCATTTGACCCTTTGACCAAGCTGATTCACAAAGTCCAGGGTAATACGTGTGTCCAACAAATTCGCGTATTAGATACGTTTCAGAGGCCAAATATCACGTATTGGTGCATCATAGAAAGTGTGACTAGTAGCATTTTTACAAATAGATTGCAATGATGTTAGGCCTTCTATAAATTGGATTTTAAAGTAATCAATATGAACAACATATTTTATATGAAATAACAACAAATATAAAAACTTACTTTCAAATATTTAAAAAATGTAAAAATTTCTAACTCATTTATAATTTAATCAATTTAGGAAATTTAATTTTTTTAATACACTTTTCTACATTTGTTGAAAATTAAAGGAAGTGCAGAACTTTTGATTGTACTATCGCTACAGAAAGTTTTGAATTTTATAAACCAGTTTCGATATCGGTTGTAAAGGCCTTTTTGTGATTGCCGTAAACGAAAGATTTTGTAATGATAATATATCAATAATTTAAGAAGTACGTAACTCACAAGATCACCACCATAGTTAATGATAGCCTTGAAAGTTAATTGTTCCCACTAGTAGTCAAACATTCCACATGAAAGAGATAAAACACTACATTATTTAATTCATGGAGGGGAAGGGATATACGAGAGAAAGGGGGGGGGGGGGGAGGGGGAAATCATGGAGGGGAAACCAAACAAATAAATGGAGAATAGAAGAGAGAGTCAGAGAGAGAACTCGATCAATAGTCAATTTTATTTAATTCATACGATATACAAAGCAAATGTGTTCAAGAGTTATGACCGATACTCTAAGAATTAATAAGTAAACATTCTAGAACCCAAAAATTAAATACGAATGAACAAAAGAGACAATAACTCAACTAAAATTAAAACCAACTACCACTTCGATCCTATTTATAAGTTGCTTTTAACACTACAAAAATATTGACTTGTCGCCGCTGAAAGTCCAAAAGTCGCTCTTTGAAATGACCGTAGTTGATACTTTCGTCAGCGACATTAAAATGTTGCCACCAAAAGTAGACAAATGTCGCTGCTGAAAGTCGGGTTTCGGCGGCGACATTTGTTGCCACAGATACTCATTTCAGAGGCGACAAAAAATCGCCTCGATACACTTTTCCATTGCGACCAACTATCACTTCTTGATACAATTTTCAGCGGGACACAACTGTCCTTTGCTAATATTCTTTTCGGTTCCGACAAAGAGTCATCGCCGATACACTTTTCCACAATGACCAACTATCACCAGCGATACAGTTTTTAGCGGTGACACAACTACAGCCGTAGATAGTCTTTTCAGCGGCAACATTTGTTGCCGCCAAAAGTGACATTTTAAAAAAATAAATAAATATAAATTGCTAAAATTAAAAAGCGTACCTCAATTAAAACCGGTAGCATATTGATTAAGATCGAAGAAATTTGAAACTAACAATGTATTAACTAACAGAAATGATATTTTTTTGGTGTCCCATGGAGTCTTATTATCTCCCTGATATAAATCACCACTAATTTTTTAGGGGAGTAATTTACACTAATAGGAAGAAACTGGACTGATTTTGTGAGTCGATCAACAATCACCCGAGATAGCATCAAAATGCCTAATCTTAGGTAGACCGACAACTAAATCCATGGTAATATCTTCCCATTTCCATTCGGGGATTTCTAGTCCTTTCAAGAGTCCTCCTGGTTGTTGGTGCTCGATTTTAACTTTCTGGCAAGTTAGGCATTTAGCAACATACAAAGTTACATCTTTCTTCATGCCAGGCCACCAAAATTCTGATTTCAAACTTCGATACATTTTAATTACTCCTGGATGAATAGTGTATCTGCTTCTGTGAGCTTCATCCAATATTCTCTGCCTTAACTCATCATTTGGTGGCACATAAATTCGTTTCTTGTACCAAACTAGACCACTCGGGGAAAGATCATAATCAGAAGATTTATTACGAGATATTATTTCTCAAATGGACTTTGCTTGCTCATCTTGCATTTGAGCTTCTTTTATCTCTAACTTTAAGTCATTCTCCTCCTGACTGATAAGAAGATCAGTGATGTAAGCTTCATAAGGCTTATCATCTTTTGCAAGGATTTGATTTGATAAATTCAAATCTCGAAAATCTTCTAACAATTTCCGCTCGGCTACCATCATGGATGCTACTTGCATGGATCTTCTGCTTAGTGCATCTGCAACAACATTAGCCTTACTTGGATGATACTTGATTTCCATATTATAGTCTTTAAGCAACTCCATCCATTTGCGCTGTCTCATATTCAGTTCTTTCTGGTCGAATAGATACTTAAGGCTCTTGTGGTCACAATACAATTCAACAACAGCACCATACAGATAATGTCGCCATATCTTCAAAGCGAACACAATCACAGCTAGCTCCAAGTCATGTGTAGGTTAATTCAATTCATGAGGCTTCAACTGATGAGAGGCATAGGCCACAACTCTGCCCTGCTGCATCAGGACACATCCCAATCCCTGAAAACTAGCATCAGTATAGACCATGTAGGTCTCGCTCGGATCTGGGATAATCAATACAGGTGTCGACGTAAGCCTCTCCTTCAGCACACGGAAGCTTTCCTCACACTGAGCATCTCACACAAATGACTGGTTCTTTCTTGTAAGCTTTGTCAATGGCGACGCAATTCGTGCAAAATTCCGTATAAAGCGGCGGTAATACCCCGCAAGACCTAGAAAACTACGAATTTGGAATACAGATTCTGGCCTTTTCCAGTCTAGTACTGCTTCCACTTTACTAGGGTCCACTGCAACCCCTTCTTTAGAAATCACATGGCCTAGAAATTTAACTTCTGAAAGCCAAAATTCACATTTACTGAATTTAGCATAGAGTTGTTTCTCTCTCAGAATACCCAATACCAGGCGCAGATGATTTTCATGTTCTGCCTCACTTTTTGAATAGATTAATATATCATCGATGAATACAACAACAAATTGATCCAGGTGAGGTCGAAATACACGATTCATATAATCCATGAAAACTGCAGGAGCATTAGTCAACCCAAACGGCATTACTAGGAATTCGTAATGCCCATATCTGGTCCTGAACGTAGTGTTCGGAATATCCTCAGCCTTAACTCGTAACTGATGATATCCAGACCGTTAATCAATTTTTGAGAATACACAAGAACCAGATAGCTGATCCAAAAGATCATCGATCCTGGGAAGTGGATATTTATTCTTGATTGTCACCTTGTTCAACTCCTTATAAGCAATACAGAGTCGTAGACTCCCATCTTTCTTTTTCACAAATAGGACTGGAGCTCCCCAAGGTGAAACGCTTGGTCGATAAGTCCTTTTTCAAGAAGCTCGTCAATCTGTTTTTTTAGTTCCGCCATCTCATTAGGTGCCATTCTATAGGGTGCTTTGGAGATTGGTCCAGTACCAGGCACTAACTTGATGGAAAACTCCACTTCTCTTTTCGGAGGTAGTCCGCTGATGTCATCAGGGAACTCTTTTACTACTGGTATCTGGTCCGGTGAGAGCTCAGGTTTGGTCTGTACCGAAAAGAACACAACATATCCTTAGCAACCCTGTCTTATACATTTCTCGGCTTCGGCAGCTGAAAGGAGATTAAGACTAACTTTATAATCTTGTTGAGATTCCGGATATATAATCTTTCTGTTTCCGAAATCCATAATTACGTTATTGGCCATTAGACAATTTACACCCAGTATTACGTCAATTTCTCGCAGGGGCAAGCAGATTAAATCGATTGCCATCTCATGCTCGTTCACAACCACCACACAATTCAAACAAACATCAGCAGTTTTTGTCTTTACCCCTAGGGTGTAGACACATTCAAATCATAAGGCAATTTATGAACGAGCAAATTCAAATGTGTCACACAATCGTATGGAATAAATGAGTGGCTAGCTCCATTATCGAATAATGCATGTAGTGAGTGACCATGGATATAGATCGTACCTTGAATTAATTCAGGATATTTTTGTGCTTCATCTCTGATCAGGGCAAAGACTCGTCCTTGGTTCTAGGGTCTCCTTTCAACCTTCTGCTGTGGGTAATCGCGACTAAAATGTTCGGGCTTACGACAAGTGAAACAAATAGACTGCCCATTACAGTCAGTTCCTGGATGAGTCTTCCCACATTTATTGCATCTCTGAGGCTCTGCAGGCCTCCTATAGTTTCTCTGGCCAGGTCTGAAGGGTTCTTGGTGTTATTGCGATTTCCGGACCATGGCCCCTTATGTTTCTGGGATGAGCCCCCACGGCTAGAATCACCGCGATTAGATGCATTCCTAGAGGCACGCAGATCTTTGAGATTTCTTTCAACTATCCGGCATTCCTCAACAGCCTGATTTAACATGTGGAATTGCCGAGCAATTAATTTTTCTCTAAGTTCATATTACAATCCCCGAAGCAAGACATCTGCCAAACTGCTTTTTTGCATTAGGGTTCCTGTGGTATGCAGAATAATGCGATAATCGAGTGAATCTGGCGTAGTACTCCTCAAATGGCTCATTGTCGCCCTGTTTAATATTCAGAAATTCAGATTCTTTTGCAATGCGGATGGAAGGAGGCTGATACTAATCATTAAACTTCTCCTGAAATAGCTCCCAGGTAATTGGAATATTCCGGGCGTGAAGAGTGGTTTCTGTGTTGCGCCACTAGCGGTCAGCATCACCTTCAAGTTTATAGATGGCCAGTTGAGCTTTCCTTTCATCAGGGCATTCCCGAACTTAAAAAATTTTCTCCAACCGCAAGATCCAGTCTTACGAAGCGTCAAATCTACCACGGAATATAGGTCTTTGCTTGTTTACAATAGAGACCCAAAGCATATCGGAGCTTCAATGGCTCTATTATCTTGTTGTTCTTGTTGCATCTCTTCTTGTTCATCCTCATCATTGTCATCATCATTATTGTTGTTATCATTATTAGCCTCCTGTTGAAGATTCTGGTTCTGTCGTGCCCTTATATCGTTTATTTCAGCTTGCATTCCCTGTATCATGTTTCCTTGCTCTTGTAACATTCCCAACATCTGCTGCATTAAGTTTGGATCCACTTGATGGAGCTTTGGTATTGGTATCTCTAGGTTTCCTCCCCTTCGTGCCATGCCTATATTTTACTATATAACAAAACAATAAACATCAATCCCATAAAAATATTAAATTTCAAATTACGCCATAACAAAAGATTAAGTAATGATTCAACAAATCAACACCGGGTACTAGAGACATAAGCGTTGGTAGTAAACCATACTAATATTTTATATTGCAACATAGGTTCATAAATATTACATCATGCTTCTACATATACTGCATCATCATTTTACACATTATAAGTCCCTTACATATACTACACCAAGATTTCATACAAACTACTGATATTTTACAATATTTCACAACAACTTCCTAACTACTGCCACTTCTGCTAACCCAGTAGCTCACATATGATTGTGGATGTAAAGCCTAACAAGGGCTATGAAATTATGAAAGTCCTGACCAGTAACCATTTCTAGCTCAATTATTTGATTAACCAAGTCTATCCAAATACGAGTCCTCAGGAAAAAACGTAAGACAGCCATTTTCCACTGCTCTAGAGTGTGTTCCAACATTCAAATGTCCATTATAAGAAAGTTCCATCCTTCTAATAAAGCTAAGGTATTGCCCTCTCAGGGTTTCCCTTTCAAGACAGGCCATGTCATACTCCACATGTGCCTCATTGAACAAATCTTCATTTATGTTCATAGAATAGATAAAAGGTGAAATATAAGAGTCAGCAGCCTCGCGGCTAATCAATGGTACTGGCTCTTGAGGAAAGACCCATGGTTGGTCAATATCCCCAACAGAGGAGTGAACTGATCCATGTTGTTCTTCATCAATCACTTCTCCTTGGTCAGGCTCAGGGTTTTGTTCAGGTTCAGGTACCGGTGGGAGTACTTGTAAAGGAATAGGTACAGGTACTAGTGCATTTTCAGGCATTGGCACAACTTCAGGTGCAAGCCCTGGTATAGGTACAGGATCAGGTATCGGTGCTGGTACGGGAGCAAGCATGTATTCTGGATAAAGTGCGGGTACGAAGTCAGGCAGGTACTCAGGTGCAGGTATATAAGCAGGTGGAGGGGGAAGCTCGGGTACAGGTACTATCAGTGCATCCTCAGGGGCAGGTGCAAGAAAAATCTCAGGTGCATACCCAGGGGCTGGTGGAGCTGCTCGGTACTTAGCTCTACCAATAATTCTAGGCTTGGGTGCTCTTCTTCTACCATATTGTCTTCCAAACCTTCTATTACCCATTTTTCCTATTCCATTTGCCCAAAATTCATATTAGTACCCTAACCACTTTAATTTACCTTTTACCATTATCGTCCAAACCGTGCTCTGATACCAAACGGTTACATCCCTACCAGCCTCGCCCTCACGGGTGCCGGGTTAGAGGGATTTTCTTTATTTAATTGTTACCTTACCCTTAATTATTTCCATATTAACATGCATCAGAGTGTTACGCAGCAGTGCATTGGATCGGTTTGGACGAATACATAATACTGGTAAAAGTACGATAAACAAAAAGTAAATAGTCCCGTGGGGTTAGGGTACAGTCATCCAAAATAAGTACCGGACAGAAAGTAAGATAATATACAGTCATCCAAAATGTAAAATAAAAAAAGTAATATAGGGCATCTTCTATTTCTTCAGCCTTCACTTCCATGCCCTACCTCAGATCTCCAAGTTAGCTCAGCTAGATCTACCTATATCTCTAGCACAGTCTGGAGTTCAAATTGAACCCCGAGTCCTTTGTTAAACTCATATCCAATATGTATGCGGTGTATGTATGCAATCCACAATCAGGAAAGAATCACTTTTGCATGATTCCAGTGGCCATTGAACCTTTAACATGCCTAGTTTTTACTAAAAATACCCCCAGAGGTCACAAAACTTCGTAGGATTTTTCTGTATAAAAACATCACTTGCTGGTCAGAGGCAACATTCCATATTCTGGGCTATTTTACAAAATTTATTTCTCCTAGTAGACATCTTGAAAAATTACAAAATTATATACCCGAGTGAACCTTAGGATGTCTACTTTAACCCTGTAAAATTTCATGGCCATTGGACTTGGTTTACTATTTTAAAACCATTTTTCAAGTACGATCGCCCATAATTCGCTGAAGCTGGCAGATTCTCTTTTTTAAAGAGCTTATTATTTTATGTTTGAAATTCCTTTTAAAAATTCATTCACCAACATATTCCCACTCCATTTTCCACAAGGAATATGTTGGTAAGCTCATATTACCAAAATTCAAAACATAAGTCACAAACAAGCTAAGTGAGTGACTTACCCCTTCCTTGTGTTTTGGTTTCTCTTAGATTCCTTCTTCTTTGAGCCACTGACTAAGGTCACCCTTCAGCAATAAAAGGATCATAAGAATATTAGATGAAGGATTGAGGAAGGTAGAAGGCTTATTTAACCAAGGTTTACACCAAACTCACCTTGTCCTTCAATGTGTGTGCTTCCTCTTTCACCTAGTGTAGGAGTTCCCTTACACTCTCTTTTCTCTCTTTTTCCTACGGTTTGGGTAAGCAAAAGAGGAGCTGAATGGTCCTTTAATAGGCACCTTGGTTATGCAATTTATCATAGTCATCAATTGTCCAAGTGTCCAAGTAATTAATGACGTGTTTCCTTTCTTTTTCTCCAAGGTTTATTGACTTTTCTTAACTCCAAAAGGCTGCACGAGTCTGATCAAATTTTGGGCAGATTTTATTCACTTCATGTGTCCTTTTATTATCCATTTAGGTCTTATACAAGGTACAAGGTAGTTGGCCCTCAATTCCTAGTTTTAAACTTTGGCTTCTCATCATAAATGTATGACTTTTGCTTTATTTTGTTGTCCTTAAAGCTGATGCAATTTTAATGATCTGCATGAGGTTCAGCTTTTTGTCCTCAATTGGCTTCAAAAAGAAGCTTTTATTTATCCCTTGTTGGTGCCTTCTTATTGGTTAATTTTTCCCATGTGTTTGACCCTTCATTTTTGCTTTACATTGACTTGAATCATCCTTTTTTTTCTTTGCTTCTTGGCTGCAGCGAATTAATGGCTGAGGGTTGGGGTCAGATTTTGTCTCAATTGGCTTCATAGATAAGCCTTGTTTGGTCCTTACTTGGTCTCTTCTCATTGGCTACCCTTTTCCCGAGTATTTGACTTTTTAGTTGGGCTTTATCTTGGCTTTTCATGGGCTTTTGATCAGATTTTTCCCCCTTCTATTCAGCTGATGCGTGGCTCAATTCTTGGTGGCCAAGGAGGTTGACGTCAAATGGCTATTAATCTCTTTGTACCAACTTGAACCCCTAGGTTGCCACTTGTCACACTAGGGATACTTGATTGACTTTGCATGTGAATATATGAGTTTTACATTGATCACTCTCTCCTCTCTTGGGCGACGCATGTGGGCTTGTTGGAGAAGATTTATTGATTTAATGATGCTTCTTGACTCTTATTCAAGAAGCTAGTTCATGCCACTTTGGTGATGTAAGCTTAGTTAGTTCCATTCTCAAGTCCAAGTTCCATTGCAATTGATTTCCCTTTGACTTCCAATTATTCTTGTTACATTGAAAATATTCTTGACTTATTTCCTCCTAGTGTCGTACGTGATTCCTAGTCCAAATAAAACAAGAATGTACTTTTAATTAATTTGGACATTAAGTCACAATTATAGTGACTTGTAAATTGTCTAAAAGCCTCTAAAATCATTAATTTATTATGTCATTCTAGTTAATTAATTTAGTCATAAGGTTCCAAAGAAAATAGATAATTTACTATAGCCAACTACTTCTCAATATTTCATTAATATATGCTTTGTACATTGTGGCAAAAATAGGGGTGTTACAACCACATTTATACCAAATATAGAGGAGCATGTCTAAAAATTATGACCGGTAGTAGATTCACAAATATAAAATACTTTTGAGACCGATTCCTTTAATATGAGGTCTAAACAATATTATTTAGACTGGTTTCCTAAACAACTGGTCTTAAAAGTATGACCTAGGTGGAAGTTTTGTAAATATAAAAAACTGTTAAAACCAGATGTTTAAAAAGTCCGGTCTAAAAAGTTTACTTTTAAGACCCGATATTTAAAAAGTCAAACAAACAATCTAAAAAGTATGACCAGCGACAATTATGTAAATATGAAAAACTTTGAAGACCAGATGCTTAAAAAGTCCAGTCTAAAAGGTCTACTTTTAAGACCCGGTATTTAAAAAGTCTTGTCTAAAAGGTCTACAAGATGAATCTTTTCTTTTCCTACACCGAAAATTGAATTTTTCTCTTCCCATGCCGGATACAAGCAAAGGTGCCTGGACCAAAGAGGAAGACCAACGCCTTAACGATTATATTCGGCTCCATGGTGAAAACTCTTGGCGTGTTCTTACGCCTCTTTGATTTTGAATTTCTCTTTTGATTCATTTTTCCCTCTTTCTTTTGATTCCCTTTGTGTATAGGATTGCTCGGATGTGGAAAGAGTTGCAGATTGAGATGGATTAACTACCTTCGTCCGATTGCAAATTTCAGGCTGAAGGAACCTTTGTGATGAAGGTAACCTGCAAGAAAGGAGGAGACAAGCTGATCGCTATCTTGGAGGCCTTTGAAGAGAAGGGTCTCAACGTGGAGCAAGCCGAGTTTCGTGCAATGAGGGATTTTCTATGGAAGCCATTGTTGTAGTAGACGACCAAGTTGTGGACACTAGAAATTTTACTGAAATGCTTCTTAGAGCCAACGGAAAGAAGATTGAGGAAAACAACTAATCAAAGGTTTCAGAAAAATTGTACTTGGAACATGCAATTACAATGTATTGTATTTGTTCAATATGTTGATGCAGTCTAGTTTATACCCCAAAGAATTGTAATGAGAATCTACAATTACAATGAAGTAAGCATCGAACTTGTTTAGTTGAGGGATTCTCCATGCCTTTCCGCATCGGAAAATCGGTAAGGGTATGTTTGGTTTGGGGGGGGGGGAGGGGAGGGGAAGGAAGGGGAGGAAAATGGAAGGAAAATATTAAAAGGGGAGAAAACTTTTGTGGGCCCCACCACAAATAACTTTTCTCTCTCTCCATTTTCTCCCCCTTCCCTCCCCTCCTCCCCCAACCAAACATACCCTAAAAGTAATCCGTTTGGGTTGTATATCCAATTCTCGCAGTTATCTTTTGATTCCCTTTAAATTGCATCGATTTTGAAGCATCAAGGTGGTGAAGGGGGAGATTTTTTGTTTTGTTTATGCCAACTTACTTTTAAGACTAGATGTTTAAAAAGTCGGGTCTAAAAAGTCTACTTTTAAAACCAAATGTTTTAAAAGTCCGGTCTAAAAAGTCTTACTTTTAAGATATCATATTTTAAAAGTCTGGGTATTAAAAGTCTAACTTTTAAGACCTCATTTTAAAAATCTGGTATAAAAAGTATGTTTTAAGACTGGTAGCATATCCGATCTTAAAAGTTGTAATATCTGAATTTTGTACCACGAGAAAAAGGGAGAAAAGTCAGTGTAAAAGTCAAACCGCGGGTCCCACGTTCTGAGAAAAAGGGCAAAATGGGAATAAATTGACAAAAATTAATTTGGGCAGAATTTTGGGCCCCAAATGGCGCATAAAGGGTCCTTTTAGGCAGGTGAAATGATGGGGAAAATCGGTAATTATTTAAAAGTTACGCGCCACAATTGCAATTTTTTTAAAGTTTCGGGCCAAAACAGGTAATTTGTCCCAAAAGAAGAAAATATCTAGATATTTTGGAGAGGGTTTTGACACTTGGCAGCAGCTGGACACCTCTAGAATTCTCTAGATTTTCTTGGAGAGAAAGCAGTGCCAAATGACCATTATACCCCTGTAATGTTATTTTAATTATTGGATGGAAACCTGCCCCTAAGTCACCATCAAGGGCAATCTTGGGATCTAAATTTTAAGGGTTAAGATAGAGCCACATGCCTTGGACCAGAAGACTCTAGAAAACCCTGGAAAAGAATATTCTAGAATATCTTGGGGAAAAAGCCGGTGAAAATGACAATTTTACCCTCGAGGTGTCATTTAACCATTGGTTAACTCCTTTAACCCTGAAGGCTATATAAGGACACCTCCTCCCCATTTTTGGCTGCCCTAGGACGTGCTCAAGGAAGGAGGAAGGAGTGGGCAGCAAGGTCTTGGTCCAAGGAAAGGTGGAAGCCATACGTAACCGAAGCCTCAAGGTAAGTCCTAACCTAGCTACAACTTGGTGATTATTCTTTTAAGCTTCTGCCCTATGGTGTTCAACATGGGGATGCAGTGGGAGTTTGATGTTTTTAAGGTCTCAAATGAGTCCAAAACATGATTTTGTGTGGGGTTGAGTCAAAGTTACCTTTTTCACACCTGAAAAACCCTAAGACGTTGAACTACGTGAATCTGTCGATTCTGATGTTTTCTGGGCAGCATGTAGTAATTGGTGGTTTTAAAATAGTAAATGAATTCCATTGGCTCTGAAATTTTACATGGTGAAATTAGACATCCTCAATATGATTTTGATATAATATTTTGTGTCATTTGGATTTTCCAACTGAGATATATTTACTGTTACGAGATGACCTAAAAACCTGGACTCTGTCTCGGACCAGTGGTTAATGTTTGGAAATAAGGACAAGTTTCGAACCCAGATAACTTTAGTAATTAATTTTCATATAAAATATACATCCTAAGGGTTCTAATTGCACTGATTTCATGTCGATACTATTTTTTCTAGAATTTATTAAAAATCTTTGAAATTGGGTCAGAGGTTCTGAAAAATTATGGTGCCATGCAAATTTTATGGAACTTGAAGTAAAGTTTGGATATGTGATTGAAAGTGTGATATTTTGTTGTGAATAGGGTGTTAGCACATGTAGACCCTATTTCCAACACCAAGGGAAGATATTACTATTTTCAAGGCAAGCCAGGTAATAACGGTTGTCTTGCATACTCTATGTTGCTCTTACATGTGTGTATTATCATGATGTAGGAGTTGGGTTGTAGCACCTAGTGGACTGTGTGTCCTTAGGTTGCTGCTGAAGTTCAAGGAATACTTATCGGGCTATGGTTCCTATTGGACTGTGTGTCCTTAGGTTTCCGTTACAGTACCGAGGGCATGTATATCGGTATATGAGGTAGGTAGGGCCTGTGTGACTGTGTGTTCATAGGTGGCTGCTGAGACCTCAGGAGGGGTCGGTAGGGGACTGCAGCCCTGACTACTGAGACCCTTAGCGCTCTGGTAATGGGGGCTTGTCTTGACCAGGCGGTCCTGTGGTTTATTGTGCCAGAGGCAGATGTGATTTACCCTTATTGTGCCAGAGGCAAATTCATACATGCCAGTATTTTGCCTGAGAAAGATTTATTTCCTGATTGTGATTTGCATTGCATGATACATATTGTATATGAGTCTAACAGTTACTCTGGGGTTCAACTTTGAACTCTAAACTGGTTTCAAAGGTTTAGATGCAAGGCGGTAGGCCAGTTTCGGTTGGACTGTGGACAAAGATAAGGATAAGAGCAATGGAGCTGATAACTGAAGACGTTTGAAATGCCCTAACTCATGTTGTTTGTTTATTTCTGAATGATTGTAAGTACGTTGAATAATTGTACCCTTAACCCTACGGGGATTACTTAATGGTTTTTTGTATGTACATTTACCAGTATACTATGAGTTGTCCAAACTGATCCTATGCTCTGCCGCGCACACTCTGATATATGTTTTAGGTGATAAATTACAAAGGAAAAGTAATAAGCGAAAATGATCCCTCTATCCTGCCACCTGAAAGGGCGAGGCCGGTAGGGGTGTAACAAAAGTAACAAACTTTTTAGACTTCCTGTATCAAGACCGGTTCTAGATCCAGTTTAAGAGGCATTTTTTTATCCGGTCTAAAAGCCTTTTTTTATTAGTGTAATAACCTTTCTTGATTCCCTACATCTCTTAACCTGAGTACAACTGAATTTTAAGTTGTATATATCACGCTTATATTCCTCTAGGAATTTAAATTAACCAGCATATGTCTGAACATATGTTATCAGTCACTCATTCGTCCAAACGTTATGCATACTCTCTATTGTGACTCACTCTGATCTATTAACGCCTTCACTGTGATAATTTCACACCAATTAGTCTAATAAGAGATTAAAGACATAAATGGACATCATAATGGACGTAGGAATTAGGAGCGTTACACAACAAACTGTGGAGGAGGAGAAGATAGTAGAGAATTGTTATTCTATGTCTATGTCTTATTATTATATTCACTTATGTTAGTTCTATATGTGTTTTGATGATTGGCAATTGTAACCAAGTTCAAAGTTTTGTCTTAGTAAGTTGGAAAACTTACTGTCATGACAAAACTCGAGTTTTGGTTTCAAAACTCGAGTTTTGGTCTTGGCAAAAATATGCTCTATTTCGACAACTGGAAAGCAAAACTTGAGTTTTCTTTTCAAAACTCGAGTTTTGTGTATTGCGAGAGCACCTGATTTTATGAGATGATCGATTCAAATTTCCCACTAGGAAACTCTCCCACATGCCATTTCCTTCACTAATTTCAGTCATCCTCTTTTATTTCAATATTTGGTTTGATTGGTTCTGCTGAAACTTTGAAATCTCCTCCTTTCTTTGGCAAATCACAACTGAATTTGATGAATATAACCTTTGAGAGAGAAGGTTCGGGACAATCACGAGCTCCTAGCGAGATCACAATCAAGAGCTCCTCAAGCTCGTGCTCAATCTCAGAATCAGGAAGCCCAGTCTGCTCCACCTCCTCCTTCCTCTTTTCCATCAGATTTTGACATTCGTGTGAAGGAAATTGTGGATTCTGCCCTTGCAGCCATGACCATGAGAATTGAGTTTGAAGTGGGAAAGTTGAGAGCTGAACACGCTAGGGGAAACAATGGTTTGATTGAGGTTTAGGATGCGATGAAAGAAGACTTGGTTGGGATTTACGGGCGAGACGGCTAAGATTACGAGTTGGTTGAGGATTATGATCTCGGGCTAACAACCTTGTCTCGTGTCCAACTCAAGTTTAAATGACAAAATGGATCGTTGTTGAAGCATTTCAACATTGGTTCTTCTTGACTTTTGGAACTTCTGGCAGCCAAGTACATCGATCCTGTATCGACGGATCATCATCCCCTTCCTTCACCTTCGCAAGTCCACAGATTCAAGCATCTTCACCACATCCAGCCACTCCTATTTTCACATCTCCCATACCTCAGTCTACTCCTACCATTGAAATTTTACCCACTCCTTCCCTAACTACTCCAGGAACTGAGATTCTCCATCCTCCTTCATCTTTTCCAGTCACTCCAGCCACTGTGCCATTTAATCCTCAATCCCCTCCAGCTACTCCTCTTGTTGATCCTCATTTTGAAGATGACAAAGGGGGAGAAGATCAGCTAGAAGATCAGAGCTAGAGCAGAATTTGAGTTATGAGATTTTTGAACAACTGACAATGATTAGTGTATTTTGATATCTTTTGATAATTAGCTATGTTGCTGACAATGCTTAAGTGTTTGCAATTTCTGTATTAAACCTTTTAATCTTATGAATGAAATTACTTACTTACTTTAATGATTTATGCATTGAGTATTCCTTTTTGTTGTGTCTCTCAATCAAGCAAAATCAATCTTGTTTCAAAAACTCAAATTTTTCTCAAATTCTTTAAAGAATGGTTTACAAGTGTTGTCATCATCAAAAGGGAGAGAATGTTAGTTCTATATGTGTTTTGATGATTGACAATTGTAACCAAGTTCAAAGTTTTGTCTTAGTAAGTTGGAAAACTTTATTGTCATGACAAAACTCGAGTTTTGGTTTCAAAACTCGAGTTTTGGTCTTGGCGAAATATGCTCTATTTCGACAATAACCGAGCAAAACTTGAGTTTTCTTTTCAAAACTCGAGTTTTGTGTATTGCAGAGAGCACCTGATTTTATGATCAAAAACGAAACTCGAGTTTGGCCAGTGAAACTCGAGTTTGGGTTTGGCCGAGAGCCTTTGAAGTTTCCAAGTTTCAAAACTCCCAGTTTTCAAAGAGCACTTTGCCAAGTTTTGAACTATTCAAAGAATTTCTCATATTTTGTGAAATAGTTCAAAACTCGAGTTTTGGGTTCAAAACTCGAGTTTTGATATGTTACTCGTGCACTGGTTTGCAACATATGAAAACCGCCGAGTTTTGAACCAAAACCTCCAGTCTTCGGTTTTCTCGAGGTTTTCATTGAACATATGAAAACTCAAGTTTTGGAAGCAAAACTCGAGTTTTGGTCCGCGCAGAGCATCCAAGTTTTCACAATTGCAAAACCGCCAGTTTGATATGTTCACGGGTTTTCGAGTTTTCATGTTTCAAGTGAAAACTCGAGTTTGGGAAGACAAACTCGAGTTTCGAACAACCCGAGAGCATCGGTACTCTCTTGATTTGAAAACCTCCAGTTTTGGATGAAAACCTCCGGTTTTGATGTTTTGGACTAAAACTACATTTTCATATCAATAGTCCAAAACTCGAGTTTTGGGCAAAACTCGAGTTTTGAGTTTTCCATCGAAAAACCTGGTTTGAAGCATAAATCACGATGTTGCTCTGGAAGAAGCAAACTCGAGTTTGGATTTGGAAACTCGAGTTTGGTCTTGTGCACGATTGAAAACTCGAGTTTCAAAGAACAAAACTCGAGTTTTGATCGCGATTTTGAAATTTGATTTACACGATTTTTCAAATCATTCTTGTTTAATCTTAATACTTCCCGGGATTATTCTCTACTATTCTTAGCTATGTTTAATGAGTTTATTATTGAGTTTCAGATGGTTTAGAGAAAGATTTTGAAGTGTTAAAGCAAAAAGCAAAAAGTGGTTGAGAACATTAAATGCACTAGTCGAAAGTTGCACAACTTTGGCTAATCCACACGCACACGTCGCAAAGCATTTAAGAATGTTTTCCACAATAAGCAAATTGCATCTCTAACGGATTAATTTGCGAAGGTCAACTCGCATTATTTGGCCAGTGGTTTAAGAGAATATTAGAGAGAGAAAGTGCCTAAGCCACCTTTCAACCTTGCGAGAACCTCTCCAACGGATCTTTTGGGATTGCAACGGTCATTTAATGATCTCTAAGTATAAATAGAGTTGCATTCAAGTCATCCCAACTAACACACTTGCTGAAGACGAAAATCATTCAAGTCTTATATTTATTTCTTCAGTTTTTATATCGTGTAGTATCTTGTGATACATTGAGCTTGAGTGCTTATCATATCTACTCTTAGAGAGTTTATTTCTGTGTATATCATACATTGTAACAATCTCAAGTCGTGACTTGGAGATTGGGAAAATCGAGTACAACTTGTAAGGGAGAGTTAGTCCTAGGGAGAGGATAACTCTTGAGTACAGTGTGTATACGATTGTTTACAATTACTGACTTGTAAGGGGAGTGAGTCCTAGGAGAGGATCATCGAGTACGAGTGTGTAATTGTAATTGAGTGATAGTGGAAAATCCCAGAGTGTTTCTGGGGACTGGACGTAGGTCAAAGAGTTGGACCGAACCAGTATAAATCCTTGTGTCCTTCTTCTTCTTCCCTCACTCTGTTTATCTCTGTTTTCATAGCCTCAAAACAGAGCAATTTCTGAAAAGTTTTAAAATACCCAATTCATCCCTCCCTCTTGGGTATATAGCTCCACTTACAACTTAGTCATATCAATTCTTCATCTCATTATTATACATAGCTTTTCTATGATTTGAACGGGCTAAATTTAAATTTACTTATAACTAATGTAAATAAAGAATGACACAAAGAGTACTAGTGGATCCCATTTCTGATACTTTTCTAGTTCTAAATATAGACAAAGTTTATAGTGCAAATTATGTTATATGAATAGTGTATGTAATACCCTAAAATTCATATTTATCATAAATATTATATTTTGATAAATAGTGCCTATTAAAAATAGGTGAATATGTGGTCTCAAAATTGAGTAACATATTTATGTTAAGTTAGGGAATTTTCTCTAAGAATTAAGGTAATCAAAATAATCAAGGAAGTGTTATGAAACCACTTGAATTAATTAAAGGAATTAACCACAATTAGGAAGCAATGAAATTTGCATTAATTAAAATAATGGTATAATACCCCAAAATTCATATTTCTCTTGAATATTATAGTTTGACAAAATAATACCTATTTAAAATAGGAAAGTATGTTGTCTCTAATTTTAGTAATTTATTTGTTTATTTTCCTTGGAATTTAAGAGGCAAAAATCCAATTTTATTTTAGGGACCATAAGTTGCCCTATGATTATTAAATTAATGCATGGTGCATAAATGACCAAAGTAAACCCAAAAGTTGTGAGAAAATAATTAATCCAATTAGAGAGAAAATTTGCCAACAATTAATGGACAATGAATTTGCAATAATTAAAGTAATTGTATTAGATGTTCATAATTAATTAAATCAACTAATTAAGAATATTAATTGAGATTAGTTATGGAGGGCTAGGATTAAACCTCATAAAGCTAAATCCTAAGGCCTTAAATCAATTTCATAAAGTGGAATCCTTGTGAAAGTAAAATCCACCAATGAGAAAAGAGTTGTGTATGTGCGTGTGTGTGTGTGTGCAAGTAAGAGAGAGTGTGTTGTGAGTGTGTGTGTGCAAATGTTGTGAGGGTTGTGAGTCTAGTGTGAGAGAGAGAGAGAAGAAAATTAAAGCAAATTTGATAAAGTTTGAAATCCTAGAGTAAATTGGATAATGGTTTGAAATCCGAGTAAATATCGATGTACACAAGTAAAAACTCAAAACAACAAATAAAGTGAGAATTTATACAAATTTAAATAGTTGTGAAGAAGTAGGAACCCTGGAAAAAATATAAAGATTTATCTTGAACCCACATAATTTAACCTCGAAAGTAAGCCTAGTAAAGGCTATTTTTGCAAACGTTGAAGAATAAGCTTAGTACAACCAGAGGAATCTAATTAGACCATAAATCTGGATATCCAACTACTAATCAAAAAGCATACTCAGAATTTAAAAGTAATAGTGATTGATCATGTTACACTCCTACCGGCCTCGCCTTTTCAGGTGGCGGGTAGAGTGACTCTTATTTTCAAATAAATATATATCAGAGTATCCACGTAGCAGAGCAACGAGAATAATTTGGACAATATAAATTTTGACAATGTAAACAAAATAACACCCTTCTAGGGTTAATATACAGTCATCCAGATAAACGTCCCAAAATAACTATCAATATACAGTCATCCAAGACTAAACATGTAATAACAAAAGCTGCCACCATGCATCGCTAATCTTCAATCAAGCTCCCTCGTCTTACCTTTAGCCTCCGCTCTGTCTTAGAAGCACTTCTGTATTCTTATAATAATAATCGGGATTCATAAATGAATCCCAGAGTCCCCATTAATTTCATATACAAGGCATGTACAGAGTATGTAAGAAAACCATAAATCATACAGCATTCACAGGTCGCACACAGCGAGGCAGACAGCCAAAACCGGAACAAGCAGTCACATATAACATGCACTACTTAAATAAGGCACATAATCATGCCAGGGTCGCACACAGCGGTTCCGGTATCCAAAGCGTTTGGAACACATATCATCGAATGCATAACCGATCATGGTAAGTTATACATACAAAGTCACACAAAGTATATGAAATTAAGGTTACTTACCAACGGGTAGTTGATTAGTGAAATAGCAAAGATCCGGCTATTATGTAAGAATGATAGACCTAAAATAAAATAACATAACAAAGTGTCACCGCTAATATCACTTCTTTCTTATATTTATGTACTTGTAAAGGGGTCTTCCTACTTTATAACTCATTAATTCCCTTTATTATTGAGTACTTCTTCTTTGGTGAATTTTCTCTTATTTTCGCACATGGTCCTCAAAATTTCTGAAATTGATCCAACTTCAAAATTCATAACTAATTGTAGAAAAATCCGATTTGGGTGTTCCAAAAATCTATATGATCCTTGACATGTCTATTTTTGTCTAAAAATACTTTTTTAGTCCAGAAACATGTGAAAAATTTCCAGTTTCCGAAAATACCCCTGTGGGTTTTTCTACCTTCTTATTTGCATATATTCATACTTCTTGTTTTCTAAATCGTACTCCATACTCTTCCTCATACAAAATTTCATCTTAAACACTTTTAAACCATCAAAACCACCAAAATATAATCATATCATTGAGTTCTAGCTATTACCCAAAATTTCCTTAAACTTTTGCAAGATTTCAAGAAGTTAGGGAAGAGAACTTACTTGCTTGAAGTTCTATCTTCTTTGGCTACTTCACCTTGATCTCCTTTTAATTATAGCTAGAACTCCAACAATATTATACAAGATTACTAATTGAAGACTTAAACATACTTGTATGAATTTAAGAGAAATAAAATAATTCTCATAACTTCCTTACCTCTTTTCCTCTTGAAATCCTTCTTGCTTATGGTCTCCACAACACTCCCCTATCTCTCTCTTTTCTTTAGTGTAGATGGTGTTTCTTGCTTGCCAAAATGGGAAGAGTGTGGTGCTATTTATAGAGGTAAGGCACCTTATATTTTCTCTATATTTCTCCTATTTTTTGGAAATAAAATCAGATTTTCCTCCCCTTGCTCCATGCTTTCACGCCACTTGGGTCCTTCTTTATTGAATCAAAAGTGCACTCTAATCATGTGCTTTATTCTTGTGGCTACAATGCTTGCTTAATGGCTAAGGTGTATTAAGTGGCACAAGCTATGTATAAAATATTTCCAAGTGTCCCCTACACTTTTTCCCTTTAATTTGTGTGTTGCCACTTAAGTAGCTTAGGTGTCCCCTTAGGTGTCCCTTAATTGATTACATATGCATATGTGTGTCCAACTTTTCCTCCTTTAAATATGATCTTGCCACATGGGTGCTTAGGTGCCCCCTTCATGATAACTCATCTTTCCATGTGGCCCTCTCATAATTATAATCCTTATTAACCAATCAAATTAAAACATATATTATTTGTCTTATTTTATGGAAATTCCATATATCTCATTAATATAATATTAGTTAGCTTCATACAAAATTTACATAAAAGAGGGTTATTACAGATCAAGCAACCAAAAATGAATTTCGTTAAAGTAAAACCGAAGACTCAGTTGGAAGAAACTTACACAGAAGATCGCACTTTACTTCTTGAAGAAGTAAGGAAAAATATTATGGAAGAGAGAAAGGGGAGAGAGGAGTGTGAAGTCAGTTTTGAGTAGGTGTGAGGATGAGATTTAAACTTCTCAACTAAGTTTAATCCAAGGGATTAGAATGAATAAAAGTTGTTAGGTAGTTAACCCACAAATTGCTATAAATAGGGCCTTTGGCTCTTCATATTTTCTCACACCAAGATAGCAAGTAGCAATCTGATTCTAAGAGTGAAAGAGTGAGTGAGAGTCTGGGAGAAAGGAGGAGCAAAGTCCAGGTATGTTCTTGAGTTTAAGCTTTCAAATTCTTAGTTATTTTGTGATTTTAGTCTTTAGTCTTTTAAATATATTTTAGTTATCATGTTTTTGTAGTTAAAAATATTATTATTTCAAAAATATGATGAAGGAGATGGTATAGCAAAATTTCAAAAGATTATGATCAAAGTAGCGAAGCTCGCGAAATCTTATCGGTTAGCGATTCTTGAAGTCGGGGTAGAAATGCCGTATTTTATGTTAAAGATGAGGTTCTAAAATTCTGAGAAACTTCATGGTTAAAGTAGACATATAGGGAATTTCAAAAATGCCAAGAACGTGTTAAATTGAGCTCTATACAGTGAGATAAAAATTCTCAAAGTTGGGCTATGTTTTTTGGAAAAATTCTGGGCAATGTTGAGAAAAATGAAAACTGGGAATATTTCATAAATTCTGGGTAAAACTAAGTTTTTTTCATTGAAAATAGAAATCCTAAGGATTCTGAGGAATTTTATGGATCCTCGTTTCAATGTTTGCAGATTTAATTATGATTTTGAGAAATTAACCGAAAATTTCGCCAAACAATTCAAAGATAGCGTTGTTTAAAAAAAAAAAATGTGAGGGCAAAGTTGTAATAATAAATCCACCAAGGGTAGAAAGGTAAATTAAACCCTTAGGATATTATTCTAAGCAATATGATATTTATCAAATATCATATAATAATTCGACAATAACGTATAGGATATCCGGAGCTCCGGGAGTCGGATCAAAAAGGGGACGTTTGGCCATTACACGGTGAAAGGTACGTTCACGTACAGTAACTTTAACTCTCATCTGTCTTGGTATGGCTTTGATATGATTGGTTGATTCCTGATTGATTGTTTTCCAAAACTGTGAATATCTCGTGATATATTTTTTATACTTTTCATATGAGGTTAACTGTTACCTGAGATCCGATGGGTATTGGACCTCAGATGTGTCTAAGGTTCAGGAAAGAGGATCTCAGGAGACGGCATAGACGGAGTCAGAAAAAGGCATTAGTAGACGGAGCCGTGAAGAGGCACCGGCCGAGACAAAAGTTAGAAAAGGCTTAACGGGGACTAGTTCGGCATGAATCTAATAAAGTTATTTCAAACCGTTTGGTGTCTAGAAAGGGTTCGTCTATGTGGTTTCGTCAGTGACTCGCCGTGAATTCGGGGAGACTTCCACTAGACACCGGCCTGGCCAAATTGTTTGATTGACTGAGTTAGGTTCATTGCCCCAAGTCTAGTTAAAGGCTTGGTTTAAGGTTGTATAGTTACCATGTAAGAATTGTAATTATACAAGCCTTGTAATATTGTATCACACAAATATTCCTTCGGGATTATTTTTATATATCAGTGTATGTTGGGACATCATCATATGTCTGGGCATTTTATATCAGATACTCATTGTCCAAATGTTAGTACATGCTCTCCGTTTCCGCATTACTCTGAGTGGTAGCACCTCAAACTCTGTCATTTTTCTAAAACTAAGTGTCAACCGACACATTTTGAAATATAGAAATTTGGGGTGTTACGTGTATGCGCGTGGGAGACTTTATCGGAAGTTCCTTTACATTTTTTATGAGAGAAAATTCATTTAAAATAATTATCTCGTACAATATAACATTACTTAAAATAAAATTAATCCTAAAACACATGATAATTGATGTGAAAGGGCGAATATGGTTGTGCCTTAATTCCTTCTTATTCTAATTTATAAACTAAATAAAAGCAAACAGAAAATTTGACGGAGGGTTGTTTGGACAATATATTATAACTGAAAGCTAGTTTCAAAAGTTTTAAAAATGGAAAAAACCAAAAACCAGAAGTTATGAGAAAATTATATATCTGTGTGTGTGACCACGTGTTTGTGGGGTGTGCGTGTGTGCGGCGCATGTGCATTTGCAACTGTGCGCGTGTGCGAGAGAGTGTGGTCTGCGTGCGAGCCTCCGTGCGTGTGTTTTTTATTTATTTACTTTTCAGTATCTGAAGGAGCAACCGAAACAATTTCTATTGGAGGTAATGGTAATTTGTGCAGCCCATCAAGCACTTGAACCAAAATAAAATAAAATAAAAATATCAGCATTTGTTAAGAACATAGTAATCACAAAAGGGGAAAAAAAAGATTATACTACCTCCAGTATTTAATATAAGATACAATTGACTTTTTTGAAGTGATTAAAGAAGCTAAATAAAATGATTAACCATAGCATATGTTGTCTATCATTTCATTAGATATGAGTTTATAAGTTAGATAAATTATTTTAGTATATATAAAAAATAGCTATGATTAGATAGACAAAATATGCTATGATTAATCAACTTATTTAGCTTCCTTAACCACTCAAAAAAATGAACTGTGTCTTCTATTAAGGTCGAAGGTAATAATATATAATATAGAACCACAATCTTCCCGCAACAAGTGCATTATATGTATGTATGTATATACATTAATACTCCTCTGGCACTTAGGATATTTTAGAGAAAAACATGTTATAGTATATATAAATTACCTTAAGTAACTTTTTTAATACAATTAAATGAGTTAAATATATAGGTGTTGTACTTAGGATGAGACGAGTATGTTATATGATCCTCCAGTTCAAAACAACATATAATTAAGGCATGAGCAGGCACCAGTTCAAACCTTTTGTCCGGGAAATTAAATTAAAAATAATTACATGAAGTCAATCACTGATTTGCTTTTCGAAACATACAATACGCTTAGGCAAATCGATATCAGTCATGGCTACATAACCGTCAACTGATGATGAAAGGCCGGTTGAAATTAATGCCTTCTTGAATGCGCGACACAACATACATACGTGGAACAAAAAGAAAGACCAACGCCTCATCAATTACATCAACATCCATGGCGAGGGTTGCTGGGGGTCCCTACCCAAAGCTGTTGGTATTTCTATATTTCTATCTCTCGCTCTATATATAATATATCTTTTCCTCTCTCCCATTCAAATAATGAGCCTTCTCAATCCTCCCCACCCAGGTTTGCTCATAGGTGGCAAGAGTTGCAAACTCAGATGGATTAACTATGTACCACCAAATCTCAAGCGAGTCAACATCACTGAACGAGAATATGAGCTCATCATCAGACTCAAAAGCCTCCTGGGCAACAAGTACTTCTCTAGTACTTCTCTAATTACTTCATCCTAGTTCCTCTCTCTCTCTACAATTCCCTTAATAATCCTTTCATTTTTTTCCTCATATACATATGTATGTCTGTGTGTCTGTGATCCTCCTCTCTCTACAATTCCCTTAATAATCCTTTCATCATTTTCCTCATATATATATGATCCTTCTTCTTCAGATGGTCTCTGATCGCTGCGAGGTTATCGGGAAGTACCGACAAGGAGATCAAAAACTACTGGAAAACCCACCTCAAACACAAACTCTACAACCGCGGTCTCGACCATCAAACGCATCGACCCCTCAACGCCCCCACCGCCACGGCCACCGCAGCCGATCCCGTAGCTGTCGTCAACATCAACAACAACGAGGGCAGCAACAACAACAATAACGGCAAGTTTCAGAAACTGGAACTGGAACAATATATCAGCTGCTTCCAAGCCTCAAGTTTTAGCCAACAGGAAATATGTGATCCCCTTATTGGACATGGTGGATCCGCATCTGTTCATGTTGCCTCTAACCGGTATATATGTATACAACTATAATTCTCTCACTAAATTGATATTTTCTTATTATTTTCTTATTTTCACCATTTCTTAGTCAGTAAGTAATGAATTATGCAAACACTCGTGTAGCCATCAAAAACATGTGTTCTGTCTTCCATTCTTGGCAGAGTAACTAGAGCCTTAAATGCAGTAAAGAAAGAAGATGCTGCTTCTGCTAATTCAATCTCTGAATCCACCAGTTTTAGCATATGGGAAAAAGGGGAACGTATTGGGGCTGGTGGATATGGGACTGTTTATGTTGCCCGCAACAGGTGTATATGAATAAACTGATAATGTTCTGATCTTATTATCTTTATTCTAATTTCTTTGTCTAGCTAATAAGCCGTAAACACTTTATTGTAGCTATAAAAAGCATGTTGTGTTCTTCATTTCTGACAGGGAAACCGGAGCCTTATGCGCAGTTAAGGAACTTAAAGACATTTACAAACTTGAAAATATAAAATCCATAAAAAAGGTACGTCTTATATGTGAGCGCGTGCATTATAATAATTTCTTTGTCACACATATAATCTCCCACAAGTGAAGATCTTCGTCATCAAAGTATCAGAAAGTTGAAGTCAAACATTTAATCTTAAGTGTCTGTGAATAGAATATAAGAAAGTAAGAATAAATTCTGGAGTAGAGTTAAAAAAAAGTCAACAAAATTAAAGTCTCCACTCCTGATCATTTTTTGTCTTAAAAAAAAAAAATTTGATACCTGAACAGAATTCAAATTCCCTTCCTACCAATTTTTTTATTAATTAATAAACATTATAACTCAAAAGAATTCAAATTATGCAATACATTAAAATGATGGAGAAAGAAGACATTTTGTTGATGATTGCAATAACAAAATAGAAACTAAAAATGATTAAATTCACACAGTTCATTATATTGTATCAAACATGACTAAATTAGTGTACTTGTGTTTTCAGGAAATCGAAATTCTCAGCCCACTGGAACATACAAATGTTGTAAAGTATTATGGCCATGAAATAGTAAGTATTTTTTTGATTTAAGATGAGGAGGAAACTATACACACTATTAATTGATCAACTGGTTCATGCATATATAATTAGGTTGGATGCCGTATTTCTCTATACATGGAATACGTGCAACCAGGTTCACTGAAGAAATATATCTTGGAACAAGGTGTTTTAGCTGAACCTTTAATTCGAAAGTTCACTGCACAAATTCTCTCTGGGTTGGTTTACCTGCACAGCAAAAGAGTAGTTCACAGGTATACCCCATACTTACATGAGTTCAGGTCATTGCAAAACACAACATATCTTGTAGAATAATTAATTTTTAACTAATGTTTGTTAGGATTATCTTAATTAATTTGTTCCCCTCCCTCTGTCGTTCTTTCTTTATTTTTATGTATGATATATATATATATAGGGACATAAAGCCAGACAATCTACTTGTCAGTTCTAACAACATTGTAAAGTTGGGTGATTTTGGTTTGGCTAAGCAGGTAAGTTCTTGGATTTCTCGTAAAATATGCATTTACATGATAAAACCGAGGCCATTGATTTTTGTTAGAAAATCCCTCAATTCTAAGATCTACATCATATCCCTTGATTTTAGGAGATCTAGATTGAGTTTTTCAAATTTTAAAATTTTTCTATTTTTAGTTGATTGTAATCCATTATTTCTCTCCCCTAATTACTCTCTCCAAGTGTATATATTGTAACCTTTTCCATTGGAATGAACACATCAATAAACAGAGTGAGATCATCTCTAATTTTCAATAATTTTCAAACTTGAGACTTACTATATTTAATAATTTAAGATGATGTTTCATGTTTAGGATAGAGTGCGTGTATCCCATCAAAGTTGAGTCATATTTTGGTGGCCTTTAAGATACCCTCTTGGAATTGATATGATAGTCCCAACAGTCAGCAATATTGATGACTTAATTATATCTTTGTATTGAATAGTTGGGAGAATCTGCCGGCAATCACTCCATGTTGGGAACTCCATATTATGCAGCCCCAGAGGTATATATTTTCATTCTCTCCATTAATTATGCCTTACAAGGTATTTTTTAACAAACTCATTTATAATTCAGGTTTTTGACAAAAAAATAGAATATCAGAGCTCGCATGAAGCTTATGCTGCTGATATATGGAGTTTAGGTTGTGTAATCATTGAAATGTTCTCAGGGAACCATCCTTGGCCTGGTTTTGACCCGGTAAACACTTTTACCCTTCAACATATATATATATAGAGAGAGAGAGAGCGCGCTAATATTGCATTTGATAATATGACCTACAAACTTAAAAAATTCAATTATGTTATTTTCCGCTAAAAATTCTGTTTTTTTTTTTTTTTAACAAAACAAAATTCAAGCAATAAACTGTTATATATATATATGTGTGTGTGTGTGTGTGAGTGTGTGTAGAGCTAATATTGCATTTGATAATATGACTTTTAATTTGCATACAAACTTAAAAAATTCAATTATGTTATTTTCCGCTAAAAATTCTGTTTTTTTTTTTAAAAAAAATAATTCAAGCGATAAACTGTTTTAATCAAAGAAATCTTTCTATTGAGGCTTTACCCACAAAAACATAACACGTCTATTCTTAGAATAGCAGAGTCGTCAAGATGTGCATAACTTAGCCTAGTGTTTGAATAAACAAAGCATATAATGTACTATAAGGATTAATAGTAAATCTTTAGGTGTAACTTTAATGAAGTAGTGACTTGGTTAAATGCAAGGACAAGAGTGAGAAATTTGGGTGTAGTTTTTCAACATCAGATTAATTTTGGAATTATACATTATATCTCACACATGCACGCGCGCGCATGTCACACATGTGCACACTCTCTCACACACACATATATATATATATATGAAGCTTTCATTTATTAGTTAACGAAGTATATCACTAAAACAAATTCATTTACTAAGCAGGTGCAGGTCATCTTTAATGTTCATGTTAAACAGCAACATCCGTCCATACCAGAAAAGTTATGCCGAGTGGGTAAAGATTTGCTCGAACTCTGCTTCACAAGAACTCCAGCTGACCGCCCATCTGCTTCAGCACTACTAGACCATCCCTTTGTAAAACCACTAACAACTTCGCTTTCTGATGGAAGAAAGTACAATTAGGGTTGATGGTGTTGCTAGTATAGAGATCCTGCTAACCTGTTTACAGTTTAAATAACTTTCAATCTTATAGTTTGAAGAGATATAGAGATCGAGTCACAAAACTAACCAACAATAACAAACAATGTAATACTATCTCTGGTTCTAAATATAAGATAAAGTTTATAGTTGCATTATAAACTTTGTCCTGTATTTAAGACCGGAGGAGTAGTTCAGAAATTATAATTCCGTACAAGTGTTTTTGTTTATGCCTCCCTTGCCAAAATTCAAAATTTGAAATTTCACTATACAAATTCTCTTCGGGTTGGTTTACTTGCATAAGAAAGCAGTAGTTCAGAGTTATAATTTTCCCATACCTATATACAGAAAACTGCATAAGTTCTGGACATAGTTACAGAAAAGGTGAGGATTTCGGAAGTGGCTTTGATCATTGACAAGGACCGTTCACTGCATAACAGTACATGGCGCCGTTTTAAGCCAAAAAATTGAGCAGCTTTTTTTTAAAAAAAAATATATATATATATATATATTTTTGTGAGCACTCACTGTTACTAAAAGGATACTTCAGGATGCTGAACGGTACTAAAAAAACTACGTCATGATCTTTAAAAATTATTTTAGGATCTTAAAAAAATATTTCGAATACTAACTTAGTACTGAAAAATACCTCATGATCTTGAAAAATTATTTTAGGATATTGAAAAAAATATTTCAAGATATTAACTCGACACTAAAATTATACTTCAAGAAATTTTTTCAAAGATCCTAAAATATCCAGCTTTCACTGGTGGGGAGCTGACCTTCGTCTCTCATTTTCCAATATCATGTGGTATTTTTTTAGTATCCTGAAGGATCTTTTAATTACCTGCGTAAGATCTGCGAAATATCTTTTAAGAGCATAAAATAATTTTTCAAGATTACGAAGTTTTCTTTTTTCAGTACCAGTCATCCTGAAATATTTTTTTAGTAATAGTTAGTGCCGAAAATATTTAAAAAAAAAAAAAAAAAAAAAAAAAAAAAAAAGCTGCTCAATTTTGGCTTAAAATTAAAACAGCGCCGGGTTATGCAGGGGATGGTGACCAAAGCCACTTCCGAGGATTTCTGGAAGCTTCAGGATCGTGCTTCGTTCTTCTCCATTCAACATAGCCATTCGTCTTTTTCCATTGCTAGGGTGTGTCGTGGTGGTTTGGGAGTAAGCCCAGTTTGCTGCTTCTATTTTCTCTGTCACCAGGAGTCCTTTCCTCTGTTTTGGTCTACATGAATTGGTGCAGAAGTTACAATCCTTCTTTCTTGGCCATGGTCCATTCGCTTCTAATTCCACGCTGTTTAGTGGGTGGGGGTAAGCAGCTCGTCTTGTCTCCTCATCTTTCCTCAACATTGTTGCTGTCTAGCTTCTTCTGTCTTTTGCGGTGTAATGGTGTGGAAGCTTCATTTCTTTTCTCCATTTTCCTCTGTTTTGTGGCGTTGCAATATGGGTGTGAGAAGAGCACCATCTTCACTTCTCTACTTGTGTGTTTGTTGCAAGGGTGTGTATATTAGCTTCTTCCATTTTCTCTTATTTCCATGAAGCTTCAAATTCTTATAATGCGGAAATTGTGGGCTTTCCCCACCTTTGTTGTGTTGTGGGTGGGTTGGGCAAGGGTGACTACTTTTGTTTTTTGTTTTTTGTTTTTTTCCAATTCTTTATTTGGATTGGGTTGCATTAATTAGTTAAGATTGGATTTCAAATTGTAGCATATAAAATCTGAGATTTTGATTTTAAGAAGAGTGCTGTTGGAGCTTGTCGATTTGAATGCACATTGGGTGTTTGATAAAATGTTTGAAAGGGGACTTTAAAGCTATAAGGAATAGCTAGATATGATTAAAGTATAATAAGCCAAAATTGGAATTGAGGAAACTTTGATAAATCATTTTTTTTTTTATTGTTTGAAGATCTATGATTGATAATTTGTGAGTATGTTGTTGTTTTTGACTTATGCTTTGGTTAATCATAAGATACTTGAAGGAAATAAAAGCCATATGCTTTTTTATAATGAAATTTGGATGTTGTATTATTTTATGATGTTTATGGGAAGGAAATTAATTTACTATTTAAACACCGAGTGTGCATGTTCTCATGTTAATTTTTGAATACCTATGATGTTTAGTTTCGTTTTATTTGAGTTGTTGGGAATTATCGATAGGTGATCCAGAAAACATAAGTTTAATTTAGAATATTAAAATACTGTCTATGAAGTAGTGGGTATGCATTAAGTGGATGCACTTTATATATAAAACAATTTGATTTTGCTCTGTGATAAATCAAAATGCAAATGGGGTACATAATACAAGAATGAAGAATCTTTATAAAGGAGATGTTATGAATATTTTATATAAAGTTATAATTAGAGGATTAATGTTTTTATTTTGGATATTAGGGAATTAAAGAGAAAAATGATTATGAAAGTTACACATATGTATGTATATATGTACTTGAGAGTGCATCAAGTGAATGAATAGTGTTCCATTATAATTTTTTATAAATGATATTTTTATTACTTGCCATACTTTTATGTTAATTACAATATTTATAAGTATGATTCTACGATGATTTGTTTCATTTTCTTCTTGATATTACATAAGTAAATATTGATATTTTTATTCGTTATTTTTTCCCCTCAAATTACTTTATAGTATAATTTAAGATTATGAACTTAAATGGTAACGAAACTTTTAAGATATCTTTTATAAACTATGTAAAAACCTCGATACCAACATGTGTGAAGCCTTACCTTAAGTTTTGATACTATGACAAGGTCACACATTACTTAAACCATGTAAAGTCTCAGACTCTGATACCAAATATGTGTGAAGCCTTACCTTAAGCTCTGATACCATAATAGTGTAAAGTTTTCAATTTACACAAGTCTAATACAATTTAGTCTATGCCAGCAAAGATTGTTACTAACATTCTCTAAAGGCTTCATGTGGTGAGGGGTAATGATGTGTACTATTTATGCACCGAGCATGATCCAGCAGAAATGTTTTCTTTAACCACGGGGTTATGAGAAGATTTAAAATTAGTGTCTTTAGATGATACCGACATTTTATATAATGGTTTCAATCTTGATAGAGCAATCATTAGGTGGGGATGTCAGCATTATTTACTATGTTCATTTCATTTAAACAACTGAAGTGTTTACAGAGGATGATATTTCTCTAATAAGGTCATTATGTGGGTTTAATGTGTGACATCGTGGTCTGATACCATAACAAGGTCACACCTTCCTTAAACCATGTAAAGCCTCAGGCTCTGATACCAACATGTGTGAAGCCCTACCTTAAGCTCTGATACTGTAACAAGGTGACAACTTCCTTAAACCAAGTAAAGCCTCAGGCTCTGATACCAACATGTGTGAAGCTTTACCTTAAGCTCTGATACCGTAACAAGGTCATAACTTTCAAAAACCATGTAAAGCCTCAGGCTCTGATACCAACATGTGTAAAGCATTACTATAGGTTTTGATACAATAACAAGGTCACACATTCTTTAAACCATGTAAAACCTCAGCCTCTGATACCAAATATGTGTGAAGCCTTACCTTAAGCTCTGATACCGTAATAGTGTGAGCCTTTCAATTTACACAAGTCTAATACAATTTAGTCTAGGCCAACAAAGATTGTCACTAACATTCTCTAAAGGCTTCATGTGGTGAGGGGTAATGATGTGTACTATTTATGCACCAAGCATGATCCAATAGAAATGTTTTCTTTAACCACGAGTTTATGTGAAGATTTAAAATTAGTGCCTTTAAATAATACCAACATTTTATATAATGGTTTCAATCTTGATAGAGCTATCATTAGGTGGAGATGCCGACATTATTTACCTATGTTCATTTTATTTTAAATATCATGAACTAAAGTGTTTCTGAGAGAATGATATTTCTCTAATAAGGTCACTGTGTGGGTTTAATGTGTGACACCGTGCTCTGATACCATAACAAGGTCACACCTTCCTTAAACCATGTAAAGCTTTAGGCTCTAATACCAACATGTGTGAAGCCTTACCTTAACCTTTGATACTGTAACAAGGCCTTACCTTAAGCTCTTCAGTTATTAGCGTATGTTAATTGCAACCTGGCCTATGGTGTTAAAAATGCATCAGTTTTAAGTTTTTCTTACTAATATCAGCCTTATTTCTCTGTCTAATCATATCAAAGATTATGGTTTTTTTGTTTGATAAAGCGGCTAGCAGATGGCAAGTGAAAGCCAAAATGGCTATCTGCCTCTCGAGATTGTCGCCAACATTCTTAAAAGGCTTCCTGTCAAATCCTTGGTTCGATTCCAACTTGCCTATAAAGAATGGAGAAATCTTATCAAGACCCCGGATTTCATCACTAAACATCTCCACCATTCGGCTCACGAAAACACCCTCTTCTTTATTCATGTGTACCATTTCAACGGCATGAACCCGTCCTTACGATTGCTGGATCCCCAGACAGAAACTGTTGAAAATATGAGCATGGTCTCGATGGATGTCTTCACATACGGGTTGGACAATTGTTGGTTGCCGCAACGATGTGATTTGCATGGAACTAGACAATAATTAAAATGAACTCATTTATGGTATTGTCCAATTGACTTTCCCTGTTTAAATTGCTTGACTTTCAATTATGAGGAGAGCCTTGTGTCCGTTTGGAACAACCAGGTTGAATTCCTTACCCGAAATCCGATAATTTCCAAAGCACTAATATTTTACAAACCCCTGTATCTCATCATTAGGGTAGGATTAGACACTGCCATATAAGTTCTCTTATGTTATTTGTTTACAAACCCCTGTATCTCATAATTAGGGTAGGATTAGACACTGCCATATAAGTTCTCTCATGTTATTTGATCGCATCCACTCCCAAGTGTTTAATTGACACTCTCATTATTTTTTATAAGTCACAGTGGAAGCCGATCGAGCACCAAAATGGCGAAGCTTCGGACGTGGGACCGGATCAACATCAATGTTGCTGGTGCTTGTGCAAGTGATGAAATGGCTTGTGGAGGGCTGGCACGCAATGAGGCTGAGATATTCCTTTGTGCATTCATGTGTAAATTAGGAAAATGGTCCAGTATATATGTCGAAGCCTGTTCTATTTTGTGGGCACTGAAAGGGGCTTGGGAAATGCATTGCAGTGAGATTACAATTGAGTCTAACTCTTCTGAAATTGTAAACCTGGTCCGCACATGGTGGACTGATAATGACCCGCAAGCTGTGATACTTGAAGAAATAAAAAACTGGCTTGGGAGAAACTAGAAGGTGAAAATAGACTGTTGTTGTCCAGATTTCAACGGTGCTGCGCATGCATTGGCCAAAGAGGAAATACTTAATAAGGAAACCTTTGAGGTCCACCATTCACCTCCAAAATGTCTGAAGGATGTTCTTATTTCAGACTCAACTCTGTAGTGTAGGGTGATTTGACATGCTGCTGGAGTGACATTGAATTTGAAATGACACGTTTGCAAGAGTGATAAATGAAGTAAGAGCTCTTTTTGTGACACAAACTCTAGGTGGGTCATCTGTAGCCTATGAAATTCGACAATTGGCCTTCAATAGGACGATATAGTGATGAATAGGTGTTATGGATAAACTGGTATACTCTAGCATTAACCTCAGGCTCTGATACCAACATGTGTGAAGCCTTACCTTAAGCTCTGATACCGTAGCAAGGTCACACCTTCCTTAAACCATGTAAAGCCTCAGGCTCTGATACCTACATGTGTGAAGCCTTACCTTAAGCTCTGATACCATTCTAATATAAAGCTTTGCATTTACACAAGTCTAATATAACTTAGTCTAGGCCAACAACGATTATCACTAACATTCTTGAAAGGCTTCAAGTTGTGAGGGGTAATGATCTGTACTATCTATGCACCCAGCATGATCCAGCGAAAGGCTTCATGTCAAAACCATTTTTTCATTTTGATGTGTACGTAAGGATTGGAAAATGCTCTTCAAGACCCAATGTTTCATCGATGAACACCTCCATCACTCTACTTGTGAAAACCCTCTTCTTCTCTTCCATGCATACAATTACAATTGTAGGGAGTCGTCTTTATATTTGCTTGATCCTAAGATAGAAAAACCATTGAAGCTCTGAGCATAGACTTGATCCATCCTTCGAATATGGTTGGACAATCGTTGGTTTCTGGAATGACTTGCTTTGTGTGGAACTAGAGAATGATAATAGTGACTGATCTCAAACCCAGCCGCTAATGAGGTAAGATGTGACACCCAACTCTAATCCAATAACAGGGTAGTGACACCTTAGTCAAGCCATGTAATGCCTCACTCTCGGATATAATGTTTGAATCTTGTTAAGTTAAATTTCCTCCCTTCTATATCTCATGAGAGGGAAGGAAAGTTAACAAGAGAGATTTATGTTGTGGTCAGGGATTACAAGATAGTGACAATTCTTAGTGGAAACAACATCTATGTTGATCGAGCAGAAGTGTTTTCATGAAGAACAGGATTTTGGAAAGAAGTAGAATTTGGAGTTATATGAAGGACAAGACTTTCTCAAAAAGTCAATGTTAATGGATATTTTGGTTGGGAGGGGAGGGTGCATAAGGTCCTGATACTATAATTTCATTTGACTTGGTAACGGAAGTTTTTACATTAATAACATTACCTTCTTCAACGTCTATTCCTCCTATTCATCTAATTTTGCTTGTTGTGTATGAGAACAAAGTCGCTATCATTAATCAAAACCATGTTCAGGAATTTTACTACGCCCATGAATATGCTTTTTATGTGTGTTGGAAAAGGGAAGTGGTGCATATGGGAAGAACTTGGGTTGGACTAATAAATATAGTATTAGAGCCTCGAGTCTATGTGCGACTCAAATTTTGTATAGCATTACTCTGAAATTCTCACTTTATAGATTTACTTTGTCTTAACAATTTAGGTAGAATAGAGAAATTCAGTTCTATATCTGCCTCTAACATTTTATCATTAGATATTGAGTTTTAATTACTATGATTTTATTTTATTTTTTAATCATCGCACGCCATTTTTTGCATTAAAAATTTCAAGAGAGTGCATATTGCAAAGGCATAATGCTACTTTGATGGAGAGGAGACTTGCATGTGCATTGTGTCCTCATTTATTTGTTCTTTTACGGGATGAAGATGGTACTATACATTAACATTTGTTCAGACCAACATTAAACTTAGTACAAAGCTTCCTAACAGAAAGAATGTCCTGATGAGCTACATGGTCATGCAAATTTGTTGTGTGGTGAAATTAAGTGGAGCTCTAAAAATGTCAGAAACACAACTTCCATTCTTCCACTTGGCTGGTACACGTCTGTGTGTATTTTAAAATGTAATGGTGAGTTACTGAAATTTGTTGACATTATAGTTCAAAAAGTAATTAGTGAGTTGGTTTTAATTCAAAATGTAGACTCTATCATGTATACTTTATGGATATTTCCAAAAGGTCGGGTCATATTTATTATAATTAACTAATTTATCTGACTTCTATAATCTTTTAGAATTAAGGGACTTTTACATTAAAGATCTGTCGATCATAAAAAGTTTTGCTCAAGCTCCATATAAAGTTCAAAATACTTGTATTTTTGACACAGGTCAACATCAATTGAAAGATATGAGAGTGGGCTGTGGCGGTATTGGGAAACACCATTTAGGAAGCAACTTGGATCCAAAACGCAAAAGTTATTGGAGAAATCTGTTTTGTTTAAATATAAAAAGACAAATATAAATGTATTCCAAAAGCATTTCATTTTGTTTTTTATTATCCCCACTCTTTTATGTGTACAAAAATAATTTTTTAGCTCTTATTCTTAGTTAGTTAAATTTTTCTTTTTATCAAAACACACTATTTGTTCCTCATATTTTAATCTTGAGAAGTTTTGTCTTTTTTATCGAAACAAATTTTTAGCATACTTATAACGTAGTTTTCTCAACTAAGACTTAGTGCAACTTGGTCCCCAATGTTTTTATTAACCTATGACTTATGACTTATAACTTGGTCCCTTATCTTTTAACTATTTATATTATTATCATCCTTGTTATATATAACTCATCGGAGTTAGCCCATGTGACAATTGATTCTAACTCCATCCGGCAAGAAGATGGCAAGTAGATGCGACAATCACTGTCTGCCCATGAAGAGAATCATCAACACTGTGAAATCCCTCGTTGTCTCCTTCTCTCCATCGACCTTAGTTCCGTATGGCAAGCAAGTGGTGACCAAAGGCAACAATCTCTATTTACCTATGTTTAAAGATTGGAGAAATCTCTTGAAATCTCCCTCTTTCATCACAGAGCGCTACCACCACTCTGCTCACAACAGCCCTCTTCTTATCAGGTATTCATATAAATAATCTTATTATCTGGTAAGGAATTGTAATCAAAATGATTTAACCTACGTCCACCCAGTGGAGGTGTTTTCATTAAGAACGGGTCCTGGATAGAAGCAGAATTTGGAGTTATACGGCATATGCATCTTCACTCTAAATCCGTTACCGTTAATGGAGCTATGTTTTGGTTGAGATAGCATTGCGAAGATCTTCATGGGGTGATAGTTTCATTTGACTTGACAACAGAAGGTTTTACATTGATATCAATAACTTTTTCAACCTCTTTTTGAAGAAATTTGCCCGCTCTTTATCGGACTGTTTTTCGATGAGAAATTTCGTTTAGTTGGACAGCGTCGTGTCTATGCTGCACAGACACACGCATAGACGCGTATGTTGTATAGCATTGTTATGAAATTCTCACTTTTACATTCTAGATTCACTTTGTCTTGTCAATTTTGGTAGAAATATACCCATAAAACCTTTGAATATTTTGGTTGTTCTGTTTATAAGATTTGATGCCCCTTAGATCTGTTACATAGAATAGAGAAACAGAAATTCAATTCTACTTGCTTCTAAGTTTTTATCATTCTATGCCATCAGATGTTGAGTTTTACTTACTATGTTCTTATCATTGCAAACTTTTTTAACAACAAATTACAAGAGAGGGCACGCAAGATGCTATTTTGATGGAGTGGAGACTTGCATGTGCATCATGTACTCATCTGTTTATTCTTTTCTCGGATGAAGAAGATGGTACAATACATTAACACTTGTTTAGACTTGCAACATTGAACTTGGTACGAAGCTTCCTAATCTCAGGAAAAATGTTCTCATGAGGTATATGAGCATGACTTGTTCCTCAGATAACATCTAAATAACTATATCATACATACATATACATACATACATAAAGCAGCATGGTTCAACAAAGTGACGCAGAAGGGTTATAGCATCATCTATAATAACTGGATTCATTTTGTATAAGGTGGCGATTGTGGCCATTAGAATTCTGGAAGTCACCACGAAGAAAAGTTTATTCCTGTTTTGTTCGTGTATATATATATATATATATGTGTGTGTGTGTGTGTGTATATGACTGTCAACTTTATCTTGGGAGGAAAAGATACCATAATTAAGAATGGAAGAAGAAAAAATATTCCAAATTATAGAATGCATTCTATGATAAACAATTGCTAACATTTTACTAACAATTACTATGATAAATGTCAGATTCAACATAAAGCTCAGCAGCCTTTAAGTATTAGTTGTTAATATGTTCTATCTCCAAACGGCGTGCTCGCTCCAACTGATGAAAGAAGAAAAGAAAAGAAAACAAAATAATAAAATAAGAGGAGACGACGACAACAACAATAATAATAAAGCTAATACTAGTATCATTTATAATAAACTGATATTTTTCTATAAAAAAATTTAATTAGTTAATTACTTATTTATCCTAAACTTAACTAGTTCTAATTAATATAAAATTATGAATTTACAATCAAACCCCCAAATAATGCCCCAAATCAATATCTTATCACAATGTCAAATAAATCCTTTAATTTAGCATATCTGATATTTTTATAAGAAACACCCCCATGTTTCTTAGTATAATATACATTGTTTAAAGTATCAGTAATTTTTATTTTGGTAAAAATAGTATCCGTACAAAGTGCACCTATAATGGCATTCCATTATCCGAAAGAGAATTTCGTAAAAAGCTAAGCGAGGGTATTCAGATAAAGGTCCGTTTTTCCTTTTAAATCTAAGATTGTCAAACTCATGAGTTTAAACAAGCTGATGACATGATCGTGAACTCTCATGATAGTTTTGAATCGTTAACTCATATGAGTTTATTTTTATCAATAAGTAGGTGTTAATAATGTATAGTTAGATAATTTTAAAATAAAAAATAATAACAACTTGATTTAAATATATTTTAAATCCAAATAATTATAATTAAATCGGTTAACAATCATAATTTATCATACACAAAAATAATTTTTATTTTATTTTATAAAATTAAGTATATAAAACTACTTAACATGATCAATTCAAAAAAGTTAGCACAGGTCTAAGAGCGAAATAACACGATTTTATAAGTTAAAAATGTAAAAACGATAAACTCGATATGTATGTGTGAACTTGCGAGTTTGGTAGAGTTTACAATTATCATGAGTTTAATAGTAACTTGACACGATTTTGTAAGATTGAAACGTTATCAAAGAGTTAAAAGCTCGAGCATAATACTTTTGAGTATCAGGAAGTTTTTCTCCTAACATCCCTAATAAACTATAAAACTTTGTAACTAATGAAAGAAATAACATTTTGATGTGTGTGTAACCAACGACTTGATATAGATGCTACTTAATTAAATAACATTTTGATATGCTAATTTGAGGATCAGAGGGAGTAAATAGTCATAGACACATATTAAATTAGCATATCAAAATGTTATTTAATTAAGTAGCATCTATATCAAGTCCTTGGTTGCACACATCAAAATTTGGTCTCGTTCAATTAAGCATTCCTTTTTGTAAATGATTTTGAGTGACGAAGTGTCTTGGTAAATACTACAGTGTAGTATTTATGTATATTTTAACTATATAAAGTATATTGATAGAAAAGCCTTCGAATGATGATTTTCTCCGTGTCTGGAATTTATAGCTCCGCATTTAGCATCATAAGGTACGTCTCTTATATATTGTGTATCTTCTTAATATTTTTCCTACATAATTTTTTATTTTATTGATGGAGAATACGATTATATATATATATATGTGTGTGTCTATGTATATATACACATACACACACACATGTATGTGTAATGGGTTGCTTTTGTCGCTAAAGCAGTCAATTAAACTATGACTAAATGATAATGCAATATAGTGGCAATCTAGGTCATTCTCCCAAGGAGCAATATGCTCTGTGGGTTTTTCTTTAGGTTGAATTTGGGTGATGAGAAATGCAATCAAATAAACCTATGCAAGACACTACTACCTAGATGCAAATAACTAACTAAAAGCACTAATGCAATTTGGGGGCTTTTATAAAAAGAGAATTTAAAATCCTACGCAAAGAAATTAACTAACGACTAAGAAAATTAAATAAGAAAAGGTAAAGAAGGTTTACTTACTTTCTTAGCTCAAATTAATTAGTTAGGTGAAAGGAGATTGATGAAAGATTGGAATTATTGAATGTAATTACCTAATTAAAATATGGGAAACCCTCAAGTTCAATAACACCTAATCCTCTAAAAAACTCATAATGGAATAAGCGAAACCAGTTAAAATAGTTTTAAGATAGTTTTGGGAATCATGTTCACAATTGCCTAATTAAGCAACTAAACAATTAACCAACCTACTTAAACAATCAAGAGGATAAACCTAAATTGACAATTAAATTAAAAATAAAAACAATTAATTATATAATCGACAATCAAATGGTTTGCAAACAAAAATTCCAACAAATGTCTTAAGCACAATTCAAATCCAAATTATCAATTTAATCCAAATTAAATAATATATGTACAATTTAAAACTAGATTGTTCTCTAGAAAACAATTCAAAATTATTTAAAACTAAATAATCTTAAATCTGGAATAAATCGATAAAAAGAAAGACACTCCCTTATGGTTTTTAAAATGTAAGTCCTAGGCTTTAGCTTCCTCTATACTCTTCCCAAGTTGTTGCTTAAGCTTCATGGCTTCCTCCTTTCTCCAAGAGCCAAACAGGTCCCTAGCATGACGAATGTGCCCACGAACTCAACAATCTGTGCCTGTCAAGGGGAATGAAGGGAATTGGTTATATGGATGGTGGGGTCCACGAGAGTGAATGGCAAAAGGAGATTGTGTGTGCGAAAGGTGTGTGCGTTGCTCTCCAAGAGAGCGTCCAAAATCTTGTGGCGGCTAGGTTAATTAGAGGAGTGAACTAGAGAGTTTTGGGTACTAATTTGAACCTATTAAAAATTTACGAAGCCTAATAAAATTCCACCATCAGATCCTTTTTTTTTTTTAGTTTCCAATGTCAATTCTGCATCGTAGGATCTTCTAACCTGTTTTTCCTTGTTCTTGAAGAATTAAATAAAATCGTGATCTATCATATATTTAGAAATATTATTCAATCACAAGATAGCTATCGAATATTAATAATTTAAAACCAATAATCTCATAATTAATTTAGATTTATATTATTTCCTAAAATTGTCTAACAATCCAAATATTATCTAATAATTACAAATTAGCCTAAAATAATCCCAAAATAAATAAATAAGGTGGGATAAAATATATGAAAATTGGGATTTATCTATAAAAGAGAATAGGATAGAATAAATCTTACCAAATCATCTAAATCTCTCCGGACTGAGATAATGGTAACAAATTACCAAATCATCTAAATAGAACCAATACGCGCGTGTATATAGACACACAAAACAAGTAATCGCCTCTTTCTCTTCATTGACTCTAATTGCGTACGGCAAGAAGATGGGGACTGGGACGACAATCCCTGCCTGCCTCTGAAGTTCATCACCGACATGCCCGTCGTCTCCTTCTCTCCATTGACCGTAATTCTTGCCGACAAGAAGATGGAGATTCCCTATCTGCCCCTAGAGATCATCACCAACATTCTCAAAAGGCTTCGTGTTAAATCGCTCCTTCGATTTCAATCTGTATGTAAAGATTGGAGAAATCTCTTGAAATCCCCTTCTTTCATCACCGAGCACTACCACCACTCTGCTCACAACAACCGTTTTCTTATCTGTCATGTATTCTATCACAACGGTGGATCTTCTCCCCTATGTTTGCTTCGTTGTGAGAAGGAAACTGTGGAAGTTGAGAGATTACCCGCCATGGATTCCTTAAGGCGTGTTAGTGTTACTGCCCTCATTGGTTCCAGCAACGGCTTGATTTGTGTGAAACTTTATCATTCTATACCTGATCATCCTCCTTCGCTTTTTTGGTGAACCCAGCAACTACAGAGGTAAGGCGAGTACCCTTATCAACAAAGTATGATAATGACATTAACTTCTATTATTGCTTTTCCGGATTTGGGTATAGTCCTGTAGTTAGGGATTACAAGATAGTGAGAATTCATGGGATTAAATTTCATTGGACTAGGAATAATAATAACCAAATGCATGTACCCTTTATCGATGTTGACCGTGTGGAGGTGTTTTCATTAAGAACAGGATCATGGAAAGAAGTAGAATTTGGTCTTATACGGAAGGTGAGAATTAAATCTAAGCCTGTCACTGTTAATGGGGCTATTTTTTGGTTAGGATGGGAGGTTGCATATCGTCGTGGTACGATAGTTTCATTCGACTTGGCAATGGAAGTTTTACATTGATACCAATGCCTTCCTCAACCACTATTGCTCGTATTCATGAAAATGTTCTTGATGCATACGATAACAAAGTTGCTATTCATCGCGGATACTATGCGCGAGAATATATCTTTGAGTTATGGATGTTGGAAGAGGGAAGTTGTGCATATGGGAAGAGCTGGGGTTGGACTAAGAAACATACTATTAGATCAACTTCAACTGTCTTTCCAGAATGGTTTTGGAGGAATGACATGATCAGCAGTATTGATAACTCGGGATTTTTGCTCGATGTCACTACTAATGAATTTAAGAAGCTCCACACCTCTTTATATTTATCTACCTGTGATATGATGGGACGATTCTTTTATGTAGAGAGCCTCATGTCTATGTGTGACATGTTTGTTGAATAGCATTGTTATGAAATTCTCACTTTTACATTCTAGATTTACTTTGTCTTGTCAATTTTGGTGGAACTATACCCATAAAACCTTTGAAAATTTTGGTTGTTTTTATAAGATTTAAATCTGTTTTTTAGAATAGAGAAATAGAAATTCAGTTCTGCCTGCTTGTAATTTTTTTTCATTCTATTTTATCAGATGTTGAGTTTTACTTAATATGTTTTTATATTTTAATCATTGCACACTTTCTTGAAAACAAATTACAAGGGAGAGTATATTGCAAAGGCAAAATGCTACTCTGATGGAGTGGAGACTTGCTTGTGCATCATATCCACGTTTATGAGCATTTGTTCCTTTTTACCGGATGAAGATGGTACAATACATTAACATTTGTTCCGACTTGCAACATTAAACTTGGTACGAAGCTCCCTAATCTCGAGAAAAATTGTTCTGATGAGCTGTATGAGCATGACTGGCTCCTCTGATAACATCTAAGTAACTCTATCAAGATATCTATCTATATATGTATGTATGTATCTGTATATTTATCTCTATATACATACATACATATCTACATACATATGTATGTGTGTGTATATGTATGTATCTATGTATGTATGTATTTATATATATGTGTGTACACAGTTAATGCAGCATGATTCAGCAGCAAAGTGAATCACGTGACCCACGGAAGTTGAGATTTTAATCTAATGATGGAAAGGGAAAAGGAAAGAAAATGATGGCAAAAGGTATATGAGAGAAGCCAAATCCGACAAACTCACATACTAGTTTATCTTGGTCCTAATTATAAGACAAAGTTCTAATTTTTTGTCAATTTCTTCCCAAAATACCCTTATTGATACTTTTTCAATAATAATTAAACACAATATAATTTAATAATCCACCTATATATTCTATAAACTGAGTAATGCTTGCAACTCATTAATGTCATATACACCTCAATTCTACCATTTTTTATTTTTTTTAATAAAATAACTTTGAACAATTTTTGTCATATTTAATCATGACATCACTATTAAATCACACTTCTAACCTTCAAGAGTAGACTGGAAGTTGTTCAAGGAGATCAATGACGTCGACAAATGACAGAAAATCAAAGTAATTGGTTGCCATTTTAAATTTTAAATAAGGACATTTTAGAAAAAACAAATATAATTAACTAATTTAACTACTATCACTAATCTCTCTAAAGTGAGGTAAATACTTCCTATTATTAGAACCGAAAGGTAGTATTAATTATACAGCATCCCACTGCGACCAACACATGTTTTAATTTCAAGTCTTTAGGTTGAGAGATTGAGTAAAGAAGGAAGGTGGAAAATGAATTTGCTGCTGAAATGTTCAATCCTAAATTTTGAGAGCATACCAATCTATGTGGTAAATGTATAGACTTCCTTGAATCCTTAATATAAGACATGCGAGTATTTACCTAACTTGATTAGATTAAGGAAATTAATATGCCATATATTTTCTAAAACACTCTAATCATCTTTCTTAATTACCATCCCAAGTCCATCCCACTATAGAAGGGGCACACATTTATAGGTTGAAGCTTCCTTTTCATGGGGAAAGGTTCACTTGCTTTGCCATCGTTACCAAATGGAACCTACTTGCTAGCAAATCTAAAATATAAAGTAGATAAATTTCCTTTCATATAGGAGGTTTATATATATATATATATATATCATCCTTATATTTTATCGCCCTCTCTCATCCTTTCTTTATTTTTTTGCATGATTATTTTGGGACTTAAAGCCGTACAATATACTTATCGATTCTAACAACAATATAATTGTTTTTAGTAGCTAAATTACTTGTCGTAGAATTTTCCGTTGCAAAAGTTTAATCCAAAACATGCTTTATGTGAAATAAATAGTGTTTTCTCCCAGCATCATAATTTTAATCTGAGTTTGTATTGAGACCACCGTTGAATAAATTATGATGTGAAAGCGCAAAAGTGGTTCGTGTCTTGTCATTGTTTTCTAGTAGAGAGTCGTCCAATCATCCATTTTCGTTAACGATTAAGAATTATTATACAACTGTTTTCTATGTTTTTCCTTTTTTTTCCAATTTCCTCAGTGAAAGTATAAAACATGGTTCAAAGTGATGAATAATTTTCAAACTCGTGAATTCTTTTCTGCCCAAAAAAAAGCGTTGGGTCTTCTTTAAAAGAAATAAATAAAACAAATATAATGTAATGAAATGTAAATGTTAGATTTATTAAACTAAAATCAAAGATTTGTCTATTCCAAGCCCTGCCATACCAACTTTTAAAAACATTAGGTATGTCTATTTTTTGCCCTAGATGTCTGGGCTAGTATGTTTATGTTGGATCGAATAGCTCCCTCTTAGGTATCTATGGATGAGATACCTTTGAGAATAGAAGATCACTGTACACAACCAAAGGGGGTGGGGTGTGTGCACAGTGTAGGCAGAATCGTAGATGAGAGAGAGCTTAGAGATCGTGTACCTTAGGGTTTACCATCTATTTATAGAGGGTACCTTAGGGTTAGGGTTTGGACTGTTGGGCTTCTTGTGCCTCCAAGCCCAAATGTTGTGCCATCACATCTGTGCAATATTGGTTGCCTCCTGTTGGGCCACACCTTAGTTGGGCCTATTATTTGAATCCATAACAGTTGCCCCCAGCTCGGTAGTTCAGGCTTCTGAGCTGCCGGATGTATTTTGCCCCCATTCGGTTTTACTAGCCGAGCTTTGTTGTCGTGGGCCTTACTTGCCGAGTTGACTTACGTTGATCCGGCTATCAAGGCGGCTTTCCTCGAAGATCTGAGGTCTTGTCTCAAAGATCCTGAATAGCGTGGAGATGGTTCGCATGTATTTGAATCCAAGTGTTGATCTTGGCTATTGAAGTTGTCTTCTCAAAGATCCGAGGTAATGTCTCTAGGATCCGAGATAATGTCGAGGCGGTTTTCGATTTCGAGGTTGGGATCGTTCTTCAGGTTATCCGGGCTAGATTGTTGTGAATCTTACCCTCTTGCGTATCTACCGCGCATTGCCGGGTTGTGTCATATTGACCCCGGTTACCGATGTCATTTGCTCAAAGATCCGAGGTAATGTCTCAAGGATCCGAGGTAATATCAAGGAGTTCGCTCGACTTTCGAGGTCGGGACCCTTATGCGTTCGCCATCGTTGCCCACTGACACCTGGCGGCTCTGTACTTGTGCGGGGTTTCAACCACCACACCTAGTCACCTACGGTTTCCGTGTGCATTTAATTCATCTGTCGTGTCACATGCGTTAGCCCTGCCTTTTGGGCTTAGAGGTCACTAGGCGGCCGAGGCGCCTTTTCGTTTGACCCGGATTCTATATCCGATTGTTCCATCTTGATTTGCTTTTGTCCGAGTCTTTGACGAGTTCGGATTCGTATTCTGCTATTGATGTGCCTGTTTAGGCGATAAGTTTTCTCTCAGGCGGGATCTATTCGCCTTTCCTTCGTTCTTTGTTTTTGCTTGCCTCGGCCTTGGTGAACCTGCATTAAAAAATTCAAATATCCCTGTGAGGGCTTCCGTTAGTTCTTCTCACACCGTTGTCATTAACAACCGTATAATAGTTGCCCCCCTGGCGGGGTCAAGGGCTGCGGGCTGCCGGGTGCCTTGACTATTTAACCCGGATCTCATGTCCGAGGTTAATCTTCATTCCCTCTAGCGAGGTGCCGCTCCTCCGAGTTGAGGGTCGTGGCTTTAGTTTTGCTTCGCTTAAGGCGTACGTCGTGCTCGCTTGACTTTGAGTTTTCCTGGCGTCTGTGCCGGTTTGACTTTAAATACTCCCGGCGTCTATGCCGTTTTGACTTTGAATGTTCCCGGCGTCTATGCCGGTTGTAAGTTATGACAATCTCTGATTATATAACCAATTAATTGCCATACCATTTTTGAACTCTAACCGTAGTTAGAAATTCATCGACCGTAGTAGGTACAGGTCTTTTATACTCGACCAGAGCTTAAGTCTGGGAGTGATGGGCAGGGTTGTCTGTTTTAACCTCGTGGGGTGTTAACTTAACCGCACTACCTCGTTCCGGCTTGACTAGTCGGAAAAGTTAATGGTAACCGAAATAAGGGCGAGGTAGTCACTTGTTCAACCGAGGTGTCCATTACCTCTAATCAAACATTTTGACTCGATCGGGATCGAATGACAACCCGCTTTCTTAAATCGGGCGAGCGTTGACGCGTCAATTTCGCGAAGGCCACGTATGGCATTTTCGCCGAGCTCTAACCAATGCACGTCGGAGTACAACGGCCGGTGTCATACATCTAGATGGTTTTGTTTGTGACCGGGTTTGGGGACCACGGTGTCATGCCGGGTTTAGGGACCTCGGCGTCATGTTTATTACCGGGTGTAATGACCTCGGTGTTTCTTATTTCTGACCGGGTGTATTGACCTCGGTGTAATGCCGGGTTTAAGGACCTCGGCTTCATGGTTATTACCGGGTGTAATGACCTCGGTGTATCTCTTTGACTATCGATAGTAAAACAGATGAATTTCCATTGAGGAATTCTTTATCCGGGGTCCTTTTAAGGAGCGCGCGAGAAAATGGGTGTCGTAACCCCAAGATTCCATTATGGGTGTCGTGTAACCGGGGTTTTCTCCATTATGGGATCCCGAACGTTAACTTAATTAGTATTTCCACGGAACCTGGATTTTAACTATATTAAGTCTAACCGAGGTCCGCTTTACCAGGATCCCGGATTTTAACCAGATTTGGTGTAACCGGGGTCCATTCAAGAATTTATGCGGATCCCGTATGTTAACTAGATTTAGTTAACCGGGTCCGACTTCAGAACTTCATATGGAACCGGGATTTTAACCAGATTCGGTATAACCGGGTCCGCCTTCAAGAATTCACACGGAGCCCGGGCTTTAACCAGATTCGGCGTAGCCGGGGTCCGCCTTCAAGAATTCACAGGGAGCCCGGATTTTAACCAGATTCGGTGTAACCGGGTCCACCTTCAAATGTTCTCACGGAGCCCGGGCTTTAACCAGATTCGGCTAGCCGGGGTCCGCCTTCAAAATTCACGGGGATCCGGATTTGAACCGATTCAATTTAACTAGGTCCGCATTGAAAAATTCACATGGAGCCAGGGCGGCGGGGTTCGCCTTCAACAAACTGAGCCCAGGCTTTCGGCGTAGCGGGTTCGCCTTCAACAATTCACACGGAGCCCAGGCTTTAACCAGATTTGGTGTAACCGGGTCCGACTTCTTTAAAGAATCTGCATATTTCTATCTGGAGCAACCCCTTAATAATGGACTTAATCACATTGTTGAAGCCAGAAAATGATGAATAAGACAAACCGTTACTAAGGATAAATCCTTTATGAGGTTTGTCATAACACAAGAAAGAAAACGTGGGAGCTCCTTGATCTTGTTGTGATGCGTCCTGTCATGAACTTAGGTAATCCAAGATTTATTAATAAGAGAATTGAATAATGTAGGATGTGCCAAAAACAACTTCAAGTGGTGAATTTTATTCACGTAATTTTCCGACAAATCATTTGAATGAAGCAAAGTCAAATGTTGAAGTCGGTGTTCGAGATAATTCTACTCATTTAGCAAAAAAGAATCAGTGACTTAACTAGCATGCAAATATTCCCCCTGAAGAAAAAATTCCATCGAGTGAAGAGAAAATAAATTGACCCATTAAGCTGATTGCTATATTTGCATCCGATATGGGAGGAAGAATAATAATTGAGAAGAAAAAGCTTTGTTTGCAGGAGAAGGTTAATGTTTGGAATTATCCAATCAAAACATTAATCAATTAGAAACAATGCGCATGCTTCAATGAATCTCCCAAGTCTCTTTTCTCATCGAACAATCAAGCCCGAATTGATCGATTCCTCGCTCCTTGCTTGATATAAAAGTAAACCGCTCCATGTTCGCATGGTAGAAAAATTCTTTGGATGCGTGTGAAGGAATATGACCATAGCACTTCCTCCATTATTGGAACTACCTTCTCTATTGATTATTGGTTGGGGAGAATCGTGAACTTTCTTATCTCCACAACAAAACCAATCCACAAGTAATAAATTATAGTGCACATACCAGCAAAAGAATATATGCATGCTTTACCTTTTGAGACAACTAATTCTTGCAATTAGCTATTGTAAGAGATTATACAACTTCATGAATTGATGTGTTTCTGGGATTTGGTTTTCTTTCAGCTTGGACTAGCGTAAACCTATCAGGATTTTGTTTAAATCCATTGAAGCCCATCATCACACATCAGGTATCCAGATTGATTTGAACCATGCAAAATACCAAAATAGGATTTAAACTCCCTTCAAGCACCTACACAACATGCAAAGGTAATGGATATTGCAACGCCTTGAAATCCGGAGAACAACAAAATGAGAATTATTTTGTGAACCAATAAACATGAGCATCTCTTATATCCTTCCAATTAAATTTCATGGTAGAAACTTCTAGAGCCCATGGAAATCAACGCACAAGAACTGCAAAGTGACTTGGATTTGGAGGTGAACCACTAATATGCACCAGCCTCAAATTATTAATGGCCTTGAATTCGAAGTAATTGAACGCGCAAGCAGCAATCACTATGAAATATAAAGCCAGACAATAATGAGCCCAAAGCCATCTTGAGTCTTCTTTAACATTTTCCATGAAAAATACTTCCAGTGGCTTAAAAGAAATATCCTCATGCTTCCTATCATGACCATTTGTTGCCCAAAAGTATCATCAAGGTGGATCTGATTAGAAAGAAAACTCACTCCGAGGAGCAGATTAGATAATATGGAAGCCTGAGTTAAAGGAATATGATATTTCTCTCTTCCTATTAACGCCAGAAAAGAATTATTGCAAACCACGTAGTAGGCCTAATATGACGACTTGAAAGATGTGAAACAAGAAGCATCTCCAATTTATCAATTGAATTCATCTTACTCCCGCACCCCAAGCTTTGAAAAGATATATTTTAAGATGGAAGATACCAAGAATTATTGCATCAACCAGAATCTAGTTATGCATAGGCCTCAATTCAGGTGCAACATGTTCAATAGGCATATCTCGAGGCTACCGCTAAGAGCGTACATTCCAATCATCTTCATGTTAAGACTAATATTCCTTATTCGATTGATAATCATCAGCGTATGAAATTATTTACCTTGGCAAAATACACAAGTGTCATAAGAAATATGCAGTACCATATAATGTGTACCTTTCACCAAATGAAAATGATTCTCCTGAACAGATGGAGGAGTCCTCTAGAAGTGATAGAGCATTTTTTATAATAAAATGAGCTGGCCGTAGGAGATGCCGAGTCACATTCAGAGAAACATTAACAGCAACTCTCCTCAAGGGATGAAGAAACAATGGAGACATCAGAAGCATGTGAATGCTGTCGGTCATGAGCCTCCCAACGCTAAAATAGCAAAGGTCATCCTGCTTTGACCGTGGGCCATCTTTTTCGCATGCAGCTTGATCACTCCATCTCCTTGTCGAATAATCAATGGCTTCTTCAGCGACTCGGCTTCCTCTTGAAGCACAGAATCAAACGATGCCATTAGAGATGAAGAAACCAAATCATTGAGAGATTCGAGAAAGAAAATCAAAGTGCGTTGTGCTATCGACCCAGAGCCCTTGCATAATGTGAAGACATCCCACAATGAAGAATCCAGAAACTGTTGATGCAATCAGTCGATGATAACTCAAGAACTTGTCGCCAAGAGTACCTAGACGGGCAAAAACTAGAACCCGACGAGATGAAACAATGACAGAATGAAACGTTTGTGAGTGTATCACGGATATCGTGCCAAGATCATCATTTTAGAGGTGTTCTCGGAACCTCGCCGAAGGTTGAAGGCCCGAGCCGAGATCAATGGTTGGGATTTGGTTTGATTGGCGATTCCAATCCTGCAATTTCTTCAAGGCCAAGGCCGAGGCCGGGGTAGTATTCATCCCCGTAGAGCAACATAAACCGAGATAGATGAGAAACGTGGGCCGAGGAGGCTGTGAACCATAAGCCGAGATATTTTTCAACTGAGACTGAGGCCGAGACCAATTGAGGCCGGCATTCATATGAGAGGCTGAACTCAAGATATCTGAAAAATGACGGAAGCACTAAAGAGCTCCATATCTTCTCACAGCGATCCACGGCAAATACGATACAGAGAGTAACCATCCGCTATTACGGTTCCTTCAACCTCTCGGTATCTCGGCAAAGCGAACAATTTTTTGGCGACTTCGTGATGAGTGACCCGGCCACTGGGCTCCGATGCTCTCTGTTTGGTACGGCAAATCATGTTTCAGTCGAGACTGCTGGGAGGTTCTCACCCGGCTTCCAGATTCCATTCCTGGGTTTATCGGCTTCATTCCCAAGCGTTGAAATCAGATGTTTAAAGAAGAAACGCTAAAGCGACGCGACGCCAGTGGAATCCCGAATCTAATGGTGTTGCTGATGGTGATTCACGTTTAGATCGAACGAATAGGACCCTTCTCGAGGCAAAACTAAAACTTTGGAGTTTTTCTTGATTTCCTTTGAATTTCTGGCGAGCCCAGAATTGAAAATTTGCGACGTAGATGGCCTGAATAAACTGCTGCTTTTGATATCCACCATCTTTGGTCGCGGGAATTAAAATTTATCGAATATCCACCTTCTTTTGAACCATCGTTGGTCATAGGAATCGAAATTTAACGATCCCCACGGACGGCGCCAATGTTCTGTCATAAGAACACAGATGTCTAGCCCTAGGTGAGCTAGTATGTTTATGTTGGATCGAATAGCTCCCTCTTAGGTATCTATGGATGGCCTTTGTGAATAGAAGATCGTACACAACCAAAGGGGGTGGGGTGTGTGCACGTAAGCGTGATCGTAGATGAGAGAGAGCTTAGAGATCGTGTACCTTAGGGTTTACCATCTATTTATAGAGGGTACCTTAGGGTTAGGGTTTGATTTTGTTGGGCTTCTTGTGCCTCCAAGCCCAAATGTTGTGCCATCACATCTATGCCCAATTGGTTGCCTCCTGTTGGGCCACATCTATTATTTGAATCCATAACACCACTCTTTTTAATTCCCATTCCCATTCTTTTTTTATTTTTGAGTTTTTATTCCACCATTCAAAATTAAAATTTTCAAAGGGTCGGGTTTGTAATTGTATTTTTTTTTTTTGATATATATAAGGTTTGTAATTGTAAGTTGTATCTCAATGCCACCAATCGGTTGAGGCCAGACCCTCCTTTCTAACAGACTCATATACTCGTAGGGCTTGGGCCTACCTGGCCCACATATGCATGGGTGTCCGTCCATCCAGTGGAGGAAGCTTTTCACAATGTTCCAACATTTTCTTACGAGTTCTTCTCCGAGAAGAACCATTTTTCTATTGAGACCATAGTTGAATCAAAGAAGAAAGGTGAACAATGAATTAATCAATAACTTTATTCTCCAAAAAAAAAAAAAAAAAAAGGTTTGGATCTATTAATCAATAAATACGATTTATTATTGATTATTTCATACTTTCATTTTTGATATATTTTTTTCATAATTCAATGATTGAGTAATCATAATTCACTGATTAACTAATCATTTGTTGTTCTAGCAGCATATACTCAACTTTAGGAAATGTAATTTATTTTTATCATTGACTATTTATTACTTTCTTTGACTTTTTAGGTGGGGGTGGGTTACAAAATATTCTTCCAATTTTATCATCATTGACATATTTATCTCTAAACACTTGTTTGTTTCTAAAACTGGTTGGGTGTCATTTCATGGTGGCGTAGTAGAGGGTTCTATCAACCAAAGCCTTTCCCCCACAACCTCATCATCATCTTCTTTGTCCCTTTCATTGCTTTTGTTTTTCCTTTTTCTAATTTATAAACTAAAACGGACGAAAATTAAAGGTCCTATTCATTTTTATTTAAAATGAAGGGCAATGAATGCAAAATTGGAGGAGCATGAGATGGAGTTGTGTGGGATGAGCTTGACTTTTAGGGCTATAAAGTGATTACTGTGAAAGTCAATTAATGTCATATAATTTATATTTGGAATTCTAACACTTAACTGTTATCCTTCCATCCAGAATATCAGTTATAGGGAAAAAACAACAACGTGAGAGTCAAAAGAGAGGGCTATTGTGAACCTCACAATTTGACCACTGAAAAATAAGAGAATCAATTTTTCTTTTAAAAATATTTATGGCAAACAAGAGAATCAATTTAACTTCTCTCCTAATAATGGAGGTAATCAGTAATCAAATTGAAACATATTATTTCTTTGTTGAAAAGAAGTTTGGGCGGGGTCAAAATAAATGTTGCACGAAAGGTTATCTAATCGGGATACGAATCGTGGATCGGAACGCCTATTTTCGGAATCATGAATCGAAGTGTACCATGAATTGTAAGATTCATGGTTATTTTTAAGGATGATATTAATGTAATTTTCATCTAACAGAGAATCAAATGTTTTAATATATTAGTATTTTAAAGGTAAATAAATAACACTACAGGCAAAAAAAAAAAAAAATATATATATATATATATATATAGATTTCAGGGGATAAGTGAAAGGGAATCGGGAATAATCATAGAAGTAAAGGAAATTCCTAGATAAATCTGGAAAAAATAAAAAACAAAAAACGAAAAAGAAGTTTTTCTAATGTCAGGTTGTGCAAGATCCACCTAATATGTGCGCAACTTGATTCATCCAGAATCACAAAAATTGCTAACGTCATTCCTGCGATTCTGGCTTGTATCACTCGTAGAATCCCAAGATACATGTATTAGTAAGATATATCAACATATTCTTATCTTTTTCACTTATTCTTGAATCAAATTCTCATATACAACTCAAGATTCATAGGATTCTAACTACCATGGTTGCCGGCGCTTGTAAGTAGTAAAATGTCACGTCTTGAAAATTTAGGGGTGATCGACACGGAGTATAAAAGAACTCACACTCTCTAAGCCTAAAAAAACAAAAATATAGACAAGTGCCTAATAACGTAATTATAATATAATTTTGAGCATGTATAACCATTTCTAAATCTCTCACACACACACATATATATATATATATGAACATGTTTCTAAAAATCAAAATATTAGGCCTTTGTGAAACTTTTGGCAAAATATCCTTTATAGGTCAAACTTTCTGAAAACTCTACAATAATTGCGAGTTCACTATAGTATAGTGAGCTCCACCCCCTTAGAGCATTTATGAACATACATTCTTATAACAAAAGAAAGTAGGGATCCTGCCTATAGATTTCTTGGAACTCCTCCTATAATAGGATTTTCAATACATGACACCAAAGCTTGAGCTTACATCACCAAAGAGATTGATCAACACAACGCTTCAACTTCAATTATCGAGTTAGTTACACTATTTGAGACTAAAATCCTGTGAATAGCATCCCATTAATAGAAATAAATATAATACTAAAGGAAATAATTTAGATAGACTTAACCTTTTTTTTCCCCTAAAAAAATCAAATTTTATTAATACCAAAATAAGTTTACAAACACTAAGAACCAAAGCCAAGAAAACACTAAAAAATTCCTATCCATACAACCTAACACACCACTTACCAACCTATCCAACTTAAGCAATCTAAATCAAAACAAACAACTATACTTGCGTATCAGTGTAATGGGTTCCCCTTTAACCAATTCCTTCCCTATCAGTTGCTACAAAAATACTATCGCAGGTCCTCATGGTGAGTTTTGAATCACAGTCCATAATGTTGTTTAAAGAGGATGTTGGAATGTCCAACCAATCTTGCTGTAACATCTCTATTTTTGCAAACAATGTATAAAGCATATATTAATGAAACATTGGGAAGTATTTGGCTACAGTCAATTATTTATTTTCCTTGGAACCTTATAACTAAATTAATTTACTAGAGTGACATAATAAATTAACTATTTTAGAGGCTTTGAGACAATACACAAGTCACTATAATTGTGACCCAATTTTCAAATTAAAAGCACATTCTTGTTCTATGTGGACATGAGTTTCGTATGACACTAAGAGGACCTAAGTCAAGAATATTTTCATGCAAAAAGAATAGTTAGAAGTCAAAGGAAAATCAATGACAATGGAACTTGGACTTAAGAATGGAACTAACTAAACTTACATCAGCAAAGTGACATAAGCTAGCTTCTTGAATAAGAGTCAAGAAGCATCATTAAATCAATAAATCTTCTCCAACAAGCCCTTATGCGTCAACCAAGAGAGAGGGAGAGAGAGATCAATGTAAAGTTCATATTCTCACATGGAAAGTCAAGCAATTATCCCTAGTGTAACAAGTGGCAACCTAGGGGTTCAAGTTGGATTTTTAATTAGGCAATTGTACAAGAGAATTAAGAGCCATTTGAAGTCAAAATCCTTGGCCACCAAGAATTGAATTTTGCATCAGCTGAATAGAGGGAAGAAAAAGCTGATGTAAAACACATTAAAAGCCAATATAAAGCCAAACTAAAAAGTCAAAGACTTGGGGGAAAAGGTATCCAATGAGAAGAGACCAAGTAAGGACCAAACAAGGCTTATCCATGAAACTAATTGAGACAAAATCCGAGCCCAAACATCAGCAAATAATTCGCTGTAGCCAAGAAGGAAAGGGAAAAAGGATGATTCAAGTCAATGTGAAGCCAAAATGAAGGGTCAAACACATGGGAAAAATTAACCAATAGGAAAGCACCAACAAGGGATAAATAAAAGCTTCTTTTTTAAGCCAATATTGAGGACAAAAACTGGACCTCATTCAACTCATTAAAAATTGCATCAGCTTTAAGGACAAAAAATGAAGCAAAAGTCATGCATTTATGATAAGAAACCAAAGCTTAAAACTATGAGTTGAGAGCCAACTACCTTGTACCTTGTATAAGACCTAAATGTATAATAAAAGGACACATGAAGTGAATAAAATCTGCCCAAAATTGGATCAAATTCGTGCAGCCTTTTGGAGTCAAAGAAAGGCAAGAAACCTTGGAGAAAAAGAAAGGAAACAAGCCATTAATCACTTGGACACTTGGACAATATACTATGATAAATTGCATAACCAAGGTGCTTATTAAAGGACCATTCAGCTCCTCTTTTCCTTGCCCAAACCGTGGAAAAAAAGAGAGAGAAGAGAGTGCAAGGAAACTCCTACACTTAGTGAAAGAGGAAGCACACACATTGAAGAACAAGGTGAGTTAGGTGTAAAACTTGGTTAAATAAGCTTTCTACCTTCCTCAATCCTTCATCTAATATTCTTATGACCCTTTTGTGCTCAAGGGTGACCTTATTCAGTGGCTCAAAGAAGAAGGAATCTAAGAGAAACCAAGATACAAGAAAGGGTAAGTCACTAATGGCTGATTAATAAAGTGTCATTTTTCTTAAAGGAGGCTCTATCCTAATCACTAAAAAGGGGTATCAAATGGTTAAAGATAAGATAATGGTGTTAAAAAGAAGGTTAAGCCAAGAGATGCTTGAATATGAAGTAAAGATGAAAGTTATGGTTGTTGACTACCTAAAGTAATTTTCAGAGTTGAATATAGAAGGTTATGATATGTTTTTGGTTTTTTTTATGGCTCCAAAGTGTTTAGAACAAAATTTTGTATGGGTCCAAGTGGTAACCATAATTTTAAAACTCAAAAACTGTAAATTTGCAAGTAAAAGTGAATCTGCCAGCTTCAGCGAATTTTAGGGATCATACTTGAAAAATGGTTTTAAAATAGTAAATGAAGTCCCATGGCCATGAAATTTTACAGGGTTAAATTAGACATCCTAAGCTTCACTTTGGTATATAATTTTGTAATTTTCCAAGATGTCTACTAGGAGAAATAAATTTTGTAAAATAGCCCAAAATATGGAACGTGGCCTCTGACCAGCGAGTGATGTTTTTACACAGAAAACAAAATCGTGTGTTTTTTTTTGCCTCTGGGAGTATTTTTAGTAACCAATATACATGTTAACGGTTAAATAGCCATTGGAATCATTCAAAAATGATTTTTCTAAAATTAATTAAAAATGTTTAAAGTTGAAGCATAAATTCTGGAATTTTTAGGAAAAGAGCGAATTTCATGAAAATAAAAGGGAAGTTTCAATAGTGAATAAAATGAAGTTTATTTGCTTTATTTAGGGTCTACATGTGTACGGAGTAAATTTCCAAGCATCGGGAAAATTATTGATTTCTGATAAAATTGCCAAGTAGTAACTGTTTACTCACATACTCTATGTTACCTTGTATGTTTGTGATGTCATGATTGAGAAACATGTCTCGTGAGTGGGACATGCGTTGGGGTTGTAGGAACATGTCCTCAAAATTTACTTAACATAATAACTAATTAAGGGTTCATTAACAACTAAGTAATGCTCCATAATTTACCAAAATATACAAAAGTAAATCGAGTATGCGGAATGAGCCCTAATGTGGCAAATATACAATTATCCAACATAAACCAAAATGACAGAAGCACTACTTTTAGTAGAGTAGCCTAAGCTTTTGAGGTCTTCCCTGATGGACCTGGATGGGAACTATCACCTGAAAAATGTGGGTAACCATCAATCCAACTCATTACGAATACTAATATGTGCTAGTGAGGTGCCATGTGGAACAATTTATTTAACAAAGTATTAATAAAATATAATTCACCAATATCCACATCACAAAATTTCATATCATAAATTAAGTATTACAATTTTTCATTAACAAAATTCTCAAGATGCCTCCCATCAATCCAACCGAACCGCCTTATTTCCTCCGACTAGACCCATGGGCTAAGTTACATCCATGTTACTGGTTACTCGAAAGCTCATTGGTCATGTGATGAGGATCGGCCAAAATCCCCAGAGCACATGTCCCAGACCATGGGTCTTTTCCCCTCATTGAACTAGTGGGGTGTCGTAAGCCCTCGTTGAACTAGTGGGTCAGTCCCTCATTGAACAGGTGGGACAATATAAAGCCAACCATTGTGCACCAATGGAGGCCTCACCACGTGGTGGAATATTCTACTCCATTTCCTCCCAATTCAACCCTTTCCATAATTATCATAATAAATATCATAATATCAAAATTCTCAATTCTTATACATAAATAAATAAATAAGTATATATTCAAAATTCAAATGATAAGGTTCCGTAAGGCAATTTCTATTAAGATATTCATAATCATTTCACAAAATACTCACAAACAACATACTAGTACACATAACAAGTGGAAAGTGGTTACCTCTCGCCGTAGCTAACTATTATCACACCGCTCCTAATCCAAAAGCTAAAACACACGCCAAAATTTAATAACTTTGTCAAACTCCACATAATTAAAATTGTAATTTATGATTTCAGAAAAACATACAAAATTTAATAATGAATATTATTATAATAAAAACTGAAAATAACAGTCCTTCAAAATTTCAATAATATCTTTATTAACCCAAAGGCTATTCCAATATGTCATCAATACTTTAAATTAGAAGTTTAATACATACCAATTATCCTATAAATTATGCTTTATTGCATTACATATAATGTTTCTAAAAATTCCAAAAATGTATATATGTAACTTGACTCTTTACATAGGACTTTTCCAGAATTTTTCTGATTAAACTTTGAAAATTCGTAATTAATTCTACAAAAATCTAAATGAGGTGCTTCCAAAAGCTATGTGTTCCTTAGCATGTCTACTTTCACAGAAAAATAATACCAATAGCCATAAAATATTATATCATTCCCAGATTTTTAAAATTCAAACATTGTCCAGAAAACTTTCTAAAATTGTGACTCAACTTCCAAAAATCATATCACAAGTTACAAACCTCCGTTTAAGGTAATCCAAAGCTCTTTTTAAATATTAATATGTGTACTATCAACACTAAAAATTTCATGAAATATTTCAAAGGTTTCACATTCCAAAACCATGCCATAAAATGATCACTATTCCTGGAACACAAAATTCGTCCAGATTTTCGGTTAAACTTCGGAAAATCATATCTCGCTTTCTACACGTCTGATTTAGGTGTTCTTTCGCTTTTTGGAAAGTTTGAGATGTCTACTATCTACTGTAAAAAGTTCAAGGAAAAAACAAAAAAAAATTCATTTAAAAAACGAGCCCGAAATTTACTGTTCACTTCTGCAACTGACATTTTCCAGTTTTCAGTGTCTAACTTTGAAAAATCATAACTCTCAATATACACGTCCGTTTTGGCTGGGGTTTTTCTTTTTTTGAACCTTAGTGAGTGTATTATTTACTGTAAAAATTTCAAGGAAAAAATAAAAGGTTTACTTGGTCATAATTGCCACGTCATTTTCTTGCTCCAGAGGCATACCAGAAATTTCCAGGTTCTTAGCTCAACTTCCAAAAATCATGACTCTCAATCTACATGTTAGTTTTGGCTGAGTTTTTTCTCGTTTTAAATTTTAAGATGTCTACTATCTTCCATAAAAATTTCGTACAAAAACTCAAACGTTTTCCATAGAAACAGACTAGCGAAAGACACTCTATTTGTGAGTCCGAAAAACAGAGTAATGAAAATACAGTAGCTTAACCATGCGTTTTTAATCCTCAAACTCAGAACTAATCATGTAGAAACTAGAAGGGAGAGGTTTAGAGACTCACCTTGGTTGATACACAGGCTTACATGCAAGGTCCCAACCTTCTTCCTTTCCTTCCGACTCTCACATTAACTTTCGGTCTCTCCCCCCCTGCATGTTCCCTTTTCTGTTGTGTTTCTTTCTTGGTTGCTGCAAGAATGCAGCTTGGTTTATAATCAGAGAGTATGGTTTGCTGGGCTTGAGAGGTCTGGTTTCCTACTGGTTTGTGTACAGTTGCAGCTGGCCAAATCCGTGAAAGTCGCTGGGCAAATCTTATTTCCTTGCGTGTTTGACTTGTTGCTGCATTTTTCTTTTCGTGTTTTAGCTATTATCTAATATATGTGCTGTAAGTTCAAATGGATTGGCTTATGTTTGTTGGGCTGAGGGAGAATTATTAATAAGTAACATGGATATATCAATCCTACTCCCTTTTCACGTGTTTATGGGGATGGGTTTGAAGAGATCATATTAGTCATGTGTTGTTGTAATTGGGGTATTCAATTGGGCCGTGGAAATAATGGGAATTCATAGACGGGCTTGTATTGATGATATCGTTTTGAAAGTTGAAGTTGTATATGAATAGGATTCAATGCTTAATGCCAATGAGAGTTGACATAGATGGTAAGGGATCCAAGACTAGGCCTAAATGGTCGTGGGTTCGATCCTCTCTGCCGTCGCTGGGACTCCTTTGGTAAACGATCTCGTAAGTCCCCAGTAAGTGCTCATAGAGCCCGGCCGTGCCCGGCCTTGGTGGGGGACCGATGTCGAACCCCTCCAAAACTTTTTTCATATCAAAAAAAAAAAAAAGATTCAATGCTTAATAACATTAATCTTATTTTTCTCCTTTTCTTCCTAATATAAAAATTTAAATCCTTAATGTATTTATATATTTTTTTATTCATTTTTAATTTGAATTAAATTCAATTGGATCTCAATTGGTATTTATTCAATTTAATAGTTAATTTTTTTTCTATTTAAAGATTTTTTTCTTTCTCAATTAAATTTATGTTTGGCCTTAAAATATTATCTCCAAAATATTTATGCTGAACATTTATTCCATAATTATTTGTCCTTAATTTATGAGAACATAGGCCTTAAATTCCAATAATTAATTTCGTAATTATTTTAGGGCAAAATTTCACAATTCAATTTCCCATATAATATTCAAATTTCAAATTCCAAAATTTGGGATGTTACAAGTGGGATATGCGTTGAAATTTGTAGGGCCTAGTGGACTGTCGTCCTTGGTCGCTCTTGTAGGGCCTAATAGATTGTGTGTCCTTGGGTCGCTACCGAGCTGTTGATGCATTCGGTGTAGTTAGGGTTTGACTCCTGGCTACATTTGTTTTCCTAGTGCTGAGGATTTTCCGAGGACTTGCCTTGGTAAGGCAATCCAATGATGTGTTGATTGTGATTCTGAATGCATGTGGTATGTTTACCATGATTGATGTTGTGATTTTCTTGATTGTGGATTGCATACATACACGGCATATATATTATATATGAGTTTAACAGTTACTCTGGGGTTCAATTTTGAACTCCAGACTGTGCTAGAAATACAGGCAGATCTAGCTTAGCTGACCTGGAGATCTGAGGTAGGGCATGGAGTTAAAGGCTGAAGAAATAGGGAATGCTCTATTACTTTTGTATTTTACATTTTGGATGACTGTATATTATTTTACTTTCTGCCTGGTACTCTGCCTGGTACTTATTTTGGATTACTGTACCCTAACCCTATAGGGACTATTTACTTTCAGTTTATCATACTTTTACCAGTATTACGTATTCGTCCAAACCGATATAATGTTCTGCCGCGTAAAACTCTGATACATGTTAATATGAAAATAATTAAAGGTAAGGTAACAACTAAATAAAGAATCCCTCTAACCCACCACCCGAGAGGGCGAGGCCGGTAGGGGTGCTTCACTTGCTGGCTCATCCTCTTTGTTACATCAACTGCTAATTTAGATAGACTTAACCTTGAATTATAATATCATGATGAAAAAATTTTCAACTTCTAAACGAAGCATAAATTGAAACTATGAAAGTTTATAATAAAGACGTAAAAGTTATTTTCAACTCCCAACTATGAAATCATAACCAGATAGATCAATTTTTATAAAAGTTTATTACTAAACATAATTAAAAATGTATATAAGATCATTAAATAAATAATACCAACTATGAAAACAATTTTTCTTCGAATCAGTTTATTTATGGTTATTTGTGGCCTTTAAATACCCTCTTGGAATTGATATGATGGTAACAAAAGTAAGCAACACCGACAAGACAAGTGTCGAGACTTTTCAATTGTAAATTCTTAAAGAAAAGAGGCACCCCACAAGACAAGTGTGACACTTTATAAGTTCTATGTGAGAATTTATAAGATGAATAAACTAATTTGTAAGACATACAACTAAAAACTTGATGTGACATCCCAAAATTTGAAAATTTAGAATTAAATATGATTTAGGAGTTATTATGGTAAATTTTAGTCTCTATTGAAGTTTAGAATTTATTTTAGAGAGGCATATTTTTCATGAGTTTAGATTAATATGTTAAGGCCTGAAGAAATTATTAGAGAAAAGAACAAATCCAAGGATTTATTATGGCCTAATATTAATTAGAAAAGAAGGATGTAGGCATTAGTAAAATTTTTTGGGTTGGACCATACAAGCAAGGCAGACCTTCCCCTAAAATTCAACACACCAACATAATCATATAATTTTCAATTATCCCTCCCACCTTCGGTTTCGGCGCATATGCTCACAAACATCCACAAGTACATACTCCCTCCATGCATCAACTCCTTCCAGCCCATATACCATCGTGAAATCAAATAATTATTTGGCCCAAAACGCACAACCATTTACACCAGCCCAATCTACTTAGCACACACAAACATTTTAATAACCAACTCAATCTTCTTCCCATACGCCTGTTTTTACCAACCCCACAAATGATCACTCTTCTTTCATTAAATTACCGCCACCTCACCCCTCCCTCATTCTTTCTTTGACAGCTCAAACACACACACACACTTTCACTTCAAGTGCACCGCATGGCAGCCACGTATCTCCCTTCCCATCTCGATCACATAACCACACACACTTAAAACAATATTAACTCCTCCCATTAAAACGCACGGACCCCCTTTTTCCTCTTTTCATTTTCACAACTTGCCTTCTCTGTTTCTCAAATCCTCCGGCTCTCTCTCTTTACATTCCTTCTCTCCTTCAAAACCAATCCTCCTCCTCTCTTCCAACCACAACTCCTCTCCTCCACACTTTGGTGGCGGAGCCAGGAATTTATATTTGTGGGTGCACAATTTGTAAGAGAATTTGGGGGTTGCCCTCGAATTTTTTTTTTTAAAAAAGTTTTAAATGCATTAAAAATCAAATGAATATAGATAAGAAGAGAAAAGAAAACTTCTTTCTATGGGTTCTAAGCAAATCAAATGTGCATAAAATAGGATTAGCATCTACCATCAAATCAACAATAAACTATGAATTTTCTAAATCTTAACACGTTTCATCCGATGTTAAGAGGCACAAACTATCCATCACACTTCTGTAAGACAAGAATTGGAGAATTTTACATAAAACCAAAGTTTCAATCACCAAACTCATTACAATTTTAAATAAAGTTAGTCAATGAAATTGGACTACTTAATGATTTCTGAATTAAAAAAACTATCCTTGCCAGTTTAACCAAATCACAAAAATCTTATGCTATTTATAGTGGCTGGTTATAAAAAATATATCTTCCTGCTATTTTGAAATCACAGATAAAACTACTGCTACATGTGTCTTTCATAAGGAGTAAAAACTTGAGAAAATAATAAGAAATGATAAGGGGCTGTTTTTTTTTTTTTGGTTTAGAGAGTATAAATACCAGGCTTGCCCCAAGAATCAATGAAGAATGACCCACACAAGGCTGCGGTTCCACCGGGCTTTTAAGGACAAAAGGTAAAAGGGAGAGAGGTAGAAAAGAATAAGAACAAAAAGGACACTATCGCGTTCGAACCCGGTGACATCGTGGCCAATAATAAAATGTTGTACCACCGAGCTATGAGTCCAAAGATGACACAAGTAACCGCTAAATAATATATATTTTAACTTTTGTGGGTGCACTTGCACCCATAGAAACAAGTGTGGCTCCGCCACTGCCTCCACAGTACCTTCCTTCTTCCCTCAATCTCACGGCTGAAGCAACATCCTCACCACTGCCATGGACTGATCCACGGCAAGAAAAAGAAAGGAAGCATCACACTTTCATACAATCTATTTTTGGAGTCTTGGTAAGCCTCCTAAACTCATCCTCAAACACATTTTGGGGGATACTTGGGTATTTGGAATCACTAAGTTGCTGTCATCACATTGTGTTTGACTTTGGGTATCTTTGCATGTCACTTTTAGATTGATTTTGTAGTCTCCTTTGGCTCTGCATGTGACTCTTTGAAACTCAAAACATGAAATATGAGTATAAGGTGTGGGTTCCTTCTCAAGACAAGTCAGAAGTTGAAATTACAATGTTGCTGAACACATCTGTGTATGAGTCCGAAAATAGGGAATGGTTTGCATGTTGTTTTCAGGGTTTATAGGTTGATTTTTGGTCTGAAATTTTTACTGGTTATAGTACACTCCTTAAGGTTTAAAATAAGCTTTGGTTCACCTAGAACGGAGGTCTACAACTCCGGTTATGATTTTTCGAAGTTGAGCCAAAAAAACTGGAAATTTCTGGTAAGCTTCAGGAACAACAAAATGGCGTTGGACTTCGGACTGATTAAACAAAATCGTTAAAATGTGAAATTTTCCAGTTAAATAATAGACTCATAGAGGTTTAATTTGATAGGTAATTCGTCAAAATCTGATAAGTATTGAAGGAGTTATGGTTTCTCAAAGTTTGGTCAGAAAATCTGATGAATTTCTGGACGTTGTTTATTTTTGGAATTTTGGAAATTTTTCTTAGCCATAAATCAACTTGGTGACTTTAATTTATGAAAATAGACTTATCAAGGTTTAAATAGAAATTGAAATCACTCCATTTGGAGTTATATCGGTCGAGTTATGAATTTTCCAAATTCTCAGAAAAGAAGCCTGAACTTTTTGATAAGTCTTTAAAAAGTCACATAAGTTGTTAATTGTGTTAAACCTTTAAAGTAAAGGTTTCTTTGGATAAAATGCAAGGTGAAATGGCCGAGATGATAATTATCCATAGTGAATAGTATCTAATTAAAATAGGTCTCAATGAGTATACATCCCTAGTCATAAGGATATTTAAAAAACAAGTATTTTTGGGGTGGGTCTAGAGAAGTAGAATTTATAGTTATTTTTGGATTAATTAATGACCCATCACTATATAAATGTTAATTATATGACCTGAGAATCGCCCGTGCACGAAGGACAAGCGTAGTGTTAAGAATCGGTGGAAGGGGTTTTGTCGGTAAGACCAAGGTAGTAACTCTAATCTCACATTCTTTGCATAGCTATATATGTTTATGTATGCCATATCTCGTATGTCCCGCTTTATACGGCCAAAGACCACTCGTGGCTCGATTGAGCGGAAGGGCCGACCATGGGGCTAACTTCCTATGGTGGCTAGGCGGGGCCTAGTGCATTCATTGAATTGGTATTGAATTGCCAAAATGAATTTCCTTGCGCCAAGGTATTTGAAAGTATTTGAATGAACACTTGTATTACAAGCTGCATTATATTTGGTATGTAATACTTGTTGTTTGAATTTGAATTTGAACTTGAACTTGAATTTGAATGCTTTATATGCTGTGTGGACTACTCTGTTTGGTGAATTTACATGTATTGCATATGCTAGAATTTGAGATTAACCTGTTACTCTGGGATTCATTCACTTGAATCCCAGAGCCTTCCTTAAATCCAGGACATGGGCAAGCTAGTTGTAATACCCGGATAATTATCTATCTGGAATATTATATTTTAGCAAATAATACCTATTTGGAAATAGGTGAATATGTGGTTTTAAAACCTTGTGGGATACTTATTCTAATGTCTAGGGAAATTTCTAATGAAATTAGAGGGATTAAAGTGTCAAAATCCCTAAATGCAATTATGGGCCATGAAATGCCCACGAAAATATTATGATAAATCCCAAGAGGCAATAAAATATTTATTGAAAATTAGAAAGTATGTTGTCTCTAATTTTAGGAATTTTTGGCATTATTTCCCTTGAAAAATAATGAGGCAAAATTAAATATAATTTTGGGGAGCATAAATTGCCCTATGATTTTTAATATTTTACATGGAGCATAAAATACCAATATCAGTAAAATAGTTGTAAGATAATGATTAATCCTAATTAAGAAAATTATCAACAATTAGAAAGTGATTAGTTAAGTAATTAATGGCTAATTGTTTAAGCTCGAACAAGAGAATATTTAAGGTAGATTATGGAAAATCCTTTAATTGAGTGTTTATGGCTAATATTAGCATAAAGTGTGCTTGCTAATCAATTAAAACGATTACGAAAAATTGGTGAGATTAAGAACATGAAAACCCTAAATCCTAAAAGATTGCTAATCATGGGATTAAGGCTCTAATTAAGCTTCTAGCTAATTTAGATAAATAAAAAATAATAATAATAAATAAAGGGAAGAGAAAACCAAAATTTGAGTGTGAAAAGGGTTGTGGGTTTTTCAAAAATAATATCATGATATTTTGTTAATTAAATAATAATATAACTAAGATATTTGTAGAAGAACAGGTTGGATAAATGAGAACCGATAGAAATTAAATCCTATCTAGAAAACCATGAACTAAGTTTCTTAGGTCGGACAAATTACAAACAAGTGAATTTTTGTCGAGAAGTTGGTGTTAGCGGAAGTCATTTAAAGTAAGCCGTGGGGCGAATAAGGGATCAGATGAAAAGATATTTTGTAAACAAAGGGCAAATAAGAAAAGTGAGAACCAATGGAAAATAAATCATAACTTGAAATCCTTGAACTAAGTAGAAAACAACTGGACATATTATGAATCGGTGAATTTTTGTCCCGAAGTTGATGTTACCCGAAGTAATTTCTCAGAATCGGCGTCTGTCTCGAAAATGTTCAATGACAACGGAATACCCTTAATGGGATCAAAAATTTAGTTAACTCAAATATTTCCGAAGAGGAAGAATAGAGCTTCAGTGTGTTCGGATTTTTGAGATTTTGCGGAATTACACCGAACAGGAACTTTATCGGTAGAAGTTCATAAAGCACATGGGTCACATCACCTTGACATCATGATGAGGTAAGGAGATGTGTTGTATGGTGGAGATGATGCCTTGTGTCCAAGCTAGATCCAACGGTTGAGATTCGGTATGATAAAGCATGAATAGTGCACCAAAATCTTCTATAAATAGGTCTTCCCATTTCACTTCATTCCTCACCAATTCACAATTCCTAGAGCCACTTAGAGAGAGGTTTTAGAGAGAAGAAGGAGTCCGGAGAAAATAGCAAGTTAGGGTAAGTTCTTCGGTCCCTAGTCTTAAGCTTTGGTAGTTCCTTCGGTAGTTATAGTAGAAATGCTAGATTAATCTTTAATCTTCCAAGTTAGTTTAGATATCATGTTTTCGGGATAAATATGATATTTATTATTGGAGATAGAGATATGTCAAAATTTTGAAAGATTAGAGTTAAAGTAACGAAGTTCTGGCAAAATTTCGCCGATTAGGGGAGTCGGGGGTAAAATGGTAATTTGGGACTAGAATGTCCGGTATAATGTTGACCATTGATTAGAAACATTATCATCCTTATAGGATATCTCGTAATCACTTACCGCCGTTGTACCTGTCGTACCGCTATCAACCGTATCGAAGTTCCGTTCTACGAAGGTACGTTCGTCTTCGTAACACTAACTCGATGCTTATTGTATGCTTATATGTGATAGACTATTTCATAGAGTCATGGACGGGACTTTGTCTTGGGTCATGCATCGTGTCTAAGACTCGTCTTAGTTCACTGTTTATACATTCGGCTTTATTTATACGGGTTACGGTCTCGGTAATGCCGTTGAGTTTTCCTAGCGCCGAGGACACGAGGAGCCGTCGTGGCACCGGTTAGTGCAAACATGGTTGCCTCGTGCATGTCTTTGTGTGCTATGTCTTGTTGTTGTGATTGACATTACATCTCTTTGTGTGCTTATGTATTGTTGTAACCTTACATCCGTCGTGTGCTATGTATTGGTTAATCCGTAATGTTATGAATATCTCGTCATACATATTTTGTCACACATAAGCATGAGGTTAACCGTTACCTGAGGTTCATTGGGCATTGAACCTCAGCTCTTAACATAGCGTCAGGGTCAAGAGGACCTAGGATCGAGGAGAAAGGCAAGCGGCACGCATAGGGACTCACCGAAGACTTTCTTTTGCTATTTACTTTGAAAACACTCGGTATAATGTACCGCATCGTAATCGCCGGACTTACGGCATTTTGAATACAAATATCAGTTACTCAATCGCTCCGATGCTCTACTCTGATGAAAAAAAAAATTATACTGCTTTTGAAAATGGGATGTTACACTAGTAAACAGGGAGGAAGAGGCAAGGGCATTATAATTGCTTGATTTTGAAAAGAAGGTGGTGAAGAGGAAGCGAGATGAAACATTTAGTTTCACTTTTGTCTTTGGAATTTCTTGTTTCCTCATGACTTCAATGTTATTTTGTGATAGCTATATGTGGCTACCGGGGATGTATATATTAAATAGATACATACTATCGTAGAAGTAGTTAAGACTTATATACATATATATACGTTGCTAACGATTGCTGCAGGTTCGGGCATGTATGTAACATGCCCAAATTTTGGTAAAGGATTTAGTAGAGCACTAGATTAATTGGAGAAATAAGGAGAAACTTTGATGAATTTTAATAAGGCTTTAAGTATGATGCAATTTTTAATGACAAGTTTGAACCACTGATAAAATGTTTTCAAAAGTTTTAAACGTTTCAGGAAGCCCAGCTGAACTTATTTATTATTTTGAAATTTCTTTTTAATGAAGGGCTTTCTTTGCAAGAACCAAAACTAGCCAAGTGGGCTTAGGTTTTTAATTAAATATTACATCTTTACATAATAGGTGAAGATGCCACTGATCAGGCTCGGAATAGTGGGGTGTTACACTTGACACTTGTGCTATTTACAAAAGGCACTTCACAAGACAAATGTGACACTTTACAAGGTATATGTAATAATGTACAAGACAAAAAAACTAATTTGTAAGACAAACAACCGAAAGCCTGACACGTGCTATTTACAAGAAAAGAGTCACTTTATAAGACAATTATGATACTTTACAAGTTGCAAAAATTGACCATACGAATTACTTTTCGGTCCTAATTATAGGAACACTTTTATTATATAAATTATACTACAAAAATGTTCTTATAATTATGATGGGAGGAAGTAGTAACTAATTCGCAAGCTACGTGTTTTGTCATTGTATAAGCGACCAAACTCCATTGGGCTATGGTTTCGGAAATGGCTCCAAAAGATGCAACGGTTCTCATTGATTGTCACATTTGGCCTTTCCCAATAAAAGTTCAACGTGTAATAAATGTTAGCCAAGAGCCAAATTTCTCTCTCCATGAAAAAAAAGGAAATTATAAAATTATAAAAAGGACGCCAAAAATAGTACTCTTTATGCCAAAAGCTATATTTTTAGTGTCCCTTTTCTAAATTGGGATCATAAAGTCTACTTTTAGCATCTTTTTTCTAAATTGAACGCCAAAAGTCTGCCAAAAGTAAACTTTTAGTGTCCCTCTTAACAAGGACAGAGCTTTTAGGGACCAAGGGGCCATATCGCAAAAACAAAAACAAAAGAAACAAAAAATTGTTTAGAATTTTTTTTTTTAAATATTTTTTTAATACAAATTAGTAGCCAACCATTATCTACCCGTTATCCTCATTTTTTCCCCTTTTATATCTCTCGCGGCTTATAATTCAATCTTTGTTTTATGTGGGGTCTTGTATGATTTATGTTAATCTTGTCATTTTTTTCTATATTTCGTTCTAATTACCTGAAATTTTTAGTTTATCAATGAAATTTACTTATGTGGTGTATTTTTTACTATGCTTTTACCCATTCTACACTACACTCGTGGATGAAGTTAATTGATTTTTCATTCTAAACCTGAGCGTCTTGCCTTCCAATGTTGTGGTGTTCAATTACATGAAGTTTATGGTTGAACCAAAGATTCACAATCACACAAATTAATAGATTAAAACTCCGCTTCATGCTAGAACCAAAAACATACTTTTGTATGGTTGAATAATTGTTTAGAGCCTTATATTGAAAAAGATGTATTTGATAGCATTAATAATAAGGTAATTATGAAGGAATTCTAAGAAATAAGCCCTAGAAGGATGACATTGTAATTATTTTTATTATAATATACTTTTGTTATTAAAATATATGTACTTGAACTTATTGAGTGCCCACCATTCGTTGTAATTTATGTATTTGCATTTCTAACCGCACTTAGCATTACTTTTCTAAATGACAGGTTTGTAAAATAATTATCTTTCTTATTACATCATCAAGATCCAGTTGATTTCATGAATATTCTTTTTTATATTCTTTTGTTTTTTAATGCATTTAAAACTTTTCTTAAAAAAAAAAAATCGGAGCACCCCCGGATCTCCCGCCACTTTTGGCCCCCAAATTTTTGTCCCAAGTTCCACCCCTGCCTTTTAAAATCAGTTAATGCAGCATGATGAACATGGATATATGGAAAAGGCAGGTCAATAGGAACAAGTTTTGTTGCATCATAACCCCTGTAGCAAATTCCTTTTCCTCCTCAGGATTGCCTTCGGTAATTCACTGTTTCGTCACAAAACTAATTACTTCCTCTTCCTTCGGTAATTCCTTTTCCTCTCGTCTATTTCAGCGAGGGAAGAGAGAAGAACCGTGTCTTTAATGAATTGCCCCATAAATAACTTAGAGTGCTAATTACACCTCCAAAAATAGTGTGCTGGACGCACCTAAACCTTTAATTATATATCGATATTAATAATTAGTTATAGACAAAAATATTATACTCTTACAAGTTGCAATCTTAAAGTATATTCGGTTCTGTCTTTAATTCTTATTTTTCAGAATAGTTTTATAAATTTATTTTTCCAAACAAGTTTGAAACTAATTACACATTCATTTCCGACTAAAAAAAATAGGATATAGTTTAAAAGTGAATTTGGGTTCTGAATATCAATTTTTTATTTTTATTTTTATTTTATCTTTTATATTTATCACAAAAGAGAGATCATGGTATATACTTGAATAAAGGAAACTATAATCTTCATTAATTAAATAAATGTATTTTATATTTAGAATCAGAGAAATATCCTACCAGATATTTTGCAAAAAGGGAAAACTAATCTCCCAGTCCTTATAATTTCCTCAAATTTTGAATCAGGTGTAGACTTTTCTTTCTTTCTATGAGATCCTTGAAGTTTAGACCGTTAGATCCAAAAGTCCTTCTGTTACAAAGTCCGTTAAATTAGTGTGAGATGGCGTCCAGCTGGAAATATTTACTTTGACTCAGCATGAACCTGCACCGATGTGCACACGAGGTCGCTTGTCTTCGCGTTGAATTCACGGGGGAAGAAGACATTATTATCCGTAAAAAATCAGACTCCATCCACCTCATCCTCAGAGCGATCCGTTGACACACCTGAATCCACGTTTCTTACTCATCAAAAACATGGGCAGGGAATTCTCATCCCTAAATAATTTTTTTTTAATTTTATTTTTAGAAAAAATACTTCATACACTAAAAATTAATTAACTTAAGATATTATGTGTTAAAATTTTCTTGAAGATATTGGATACTACTAGAAATATATTTCAGGATATTGGTGTTACAAAAAAATATTTCTCAATGCAATATTATAAGGGATAGGATATTGTCACTACTAATTTTATGTCACTACCATTTTTTCTCCGTTAAATCAGAATCTTAATAGAAGAGAGAAATGATAAAGGTAGATGAGATTCGATGTGGTAGAACCTTGATAGTGACATCCTATCCTATATTATAAATTAATTAATTTGATATATTGAGTAAGAAAAATATTTCAGGTGCAACATACAATTTAATCTAAATAAATAAAAAATATAAAAAAATTAAAAAAATGTCCCTCATCCAAAATTAGGGGATGAGCCGGCATGCATCGACACTGCCCCATAAACGTCTTCAGTACACTGCCACAGATCTTTGGAAAGGCAATCCTCCTTTAATTTGTTTGAGCCACCCAATCCCTGACACTTGAAAAAGCCCCTCTAATTTGGCTTTTATTCCCATCAACGTTTCTCTCTTAAATCAGGTAGCCTCCTCATCCTTTTTCCATGATTTTTCGACACATCCTTTAATATTCCCCACATGGCCGGTTTTCAACGTGATTATTGGTTTACGATGTAAGTGTGTAAGAGGAGTTTTATTTTGACTTACGTGAACGTATCTTTTAATGGCAGCTCAAACTAGCACACTTAAAGGATCTCAAGGGAAAAATTGTCCAAGGGTTTGATCCAAAATTGAAGGAAATTATAAGGATCGGGAGATTAATTTTCCCTAATTTTTGTCTTTAACGTTTAAAACGGTATACTAAGTGGAAAACAACATTAGATGGGCTAAAACTGTTCTACTACATGTAAATTCATTTTTCATAGATGTATGACGTCATTTTTATCTGCAAGTGTAAATTTGGAGAAAGCGATCACTTTTTTTTTTTTTTTGTTAGAAAAGTTTTTTTAACCCAAAATTTAATGTCCAAGATGAAGAAGAAAAACTCCACTAAAAAAAAATAAATTCTTACAATGCATATCCATTAGCTCCAGACAACTTTTTATAATGGAATGTTCATATTCAGGTCAATTTTGCATTTGCCTTTGTACATGGTTTTTATAATGGAATATTCATATTCAGGACCAAAAAAAAAGGTACAAGACAACTTTTTAATTTTCCCTTCACTCTCTAGTTCCCATAACTCTGTTTTTCTGTGTCCTTCCGAAATCATTGGACAATTATTGGTTCTTAGCTTGCTTTGCATGGAACTACAGAATGATAATAATGACCTTTTGCCTTGAAACCCAACATTTAATCAGTTAAGACATAAAGTGATTAATAGCTTGTTTTGGACAATTAATTTTTAACTAGTCTGTTTTGGAAAAATCTTAACTAATTTGTTCCCCTCTAGATGTCATTCTTTATTTATTTTTAGATATGATATATATAGGGACATAAAGCCAGACAATCTACTTGTTAGTTCTAATAACATTGTAAAGTTGGATGACTTTGGTTTGACTAACCATACAAGTTCTTGGATATCTTGTGAAAAATGCATTCACATGACAAAACAGATTCGCCATTGATTTTTAAACTTGATAAGACTTACTATCTACAGTAATTTAAGATGATGTTTTATGTTTAGGATGGGGTGTGTGTCCCATAACATTTATGGTTATTTGTGGCCTTTTAAATACCCTCTTAGAATTTATAGGATAGTCCCAACACTAAGCAACATTGACAATACAAGTGTCAGGCTTTTTAATTATAAATTCTTAAAGAAATGAGGCACTTCACAAGACAAGTGTGACACTTTACATGTTATATCTCGAAATTTACAAGACGAATAAACTAATTTGCAAGACATACAACTAAAAATTTGACACTTGTGCTATTTACAAGAGGCACTTCACATGACAAGTGTGACGCTTTCCAAATTATATGTGAGAATTTACAAGACGAATAAGCTAATTTTCAAGACATACAAATGAAAAGTCTAACACGTGCTATTTATAAAAAAGAGGTACTTCACAAGACAAGTGTGACGTTTAACAAGTTCTATGTAAAAATTTAACATATGAATAAGTTAATTTGCAAGACATATCACTGAAAAGATTGACACGCTTATTTTTTTGGTTATAAAGGAGGGTATTTTTGTCCCTTCCCTCTTGAAATTACTTCACTCCCCCCATAAAGACCGAACTGATATTTCATAAAATTAAGGGGCCTTTTAGTAAATATTTTACTATAGAGGGCTTAGGTAAAATTTTCCCTAATTTTAATCTGACTCCCTGTTGAGACCATCTTTGAATAAAATGATGTGAAAGTGTGAAAATAGTTCGTATCTTTTCATGGTGGGTTATCAGAAGGTCCCATCATCCATTTCTTTGTTAACGAAGAAGAATTATTATACAACTATTTTCTTTGTTTGTCTCTTTCTTTTCCTTAGTATAAGTGTAAAACACGGTTCAAAGTGATGAATTTTCAAAGTTGTGTCTTCTTTTCGACCCGGAAAAACCTTGGGTCATCTTTAAAAGGAATAAAAAAATAAATAAAATGAAATGCAAATGTAAGTGTCGAATTTATTAAAGTAAATTAGGGTATGTTCTTTATATTGTATGGTATCACACTCTCACTACTCTTTCTTATTCCCATATTCCTTTTATTTTTGTTCTTTTTTTGTTTTCATTCCATCAAAATGTTTAAAGCCGTTGGGTCTATAGCCCAATGCCACCAAGATCCTCACTTAAGGATTTTTAAAGACTGAGGTTGTCAGTTAGAAATTCGAACCCTCTATAAATATAATGGATACATGAAAAAAGAAAATTTCTAGTAATAAAACCGATGGATGACTAGTTGACTACAGCCGCTCCTTTCAAACAGACTCACATCGGCTTGGGTTTGGGCTTGGGCTACCTATCCTGTATTTGCTTGGGTAACCGTACGTCCAAGATAGGAAGCCTTTCCCATTTTTCCAAAGATTTACTCACGAATTCTTCTCTGAAAAAACTATTGTTGTTTTTATATTTTATTAATTGTAAAGCAAGTATATTCTTGATATTTTTACTAATGAAGTAGAACCTACTACTCGAAGTGAAATAAAATCAAATGTCTTTGAAATTGATGATAGTGGTGAAGAAGATGAAAATGATAGTCATCGTACTTATGTTGTTTAGTGGTAAGCTTGTAATGTTTTGTGTGAGTTACTTGTGGATAATAATCTATTCTTCATTATGAATTAATGACTACGTTTGTTTATTACATTAAGCTTGTTGTGTAGACATTAATGTTGACAACGTTTATTTAATAAATTAGAATTAGAATTTTTGTATTATATTTCTTTGAAAAAAAAATGTAGGAAAAATAATTTTAATTCATAAAAATGTTTTCCGGCCCTGTCAAGGCCGGCCTTGAAAAGTAAATGTTTTTCTTACCCGGGCCTTTTAGGCCCCGACCATTTAAGAACCGCCCCGATTCCCAGCTTTAAAAGCGCACAACCCACTGCAACCAAGTGACCACCTCATGTTATTTTAATTTCAAGTTTTTAAGTTGAGAGATTGAGTAAAGAAGGAAGGTGGAAAATGAATTTGTTCCTTCGACCCTAAATTTTGAGAGCATATGAATCTATGTGGAAAATGTGTAACGTACTTAATATAAAAAATATTTACTTAATTTGATTAGATTAATAAAGTTAGTTAAATTAGTTAATATAACATGTATTTTCTAAAACACTCCACTCATCTTTCTAAATTCCCTCATTCCCCTCCTCTTTAATTACTGTTGATGGAGCATCTATAGGAGTAAAATTGGAAAAGATTGACAAACATGCAGACTATGTCTTCTATTTATAACTTAGAGCAACTTTTTAAATATGTCTTATATTAAGGATTAAATGAGTATTATTTTTATTAACACTAAACTGAAAGAATTAATGATAATCAGGGTAATCAGTAACCAAACACAATAATCAAACCTCTCTCAAAATCAATGTTATCGAGAGGCATACGCAATTAATCCATTTACAAGTCATTACCTCTATGAACATGGCTTGGTTACTTACGATAGTCTATGCTAGTCCGAATGTTACGTCTCGGTGTGTTTTGTGGAGCGAACTTGGTAGGCTGGGGAATTCGATAGAAGGGGCATGGATTTTTTTTGCGTGGGGGGGTTGATTTCAACGCTACTCTCTTAGATAAGGAACGAACATCAACTCATCGTCTTTCACTCTTTCTGACGACATAGATTTTACGAGCTGGGTTGAGACTATGAATTTGCATGCCAGGTGGAAACGGGTGCAACTGAAGCTCGTCTGGACCGGGTTCTTGCCAATGAGAGGAAGAGTCGCTTGTTCAGCCATGCTCGTGTAACACATGTCTCTCACTATACATCTGACCACAGGCCCTTGCTTCTACGAATGGATCAGAGTTGCAGTCAGCTACGACCGAATTCTCCGTTTCGTTTTATTGCATCATGGGTTTTACATGATAAATTTCGAAGATTTTGTAAAACAAGCGTGGCATGAAGAGATGGAGTGGACTGAAAATATTACACGATCATAATGAGTATACAGACTAGTTATGTAAGAGCCTAATTAACCCCCGTGTGTGGCACCGTTTTTCTTCATTGGAGTTCTCGGCGTGGCTTCGATGGAATCTTGCCCACATCTCGTAACAACCTACTGGTGGATTTGGAGACATCGGAACCTCCATATATTTGAATAGCGGTCAATATCGAACAACACCATCATAATGTGTGTGCAGACTGTGCTCAGTGATATGAAAGAAGCTCATACGAAGTTCAACCGTGGTAGACGTGGAATGGATACTTGGGAGAGACCGAGACCAGGATGGGTTAAAATTAACGTTGATGGAGCATTCTCCCACATTCCGAATGCTACTACTTGTGCTGGTGTCTTGAGAGATGCACGAAGGAGATTGCCTCTCTGCTGAAATCTGGGGACGCATGCATTGATTGAAACTTGCATGAGACCTAGGCTTTCGACATGTAATCCTTGAGTTAGATTCTGAGGAAGCAGTGAAGGGTTGCTGCAGAATCATGTCGCGGAAAGTCATGGGGACAAGGATACGATTATGGTTTCTCAACAGTTGATTAGAAGATGGTTGAACACGGTAGCTGATTGGTTGGCTAAACAAGGGTTATCGGCCATGTTAGGTTTTCATGGAGTTCGAGAGGCTCCCCCAGTCCCCTGAGCTGCATCGAATTATGGAGCTGGATAAGGGCTAATTAGTTAGTTTGGTTTTCTCATTAATCAGTACAAGAAGCCTAGTAAGGGATTTCTTAGTATTGTTAAAAAAATTGAAGGTAGGTTAGACCTGATTTCAATTTTATATGTTCAACAATTATAATTATATACACATACATATTCAAATTTCAAAATTATATTTTATAATTATACTGAGAATATTTATTGTTATGTATTTCAGTTTTTATCACCCTCGCTCATTATTTTATTGGCTTTTGATTGAATTCTTCAAAGTATGCCAATATAGTGAATCGCTCATCTTCCTTCAAACGAGAATGCTTCCATTACAGAAATTCCAATTGATTTAACTCCAAAGATAAGGCCAAAGCAAAACAACTCACACACACACACACTCTCTCTCTACAATTATCATGACCGGAAAAATTCCATTTTTCTAAAAACAAACCAGAGAAATCTATTATGTGAAATGGGTCTTGGTCATTTCAATCAAAAGAGTTGGTTCTGCACTTGGAACCACGGATTCAGTCTCAGATTCAAGGGTGAGAAGGACCTCACACGATCACGCGATCGGCTAATGGTGGATTAATGAGAGCTACGAGGTATTGGGTTATGGAAATTTTTTAATTAAATCCAGTTATAGAAGGGCATTCTAGCCTTTTAACTATACTGAAAAAATTCCTAAATCAGTCCTATTGTCATTTATTAAGAATTTGTTGAAAATATAGGCCTAAATATGAATTTAAGCATTTTAAAAACTGGATTTAATTGAGATTTCCTCTATTTATAATTAAATACCCTAAAGCACCAAATCCATATATATATTATCAAAATCTCAAATGTATCCTTGATATTACTACATAATTTTTACGTCACTTTCTCTTCAAATGCATGCATGAAATGGGAAGATGTTTTGTTAGTAATTCTTATTTATAAAATGAGTCTCAAAGGAATATATATACACTAGAGAGATGTGTGCTATCTTTGTAGTCCTTTCATTGTTGGGAATTTGATTCCTGAAGGATTCAATTATTTAATGTTCAGACAATTAACGTGACACCCAAATTGTTACTGAGACTCCAAAAAATAAAAACTAAGTATGCACTATTTCACAATGAATGAATCTTAATTAATTGATGTTTCCATTGATAATTGATGTTAATGAATCTGAATTAATGGTTCAGACGTGTTGTCATCTATGTCTATCTACTCCCTCTGATACTAAAATTAGCATATCGAAATGTTATTTAATTAATTAGCATATCAAGTCCTTGGTTACAAACGCACAAAATTTAGTATCATCTGAGTGATTAACGGGCCCCATCAGAAATTGTGCTGATTATCTCGCATAGATTAAGAAATTAATCCTTTTTGGTGAAGAAAATTAATATTTTAATTCTTATAATTTACCTAGATTTTTAAATTAATACTTATGCGTTGATTTTTTTTTTTTTTTTTTTTTTTTTTGGTTGAAAAATCACTCCTTATAATTTTAAAATAATATGAGTCAATCCCTACATTTTCTTAATCTCTAATTTTTATAAGTTTGGACGAGTTTTGTTTTGTTTTTGTTTTTCCTAGTATTTCAACGAAAGAGGATAAAAATCAGCACAGCAACATACTGCAATGTTTTCGATTGAAAAACCACAAGTGGAAGATTTTATGACAAGGGAGACAACATGTTTACTTTACCATTTCGATTGATTTACATTTGTTTAGTTTTCTCAAATCATCTATGTACAAACATCTTCAATATTTCACATTCCTTCCTTAGCACACTGCGTCGCCTCATAGCCACGTTGGGGAAGAAGGTAGTTCCTCCGATACACCAATCTGGGGCACAACAGATCCTTCGACAGGGAAGCTTTGGATCTGTCCTAATGGCAACCTGTAAGTGATGCCAAGTTACCGATAATGTTACAATTTTCTTCTCTAATTGGTTTGTATGCTAATATTTGCATGATGTCCTCGTCTACGATTTGTGCCTCATAATCGGTGGGGATTTCATCTCGACCCAATTATTCCATAATTACAATCAACCTTGGGCCAAGTGGACGAGAGATTCCTAAGGACAATCGAAATGCTTGGTTCAATGAGTTCTTGGTAAGTTATTTGTTTTATGGTTATTAATTAAGTACTTTTAAAATTTGGAGCACTAAGTGTTCGTTATTGATTTTTAGGATAAGCATATGACGTTGCCTGAACATCTTGAAGATCTAAAAAAAGCTTATAACCACAGGGCAGGTCGGTGGTTGTCTCAAAAGCTTTATTCATTGAGAAGGTCAAGAGGCAAGAAAGATTGGATTCCACAGCAGAATGCAGACGAATTATTTAACAAGTTGGGCCACCAATGAGAAGTTTCATAACACAAGTGCGAAAAATAAGGAAAATAGGGCCAAAATGGAAGGACCGTCATATCGGCGGCTCCATTCCAATTAGTGAGCATCGATGAAAAGTTGTAAGTACACGTTATTTTCTATTTAGGTATTCAATATTTTGTACTTTGAAGTGATTAATTAATGTCATCATTTGCGTTTGCCGTTAGAGTCTGGGGAAGTTCCTGTAGGATCGATTGAGTGGGCTACCTTTGAGCGGACCCATTCCCGGCAGTCTGAAGGGAGTGAGAGGCAATGGATTAACCCAAAGGCGCAGCAAGTAGCGGTTAGACATTTATTGCCTTTATTACTTGTTTTATGCACCACCATATTTATTTCATTTTACATGTCTTATTTGTTATGTATTTTTGTACTTGTAGGAACCTATCAGAAGCTGTCACAGGAGAGAGACCCCGCATCCTCTCAGTCCGATAACGAGAGTATGTTCTTTGAGGCTACAAAGCGGATTTAACAAGAAAGGGAGAGTCTTTGGATATGGTGCCTCGCCACCGATCGAAGCAAACAAAGCGCTCCTCATCCGGCATTGAAGGTGTTTCTTCAGGTAAACGTAATACATTTGATATTGATAATTTCCATTCTCTTGTCCATTCAAATGAAGTCCAAATAATAAATGTACTTCATAATGTTTTTGCAGATGAGCTGAAGAAGATGAAGGCTTTGGTGCAGGAGCAAGCAACACGGATGACTCAGAAGGGGAGATGATGAGTCACCGTGACTCAGAACAGGAGATGATGAAGCAAACAGATGATTCAGAACGAGAGATGATGATGCAGCCAGATTATTCAGAATGAGAGATGATGCAGCAGCAGATGACTCAGCAAGCGGAGATGATGAGGCAGATGCAGCTTCAACTCAGGTCCCTAATGAAAGACAAGGGTTTGGGGTCGGCTCCTGGTGATGATGACCATGCTGGTGATGAATATGATGATGATCACAATGCTGCTATTTAGGATACTTTTTAGTATTTGCTCTTTGCAACATTATTATATATATTTTGTTTTCTCTATGTAAACTCTTTATAATTGTTATTATATCCATGGTACACTACTTTTTATATTCACTTTTCTAAAATTTAAAAAAAAAATTTAAAAAAAATTTTAAAAAAAATTTATTAGTTTTGCTACGGAAAATATTTCCGTAGCAAATTCTCAAATCTGCAAAAATTATTGCGACGGATATGGATTTCCATCGCAAAATTTGCGACAGAATTTTTTTTCCGTAGCAAATTGCGACGGATTTTCTGTTTCCGTTGCAATTGCTACGCGGTTTTTTGCTACAGAAAAATTCCGTAGCAAATCCGTTTGCTACGGAAAAAAGCCTGTTTTGCTACGTAATTTTTCCATAGCAAAATTTGATTTTTCTTGTAGTGAAGGAAGGTGGAAAATGAATTTGTTCCTGAAATGTTTGACCCTAAATTTTGAGAGCATATGAATCTATGTGGAAAATGTGTAATGTGCTTAATATAAAAAATATTTACTTAATTTGATTAAATTAATGAAGTTAGTTAAATTAGTTAATATAACATGTATTTTCTAAAACACTCCACTCATCTTTCTTAATTCCCTCATTCCCCTCCTCCTTAATTACTGTTAATGGAGCATCTATAGGAGTAAAATTGGAAAAGATTGACAAACATGTAGACTATGTCTTCTATTTATAACTTAGAGCAACTTTCTAAATATGTCTTATATTAAGGATTAAATGAGTATTATTTTTATGAAAGCTAAACCGAAAGAATTAATTATAATAAGGGTAATCAAGTAATCAAGCACAATAATCAAACCTCTCTCAAAATCAATGTTATCGATATGTATACGCAATTAATCCATTTACAAGTCATTACCTCTATGAACATGGCTTGGTTACTTACGATAGTGTATGCTAGTCTGAATGTTACGTCTCGGCGTGTTTTGTGGGGCGAACTTGGTAGGTGGGGAATTCGATAGAAGGGGCATGGATGTTTTTGTTGGGGGGGTGATTTCAACGCTACTCTGATTAGATAAGGAACGAAGATCAACAGATGCTCATCGTCTTTCTGACGACAGAGATTTTACGAGCTGGGTTGAGACGAGTGGTGCAACTGAAGCTCGTCTGGACCGGGTTCTTGCCAATGAGAGGAAGAGTCGCTTGTTCAGCCATGCTCGTGTAACACATGTCTCTCACTATACATCGACCACAGGCCCTTGCTTCTACGAATGGATCGAGTTGCGATCGGCCTACGACCGAATTCTCCGTTTCGTTTTATTGCATCATGGGTTTTACATGATAAATTTCGAAGATTTTGTAAAACAAGCGTGGCATGAAGAGATGGAGTGGACTGAAAATATTACACGATCATAATGAGTATACGAGACTAGTTATGTAAGAGCCTAATTAACCCCGTGTGTGGCACCGTTTTTCTTCATTGGAGTTCTCGGCGTGGCTTCGATGGAATCTTGCCCACATCTCGTAACAACCTACCGGTGGATCCGGGAGACATCGGAACCTCCATATATTTGAATAGCGGTCAATATCGAACAACACCATCATAATGTGTGTGCAGACAGGCGTGCTCGATGATATGAAAGAAGCTCATACGAAGTTCAACCGTGGTAGACGTGGAATGGATACTTGGGAGAGACCGAGACCAGGATGGGTTAAAATTAACGTTGATGGAGCATTCTCCCACATTCGAATGCTACTACTTGTGGTGGTGTCTTGAGAGATGCACGAAGGAGATTGCCTCTCTCGCTGAAATCTGGGGACGCATGCATTGATTGAAACTTGCATGAGACCTAGGCTTTCGACATGTAATCCTTGAGTTAGATTCTGAGGAAGCAAGTGAAGGGTTGCTGCAGAATCATGTCGCAAGGAAAGTCATGGGGACAAGGATACGATTATGGTTTCTCAACAGTTGATTAGAAGATGGTTGAACACGGTAGCTGATTGGTTGGCTAAACAAGGGTTATCGGCCATGTTAGGTTTTCATGGAATTAGAGAGGCTCCCCAGTCCCCTGGAGCTGCATCGAATTATGGAGCTGGATAAGGGCTAATTAGTTAGTTTGGTTTTCTCATTAATCAGTACAAGAAGCCCAGTAAGGGATTTCTTAGTATTGTTAAAAAAAATTGAAGGTAGGTTAGACCTGATTTCAATTTTATATGTTCAACAATTATAATTATATACACATACATATTCAAATTTCAAAATTATATTTTATAATTATACTGAGAATATTTATTGTTATGTATTTCAGTTTTTATCACCCTCGCTCATTATTTTATTGGCTTTTGATTGAATTCTTCAAAGTATGCCAATATAGTGAATCGCTCATCTTCCTTCAAACGAGAATGCTTCCATTACAGAAATTGCAATTGATTTAACTCCAAAGATAAGGCCAAAGCAAAACAACTCATACACACACACACACACACACACACTCTCTCTCTCTCTACAACTATCATGACCGGAAAAGTTCAATTTTTCTAATAACAAACCAGAGAAATCTATTATGTGAAATGGGTCTTGGTCATTTCAATCAAAAGAGTTGGTTCTGCACTTGGAACCACGGATTCAGTCTCAGATTCAAGGGTGAAATTTTTTAATTCATTTATTAAGAATTTGTTGAAAATATAGGCCTAAATATGAATGTAAGCATTTTAAAAACTGGATTTAATTGATATTTCCTCTATTTATAATTAAATACCCTAAAGCACCAAATCCATATATATATATATATATATTATCAAAATCTCAAATATATCCTTGATATTACTACACAAAGTGGCGGATCTTGGGATAAATGTTTAGGGGGGCCAAATATATACTTATTAAGAAAAAAAATATTTGGGGGCCAAATGTATAAATTTTTTGGCCAAATATATAAATTTTGTATAAAAAAATCCATTTTATATTAAATATTTAGGACACATTTTTATTTTTGGGGGGCCATGGCCCCTCCTAGCCCTTGAGAAGATCCCCCACTATTACTACATAATTTTTACGTCACTTTCTCTTCAAATGCATGCATGAAATGGGAAGACGTTTTGTTCGTAATTATTATTTATAAAATGAGTCTCAAAGGAATTTATATACACTAGAGAGATGTGTGATGTCTTTGTAGTACTTTCATTGTTGAGAATTTGATCCCTGAAGGATTCAATTATTTAATGTTCATACAATTAACGTGACACCCAAATTGTTACTAAGACTCCAAAAAATAAAAACTAAGTATGCACTATTTCACAATGAATTAATCTTAATTAATTGATGTTTCCATTGATAATTGATGTTAATGAATCTGAATTAATGGTTCAAAAAAAAAAATCTGAATTAATGGTTCAGTACGTGCTGTGCTATCATCTATGATCCTAAAATTAGCATATCAAAATGTTATTTAATTAATTAGCATATCAAGTCCTTGGTTACAAACGCACAAAATTTAGTATAATCTGAGTGATTAACGGGCCCCATCAGAAATTGTGCTGATTAATTATCTCCCATAGATTAAGAAATTAATCCTTTTTGGTGAACAAAGAGATTTTTAAATTAATCCTTATGCATTTGATTTGTTTGTGTGTTAAAAAATCACTCCTTATAATTTTAAAATAATTTGGGTTAATCCCTACATTTTGTTCATCTCTAATTTTTATAATTTTGGACGAGTTTTGTTTTTTGCTTTTCCCAAAATTTGTGTATTGTTCAAACTAGTATTTCAACGAAAGAGGATAAAAATCTGCACAGCCACATATACTGGAATGTTTTCGATTGAGAAACCACAAGTGGAAGAGTTTTATGACAATAAAATTAAATATTATAATCTCGATCACGAAATAAATATATAACTTATTTCCCCCGCCATCCATTGTATATATTCAGCTACTTAATTTATAAAGTATCCTGTCTTTAACCCCGTGAAGAGGTAAAATAAGTAAAATTATTCACAAGCATGTTGAGATTTGGTTAAATATTTCTTTCTTTCTTTATTCATGACATATTCTATCAATTTAATGACCTGTCCGAAAATGCCAACCAAGAGGTAAGCTAATTAAGCAAAATTAGATACAAGTTGGTTGCCATATGAAACAATGAATGTATTATAGATCAAAAGACAATTTTTTTAATTTTTATAAAACGATAAAAAGGCCTTTTGGCTTCATCAGTAATTCCCTTTTTTCCCATCCATCAGTAATTCCTTTTCGTTGTAATTACTTGTCAAATATATAACTTGGATGTCAAATGAAAAGCGTATGAAAAACTTCAAAATTTTTAATCACTATCAAGTTCTTGCAATGGGTACATCTCCTTTTCTCTCTTATAATGTACGTTACATAAGTTTAATTATTATTATTTTTTGATAAAGGTCTTGTAAGTTAAATTTATAGGGGATTTTTTCTTTTTTCTTTTTGGATTGGAGATGATTCCAATAACCCCCCCCCCCCTCCAAAAAAAAAAAAAAAACACTTTCAACATCCTTTTTCAGGAAAATCATACTTTACATGTGTTATTTTCCATATCTGTTTTTGAAAAAATGGACGTTGTAAGTCACCTACTATGTCTGTTTCAAAAACAGACGAAGTAAGTGACTTACAATGTGTGTTGCAAAATGAAAATCAATTCAATACTTACAATGTCGCTCACATATAGACGTCTCCCTAAAAACAGATGCCGAAAGATCCAAGAAACGGGCATTAAAAACACATGATTTAATTAATTATACATAAATTATTAAAGACTTAGTTTTCACAAACTTGATTTTGCTTAAGCACTGACCAAGTATATTGCAATAATTCAAGCTCTAAGGCCAATGCGTACTCACTAAAAAAACACAAAAAAAGGCCACAGCGTACGTGTGCAGAGAGAGAGAGAGAGATATATATATATATATATATATGCCTTCATCAGATCTTCATCTTAATTATCTCATTCTTATTGAAATTGTACATAATAACAAATATCGTCCCCATAATAGTTTCCAAGGCCATACTAACAGAGACAAAACCTGGTGACTAATAAATTAAAAAGAAAAAAAGAAAAAAGAAGCAAAACATCAAGAAATTGGATTCATTATGAGTTTCTCAACTTCCTTCCAGAGAAAGAAGTTCACAAGAAAATATTTCATCGTCCCAGACCAACTTTTGCTTGAAACTAACTAGAGCTGTGCCTAACGACTAATTCGGATTAAGGCTTTGCAATCGGGATGCCTATCTCCCAGAGTATTTTTGAACAAGTTGGGATTCAAACTCGGTTTGCCGAATTTATAGTTTAGTTAGTCCACCACTAGACCAAACACCCTTGTTGATACTATTATAAGATCCATAAGATGGGATAGGTAAATAATAATAATAATAATCCGGCACTCAATTGTCCAAATTAAATAATGTAATCTTGATAACCAAACAAATTAAATATATAACCTATTTGCCAACACCTTCAATTATATATATTAAGCTATTTATTTAGTATCCTGTCTTTATTAACTCCATGAAGAGGAAATAAAATAAGTAAAATTATTCACAAGCAGGTTGGGGTATAAATCAAATAATTATTAAAAATGGAAAATTATTTTATTATGACTTCTTTTTTGTGTGGGACTTGATCATATATGTGTATCTCTATTCTTCATCTAATATGCATCTTACCTTTTCTATGTTTTCTTTCTTTTAGATCACATAATATCTTCTATAACTGAATTTAAGAAAAATCATACTAGACTTGAAGTTTATGAATAAAATGGGTGGTTTGTTATTAAAATAGAGATATATCTGATAATCTAACATATTCTATTGAATGATTGTTTTGGAAAGATGGTTTTCATTAATTATAAACACGAGATTGAATATTTTTAAATTAAAAATCAATCTTGCTCACTTAAACAACATAAGTAGATAATTGCATAGTTCCATGAAATACAATGGGGAAGAAGTAATTCTAAGCCTTTAATCTCTTGAAGTTATAATCAATTTTCCATTTTTCATTGCTCGATTTATTGTTTTCATAAATAAATATAAAAAAAATCCTTATTGAATTTGATCCATTTTAAATTATTTCATTCAACTTAGTTAAGAACATGGTGACAATTCAAAAAAAAAATTAAACGATAAAATGGCTTTTTGGCTTCACCAATAATTCCTTTTCGTTGTAATTACTTGTCAAATACAACTTGGATGTTAAATGAAAAGCGTATGAACTAATGAGGAACGTCAAATATAAAAATAAAGAAGTGGAGTATTACAGCGCAATACCCATTATTTTTTCTCATTCTCTCTTCTGAAATTTGTTCAAATTGCCATGGGAGAAGCTCAAGAAGTTCATCTTCCCGAAATAAGTGAAGGTCAATTAATAGCGCATGCATACATAAATTTGATCTCTCTTCCTCTTCTGAAATTTCGAATCACAGACCAAAAATTCGCTCCGTATTTCACACTCATGTCTCGTTATATATAGACAGAGAGAAAAAAAAAAAAAAAAGAGGATTAGGGATGGAATTGTACGATTCCCTCATCAAATAGACGGTTATCAACTAATTAACTGTTTTTAGTAGAGTTTGTGACTAATATTTTAATGTTGTTTGTTTTTTTCAGAATCTGAAGGAGCAACCGAAACAATTATTAATAATGGGGGTGATGGTAATTTGTGTAGCCAAACTAGCACGGTAAACAAAATGAAAAAGAAATATCATTACTGGTTAAGAATAGGGTTGTACGCTGTTCTTGTGTTGGCGGGCCAATCAAGTGCAATACTCCTGGGAAGACTGTACTACCAACAAGGAGGGAAGAGCAAATGGCTAGCAACAGTTGTCCAATTTGTGGGTTTCCCTATTCTTCTCCCGTTTTATACTATTCCAGTATCCAAACACTCCACTGCACAAAACACCATTCGGAGTAATAATGATGATAAGCGACCTTCTGGGTTTATGCTAGCCAGTGTCTATGCCTCCCTTGGCCTTCTTCTTGCACTAGACTGCTTCTTGTTCTCTACAGGTCTCTCTTACCTTCCTGTTTCTACATATTCTCTTATTTGCTCCTCACGATTAGCCTTCAATGCCTTCTTCTCCTTCTTCCTTAACTCACAGAAATTCACACCTTACATCGTAAACTCTATAGTCCTCTTAACAATCTCCTCCATCCTCCTCGTTTTTCAAACCGGTTCTTCTGCAGAATCCAGCAATCAAGTTTCAGAAAAGAAGAAATATGTGATTGGTTTCTTAACCACAGTCGGTGCTTCAGCAGGGTATGGATTGCTGCTTTCTCTGACACAGCTTGCATTCAGCAAAATTATGAAAAACAAAAGCTTCAAGGGGATTTTTGAATTGTTAGTGTATCAGTCACTTGTTGCATGTTTGGCAACAGTGATAGGGCTGTTTTGGAGTGGAGAGTTTAGAGGTTTGAGAGATGAAATGGAGGAGTATGAGATGGGGAAGGCAAGTTATGTGTTGACCTTGAGCTTTACTGCTATAACATGGCAAGTTTATGCAGTGGGGTGTCTGAGTTTGATTATGGAGGTCTCTTCTTTGTTTTCTAATGCCATTGGCATTGTGGGTTTGCCTATTGTGCCAATTTTGACTGTGTTGTTGTTGCATGACAGTATGAATGGGTTGAAGGTGATCTCTCTGGTGCTTTCCTTTTGGGGAATTATATCATACGTATATCAGCAGTACCTGGATGAGACTAATAATTGCAAGACTCAACAAGTCTCACCCACTGAATGAATAATGGTACGATTTATAATTATATGATTTGTTTCTATTGGGAGAGTTATGAGTGATGGGGAATGAGAGGCTCATATTATGTATGGAGTGGAATACGGTTATAGAAAAGGAATAAAAAGGGAATATTACGTTGAGGTCTCAAGTAAGGAACTTGATTACTAAGAAATCACAATGACTTATAAGTATAAACTTGTTTAATTCTCTTCCTTGGGACCTGATTGTACTTCCCCCATAAAGTTTGTGTGTGATATTAAATTGATTTTTCAATTTGGAATTATCTGTATAGAGACTTATAAGTTCAGTGGGGGTATTATCAAGTTTTAAAAATTAAAAAAATTATATGTGTATGATTATAAGTTTTCGAAAATGACAAAAAAATATCATTTGAATTACAGAAACCTGTGAGATGTCTACTAAATTTGCAAAATGATGAATAGGTGATCTGATAAAAATATGGGATTTTGAAGTTTAGGGGTTGACAACTTGAGTGTAAGAATTAACAATATAGGTATATATATTGACAACTTTAGCTCCTTAAGTTGTTATTATGTATACCTAAGTTATTAATTGTTATTCTTAAGTTATCATTGCCAAGGTGAAAAGAATAAACTTCAAAATTGTATCCACATATATTTGTCAATAGATTATTCTTTCCTTGAAGTCTCCGCTTCTTTTATCTTATTTTTTTCTTTCTTAGAAAAGCACTCTCGCATGTTCATGGAGACCGTTGATCTAGCTTAAAATATGAAACCAGTACTAAATTATGAGTTATCATCAGCTACAGACGCATATCATTGACTTCACTCGAGAACCCATATTACTGTTTGTAAGAATAATCAAGTTCCTAACCCAAAAAAAAAAAAAAAACAGAAATTTTAGGCTTCGTATGAGCCAAGAAACTTCCTAGAAGCAGTCCATTTCATAGTTATTCATCAAGTCATGTGTTTATATGTAGAAAATTATATTTAGTCTCTTCCTCGCACTGTCATCTTCTTATTCTTCTCATTTATTAGTTACAATGGACAAAGAGAAAAGACAATAATTGTGATGCAGAATAGGGAAGGAGAATAATATAGAGGGAGGAGAAATGAGAGAACGAGCAAAAGGAGGGGAGAAAAGGAGAGAGAAAGAGGAGAAAGGGATGGAGATGTCATTACGAGAAGATAATAATAAAGTGGAAAAAGAGAGTAACCTATTTATTGAGAATGAAGGATCATATTAAAGCACATGATAAATACTAATATTATTGATTTTAAGAATAAAAGAGAAGACAAAGAGGCCAGACAAACTAATAGGCTAACCCTAACCCTAAAATCTATAATAGTCTAATTAATTTATAATATCTTAAAGGTATATTCTTAAAATATAATATTCATATATAATCCTAATAAATACTAAATGATATTCCTAATAATAATAATTAATTAATATTTCTAAACTTGATATTCTCAACACTAAAAAAAAAAAAAAAAAAAAGGAGGAGGGGGAAGAGAGGAGGATTGGAAGAAAATATCATTCTTAATTCCTAATCATAAGACCCCAACCTTTTTATAGAGCTTCTAGAAATATAAAATAATAACAAAATCCTAAATCAAATCCTAATCATAATAAAAGACAATAAAGGTACAAACACACAGTACTCTCCTAAATTTTGAGGCCATATTAATGTACACATGAGAATGACAGTGTGTGGGTATATTATTTTTATTTACGAGAATTAGAATTATATGCCTCACGTTGTAAATTATTATTATTATTATTATTATTATTCCTGCTCCTAATTCTCTCCATTTGGCTTGGTGGAGACTCATTTTTCATCATTGGAGGTTCCATTACATTTTCTATGTAGAAAGGGTTATAAGATGACAGTAAAAATAAATAACCTTGATAAACTAATAAATTAAATATATTTAACTAACTATCCTCCAACCTTTTATTATGGTATATATTCAACTATTTTTTCAGTATCCTGTCTTCATTAACTCCATGAAGAGGTAAAATAAGTAAAATTATTCACAAGAAGGTTGAGTTATAAACTAAATGAATATTAAATAAAAAATAAAAAAATCCTAACCCTTCTACCTCTTTAATGACCTGTCCTTAATCCCAACCCAGAGGTAAATTAGTGAAGCAAAAATTAGATATGAGCTGGTTGCCATATGAGATGTACCGCTTATATATCACAAGCGACGACACAATTTTTAATATTTTAAACGATATAATGGCTTTTTGGCTTCATTAATAATTCCTTTTCGTTGTAATTTCAGCATCAAAGTAATTTGCCTGGTAAATAATTTGTAAATGCGGAAACCAAGCGTATAGCTCTTGTAAAAAAGAGAAAAAGAAGCCATGCATATACTAGCAGCAGTAGAACAAGATTACGAAAATAACAAAGACACACACAAATATACTTGCTTGCATGCATTACTTGTCAAATACTCTCTCTAGTCTGTTTTACAACGAACAACCACCAAAATCACACTATGTAAAATGTTAATTAAAAGTCATAAATGTGTAAGATATCTATCTTTCTTTTCAATTTTAACCCTGTTTGTAAAGAGAGTCAGGAGAGATAGTGAGTGGAAATTTATTCCAGAGATAATGCATGAGTGGGCAAGTGGCATATATTTAATATTAGAAAGATCAGTTTAAAATTTTAGATAAAAAGGATTTGTTCCTTAAGGACCACCCCTAAGAGAGATTATGTTTATTTTAAAAAGGACCCAAGGAGTATAACTTTGATGTTAAAAGAAAAGCGTTTGAACTTCTCAGGTACTTACAAACATAAAAATAACACAATACGTGTAGTATCAGAGCAAGACCCATTTCTTCTCCTTCTCTCTTCTGAACGCTGTTCAAATTTTCCATGGCAGAGGCTCAAGAAGGTGCAGCTCCCCAGTATAGGTATAGGTCAATTAATAGTGTATATACATAAATTTCATCTCTCTTCGTCCTCTGAAATTATGAATCACAAAGCAAAAAATTTCTCCATAGTCACACTCATGTCTCCTTATTCTGCTGTTTGGGCACTTTCAGTGTAGTAGATGAATTTGTTTCTCATCTCTCTTGTGCGCGTGTGCATATATATATATATATATATATAGATATGGATATGGATCATGGATTAATATTTTCATTTATTTTTTAATTTTAGTATCTAAAGGAGCAACCGAACCAAATCCTAATGGGGGTTATGGAAATTTGTGCAGCCAAACAAGCAGTGCAATCAAAAGGAAGAAGAAATATGAGTATTGGTTGAGAATAGGCTTGTACGCTGCTCTTGTGTTGGTGGGCCAATCAAGTGCAACACTCATGGGAAGACTGTACTACCAACAAGGTGGAAAGAGCAAATGGATGGCAACACTTGTCCACCTCGTGGGTTTTCCTATTCTTCTACCGTTTTATGCTATTCCTGCATCCAAACACTCCACTGCAAATTATACAACTCATAATAATGATAAGCAACCTTCTGCTTCAACGCTAGCGTCTATCTATGTCACCTTTGGCTTTCTTCTTGCCTTAGATTTCTTCTTATGCGCTATGGGTCTCTCATCCCTTCCTTTTTCTACATATTCTCTTATTGGCTCATCAAAATTAGCCTTCAATGCCTTCTTCTCCTTCTTCCTTAACTCAGAGAAATTCACACCTTACATCATAAACTCCACAGTCCTCCTAACAATCTCCTCCATCCTCCTCGTCCTTCAAACTGATGATTCTTCTTCTGCAAAATCCAGCACTCAAGTTTCAGAAAAGAAGAAATATGTGATGGGGTTCATAACCACAGTTGGTGCTTCAGCTGGGTATGGACTAATAGTTTCTCTGAAACAGCTTGCATTCAGCAAAGTTATTAAAAACAAAAGTTTCAAGGGGATTTTGGACATGTTAGTGTATCAGTCACTTGTGGCATGTTTGGTGACAGTGATAGGGCTCTTTGGGAGTGGAGAGTTTAGAGGTTTGAGGAGTATGAGATGGGGAAGGCAAGTTATGTGTTGACATTGAGCTTTACTGCTATAACATGGCAAGTTTATGCAGTTGGGTGTTTGAGTTTGATCGTGGAGGCGTCTTCTTTGTTCTCTAGTTCCATAAGTATTGTGGGTTTGCCTATTGTGCCAATTTTGGGTGTGTTGCTGTTCCATGACACAATGAATGGGTTGAAGGTGATATCTTTGGTGCTCTCTCTTTGGGGATTTTTGTCATACGTCTATCAGCTCTACCTTGATGAGACTAATTCCAAGACTGATCAACACACAAGCCATAGTGATATTTCAGAGATTCACGGTCTCACTGAGTGGATGAATAATTAATGAGTGACTCATGTTACTTATTTCTTTTGGTATTTTATTATGTTGACATTTTTGAATCACAAGTTGGAATAATGTATCGTTATTTTTAAAAAAGGAAAAGACACTAAAATATCTTGAAACTACAAAAAAGACAAACTATGATGTTCAATTTGTCAAATACCAAGTCAACCCACCTGTACTTATTTGAGATTATGAAATGTTGCCAAAAGACATTAATTAACCTTCAATTTTTTTTTAAAAAAAAATACCACCTCAGCACTCCCCTGTCAGCCGCCATAGCCCATCACTAGACTCTGGTAACTTGTCAACGCTTGGCCGACAAAGCTCTAGCGTAGGTGACAAGTCACCGAGCTTTGTCGACCAAATAAGTTTTTTGAATTTATGAAATAAAAGTACTCAATATTGAAACTAAAGTAGTTAATAATAAAATTAAAGTAGTAAATTGGTCTTTTTGATGTTGAACATCCTAATAATTAACTACTTTTGTTTCGTTATTTTTCTATTCTAGTTTCGCTATTGACTACTTTAGTTGGTTTCTAGCAAAGTTCCTAATACATTTTTTTTCAATTTTCAAAATAAGAGTAGTTAAAAGTGAAACTAAAGTAGTAAATTTCGAACAAAAGTAGCAAATAGCGAACCAAATAGTAAAGATGGTCCTTATTATTGACTCTGTGCCACTATGGTTAATATAATCTTTGGTTCCTCAAGTTTGCCTTTATTTTGCCTTTGTAAGTTTTGGTCCATCAAGTTTTCTTTCATTTATAACATTTGTCCTATACCTTAATAAAAAAATATGAGCCATTTTACTCTTAGAGGGACCAAAACTAATATTTTGAAACTTGAGGAATCAAAATCAAAATAAAAGTAAACTTGAAAGATCAAAGATAATATTAACCCTTCTCAATAAATAATTTAGTTTCACCATTTACTGTTATGGTTTCAATATTAGCTACTTTGGTTTCATAAATTCAAATAGCTCCAACGGCCGATCGCCGACAACGTCACCAAAACTCTGGCGACGCGATGGTCATGCGCACCATAGCTCCAACAATCGGGAAGGGTTTTTTAAATTAAAAATAAAAAATAAAAAATAGGGCAATGATGTCTTTTTTTAACATTTGTCAAACATTTAAAATTTTCAAATTTCTACATTTGGAATTATTGAAATTCAACAACTTTTCTGTGCTTTTAATGTTTTAAAGGTATTTTTCTGTCTTTTCGTTTTTAAAAATAGTAGAATAGTTTAAAATAATATATTTTATAATTATTATTTAAAATGATACGATATTATAATTATTATAATTTTATACATGAAATATGATTGTATCATCAATATTTTTTTAAAGGGTTAAAGTATAAAAATACCCATGAGTTCTTTTAAAAGTGCATCCATATCCATCACCATACGCTTTTTGGAAGGTTAAAAATACCCATGATCATTTAAAGTAAGGGCAAAAATTCCATGACCATTAAATATAACTTAACTCAGTCAATTTTTAAAATGGGGCCCACATTAATTTTATGAAAAATACCAAAATGCCCTTGCTTCATAAAAAACCCTGCCCCTCTCAATTTCTAATTCATTGATATGTAAAATACTCTTGAATTGAAGGCAATAAATCACCAATTCATTAGACCAAGTTGATGGAATGAAATTAGTGATTCATAAGACCAAATTGATGGCAAGAAATTAGTGATTCATCAACTGAAAATACACCCAAATTAAAGGCAAAAAATTAATTATAAATTCATCAATTGAAAGTACACCTAAATTGATATATCAACTGAATATACACTGGAATTTAAGGCAAAAAATCAGGGTGTGGAGAACCCATAATACAAACCAATCCGCAAAGTATTATTCAAATACCCATGGCAAAAATCACAAACCAAAAATCACAAGAGAACAATCAAAACCACTCAGTCCTTGTTGCTCAAAATTCTCGACGCTGTTGCTTAGAAATCTCAAACTTTCTTTGCAATGACCGTTGTCGAAACCTGTGGAGGAGAAGAAGTAGCCGTCATGGTTAACATCTGCAAGGGTAAGTCTCATAGCCCCCACCACGGATCTCTGGAAATCCTAGTAACCGCAAAAGGATCATGAATTCTCGTTGGAATTCAAAATTCCGGCAAGCCGCCAGAGTGAAAATGATCGCCAAACATGCAAGCCATGGCTACGTCGCTCCACTCGTGAACCAGCAGCAGAAAAACTTGATACTCTGAGGTAAAATCGAGCCTTGCCCTATCAACGAAAAGCATGTTGGCCTTGATACTCTTCAAGCCAAGATCTTGCCTGGAATTCGTTGATCTAGAGATTATCTCCAATAGATAGTGTCACATCCTTCCAATAATACATCACAACATCGAGCTTGGTGAAATGGACCCTAAGGATGAGGGTTCGAACTCTTGTGAGTTGGGGGTAGCATATGATTCAGATTCTATTGTTAATTTTAAGGTTTCTCATATTGAGATAAGATATGATTTAGATCACTAGATCTTATTTGAACTTTGAGGATAAGTGTGCAAGCGAGAGAAATCTCGAATTGGTGACCTCCTAGGAAGTGCTATAGGAATATTTGTAAAATAATTTATCTAATTATGTTTAGAATTTATAACCAAAATTTGTAACATATTATCAGTATACTACGCCCAAACCGTTTTGCTACTACGCTGCGCTATAACGCTCTAATGTTGTGATTCAAGATTTAATATTACATTTCCTAAATTGGCTTAGTCATCTTCTTAATATAGGCTTATCTTTAATTTCCTTGGCCTAAAATTCAAGATATTACAGATAGCTCTGAGAATTGGTAAAGGATGCTGGTGTAGCTACTCTCTGGGCCTTCATGGGTTCATGTCAAATCGATGGTTGAGAGGGGAAGGGTTTGGTTTAGTTGAGGGCATTTCAATACTTTCATAAAAATAGGGGGGGGGGGGGGTTTCAACTATCAAAATACGGTGTTAAGCTATTTTTAGGGGAAATCACGATTAATACCATTTGAAATTCCTAAACCCAAAAAGTCTATTAACATTTTAAAAGGACATGAAAGTGTGGGGATTAAATTCAGATTTTAAATATTAGTGAATTTACAATTTTTCCCTCAGTTTTTAAATAAATAAAAAAAAGACAAGAAAAATGATCTCACTAGAGCACCACCAAACGGCGGCTAGTGTAATACCCAAAATTTTCATGTATCTTAAATACAATATTTTTGATAATTAAAGCCTATTTAAAATAGGCGAATATGTGGTCTCAAATTTTGAGACATGTTTATTTTATTCTTTAGGCAATTTTTCCTAGAATTAGAGTAGCCAATAATTTAAGGAATTTTATTAGGCATCATAAAATACCATAAGTGCAACAAACACCATATTTAAATTATGGTTCATATGGAGATGAAAATACTTAAGTATATTTAAGAGAAATTAATGACAATTAAAGACCAACCAAACCTTCACTAAATTAAATAAATTGTGCAAATCTTCATAATTAATCAAAGGGTCTTAAACACCCATGTTCATAATTTATTAGGAGACTAAATTTTCTAATACCTTATCATTAATATTTAGATCATATTTAAGTCACAAAAGGCCATAAAGAATTATCAAAACACTTGAAACAATTAAGGGACAATTACCAACAATTAATGAGCAATTAAAATTACACTAATGGAATATTTAGGTAATTCTTTAACAATTAATATTAATAGCCATTAATTAGAGGTGAATTAGACTAATTAAAAGTCAAGAAACCAATAAGGGATTAGGATTAGCACTAAATGAATGGTTAACAACCATAAGTCACTCCATGAACCAATGATACAACAACCAAGAGATAATTAAGCTTGTGATTAAGATGTTAATCAAATGTTAATCAAGAGTTGAAAAGTCAACCATTTCAACTATAATCTAAAGGCTAAGAATTAATCTCATAAAGCTTATCCAAAGGCCCTAATCAATTCTAATAAAGCCTAATCCATGTGAATAAGTGGATAGCCAATGAGATAGTCCCCACATGCAATTAATTAAATGCATCAAAACTCAAAAAAAAAGATGAAGCAAGGGGGGTGCGGTTGTGACAAGAGAAAAAGGAAGAATGAATTGTTTAAATTATCAAATACACACATGCAAGTTGAGTCATAAAGCAAACATTAATAACATGAAGACTTTTGGGGCATTTGGAAGAGGATATAAAGTGAAGTGGAAGAGGATAAGCCAATGGGAGAATAAAGCATAAAGTGATTAGATTAATCCATGGAATTAATTTAAGACATAAGCAAATGGAAACCTATACAAAATAAATTGTATCTTGAAATCCCTTAACCATAACTTAAATCTAAGAAGAGATTATTAACAAGCATAATTCAAGCTTGAAGTTGACTATAGCCAAAGCTATTTCCTCAACTTTTGAGGATTTTGCCCAATTGAGAAAATAGGTGATTATGGTCTCTAATTAAAGCTAAAAATCCCAAGAGTTCAAAACCAAAAACAAAATTTGAATCAAACTTCATTTAGACCCTCAAATGAATTTTTATCTAGTGAAGTGCAACACAAAAATTAGAAGAAGCAACTTGTGGCTTGGAAAGAAAGCAAGAGCACATGGGATAGTTTGCAAAAAGTAAAAATGGAAGAGGATAGGGAGAGAGAAAGGGGAGCACGGTTTTGGGATCTAAAAGGTGAGGATTTGAGCTCCCAAAATGACCTGGATCCAAGGGCTAATATTCAAGATGAATTAAGTTTGAATTAATTGCCAAATTGCCACACCAAACTACTATAAATAGGGGTCCTTGGGCTTCATAATTCTTCACCAATTCACAAAGCAACAACATCTGAAATCTAGAGAGAAAGTGAGAGTGAGAGCCCTGAAGAAAGAAGGAGCAAAGTTCTTGGTAAGTTTTCTAGTTCTAGCTTTAAGTTCTTTAAGTTTTAGTTCTTAAATTCTTAGATAGAAGTAGCTTAGATCTTAAATATGCTAGGATAATTTTATTTAAATTTTTTTATGGTTAAAATTGGCTCTATTTCGAAAAATTGATAAAGAGGAAGTTATAGCAAAATTTCTGGAAGAAAATCATCAAAGTAACGAAGTTCTGGTGAAATTTCATCGGTTTCGGAAATTCTGGAGTCAGCCATGAAAACGCCAGAATTTCATATTGAAAACATGATCAAACAATTCTGGGAAAATTCATGGATAAATTAGACATATAGGGATTTTTAAATATGTCAAGAACATGTCAAAATGAGTTCTGTACAGAGAGATAAAAATCCTCAAACTTAGGCTACGAATTTCTGGAAAAATGCTGGGTAGAGGCTCAAAACTTTAAATCTGGGAATGATACATGAAATCTGGGCAAGGGTGGTTATTTTTAATTGAAAATAGACATCCTAAGGATTCCAAGAAATTTTACAGATCCTCATTTCGATGTTTTTAGAATTAGTTATGAATTTTCAAAGATCGATTAAAATCTGATCAGAATTGCTGGGCCTGCGTTTTTGAGAAAATTGAAGGAGATAAGTGAAAAATCAACCTACCAAGGGAAAAAGGGTCTCTAGTGACTAGGATACCCTCTAGAATATTATTGTTGAATTAATAAATGCGATATTACCATTATAGGACACACGTGATCACAGTACAGACGCCAACGTACCGACATCAACGACTAAGGTACGGACGCGTCTTCGTAACACTAACTCGATGTTCTTGTATACCTATATGTGATAGATATGTTCATAAAATGTGACTCGTTTTTTTAAAAGAATTGTTCATACACATACAGCTTTATACGGGTTATAGTCATGATAACGCCGTTGAGTTTTCCTAGCGCCGAGGACACGATAGGCCATCGTGGCACCGGGGTGAATAGTGTGACCGTAATAACATTCATATGCGGTGGCCGTGTTGTTATTACTTTTTATATGTGAATATAGCTGTGATGTTATGAGATAACTGTCATACATAACCGTACATGAACATGAGGTTAACCGTTACCTGAGGTTCAATGGGTATTGAACCTCAGCTCTCACCTTAGCTTCAGGTTCCGGAGTGAACAGGACTGAGGACAGAGGTAAGCAGCCGATGTAGGAGACGGCCGGAGGAAGCCTTTTTGATTTGTGCTGAACAATGATAACATTTGAAAATTTTGTACCGCTGTTAACAACCAACCCTTACACTACAGTGGATGTTTATCAGTTACTTTTCTAAATACTATTTACTTCCGATGCTCTACTCTGATCAAATATTTCTGAAAACGCTTCCGAAAATTGGGATGTTACAGCTAGAGTTCTGGCATTGGCCGGCCTGCAACTGCCACGCTTAAGCTCCAGCCACCAGCAGAGCTCCGCTAGTGGGTTTTCTTTTCTTTTCTTTTCTTTTCTTTTTTGAGTGAATGGAGTGTGTTATGAACTCATATAAAAGGCCCATTCACCATGAGGCCCAACAAGGGCAAAGCATACCAAGACCTGCTAATAATGAAGAAGGATCCTAATCAGCCTATAATCAAGGCTATAATCAAGGAATAACCCTAATCAAGGATGGCAATTGTAGGTGTGGCGGCTGAAGCATGGGCCAGGAGGCGCATAAAGCCCAAGGACCCAAACCCTATTGGTAATCTCTATAAATAGGAGGTTAACCTAAAAGATACACATTCTCTATTCATCCTATTTACTATTCAGCCTTACTGTGCACACACCCCACCCCCTTTTGGCTAAACGCCATTTACGTGCACAGTGATCCACTATTCTCCTCGGTATTTGCCTTATAGATATCTTGGAGCAATCATAGTCCCTTTGGTATCTGCCTTATAGATATCTCGGGGTATTCAACCGATCCAATATCAATATACTAGCCCATTGACTAGACATCTCTATTCTTATATGGAACAGAGTGTGTGCAACTTTTCTTCAACTATGTGCAACATATCTAATATCTTCAATTATATAAATAACTTTCGTTTTGAAGACTTTAGAATATAGTTAAAGATAGGTAGCGCAAAACTGAAGAAGAGGCATATCCGTTAAAATTGAGTCGCAGAAGTTCCCTTTGGCCAATAAAATTTCTAAAATGGTACTTTTCACAAATTATGCCTTAAAAAAATCGTCTCAAATATGTTAACCAAGAAGAAAAAAACAAAACAAAACATTCCGAAATTGCGTTTTGATCGTATTCTTCAAGCCCTGTTCGAAGGGCTTTAATACTTCGGAAGAAACAGAAACTACTTACGTCTCAAGCCTACTTCGTTTGCTGCTAAGTTAGTTAAAGTGAAGTTAATAAAAAAAGGGCTAAAATCCAAAAAGTCTTCCTAAACTTTGAATGTGTTACTGAAAAACTCCGTGACCTTTAAAAGTTTAAAACTAAGGCCTTGAAGTTTCATATTTTGACTATCAATCTCATTGCCGTTAAAGTTGCATTTAAATTATATTTAATGGTTTATACCATCTCTTCTTTCTTTCTTTTTTTAATTGAATGTTCCAATATCAGTCTAATAAATAACACTTTGAATTGACATGGAACTTTAGGTGTTTTAAATATGTTATTAAAAGGCTAAAGTACACTTTTAGCCCTTTAAATTTTATGAGGTATATTTTTTGTCTCTAAACTTTATAAAATATACTTTTGGTCTTTTATTGCTAACACCATTAATGTTGCTAAAAGAAAATGTTGACGTAAAAAACTCAAATGATGATTGTGCGGCTAACAAAGCATATGTAAATTTAATTTTTTAATATAATATATTTAGATTATTAAATTAAATTAAACCAACAAATCACTGCAAACAAAATTGATGTTTTGATATTTAGATTATTAAACTAATTTTTCTAATACAATGAGATTTTGATATTGACTTCTTCATTAGGTTTGTAGATATTTTTCAATTTACACATTTTAAATTTTAAATTAATAGTATTTAATTACTCAATTATTAATTAAATTTACACGGTCATCACTTAATTTGATCGCGTTTTTAGTTAGCAAAATTAATGGTATTATAAATATAGGACTAAAAGTATATTTTATATAGTTAAGGGACAAAAAACATACATCATGTAAATTTAAAGGACTAAAAGATAATCGTAGCCTTTATTAAAATTTAAAAAACGCATAGGGTCATTGTGTCATTTACTTGTTAAAACATTTTAGGTGGTACTAGCGAGAGGTGGAAACTTTTTCAAAGAACGTGAAGTCTCACCCATAGACGAGGACGAGGTTTTCGCCTTCCATTGACGAGGACAAGCAATTTCTTCAAACGGTTATCCATTGAGCCTTTGCTTGACTTGTTTCTTTTTTTCTTATGTTTTTGGTTCCATTTGTGGTATTGGAGGTTAAATAATCCAACAAGAAGAATGATCCTTCAGGGTGGATATTGGACCAGCTAAGGACATTTTTATATATTTAAGCAACCAAGAAAAGGCCAAAAGAAAAAAAAAAAAAAAAAAAAAAGGAGATTCTTGTTAGAGCTCACTAATCAGATTGAGAACTTGCATATGTATAAAAATTTACACTAGAAAGTAAAAGAACCGGTCAAAAGAAGGTACAAATTCAGATGAGAAAAATACTTGGTTTCCCTTTGAAAATGGAACATCAAAATACCTACCTTTCCTCCACTACAAAAAATTGACTTTCAGCGGCGACAAAAGTCGCCACTGAAAGTCCAAAAGTCGCCGCCAATAGTCTTCAGTGGCGACAAAAAAGTCGCTGCTGAAAGCTTTGTCGAGAATACTTTCGGTGGCGACATTTTAATGTTGCCGCCGAAAGTAGACTATCAGTGGTGACTTTTTGTCGCCACTGAAAGTTCATCAAAAGCCACGAAAGTAGTTGTCGCGCCAAAAGTAGGGTTTCGGTGGCGACAATTTTGTCGCCGCTAATACTTGTTTCGGTGGCGACAAAAAGTCGATGGCGACATTTGTCGCCGCAAAAGTGAATTTTTTTTTAAAAAAATTAAAATATAAATTGATAAAATTAAAACGCTGCCAAAAGTGACATTTTTTTAAAAAAAAATTAAAATGTAAATTGATAAAATTAAAACCCGTATGGATTAAGATCATAAGAAATTTGAAACTAACAATATATTAACTAAATTTTTCTAAACAAGGTTTCAAAATTGTCCATTGGAAAGATCAAACAAAAAACTATAAAGAACAACCGAAAGGGATGCTTTCACGAAGGTCGTGACACGTAGCAAAGTTGACACGCGAGACAAAGGGAAAATTGGAATCCGAAAATCACCTAACAAAAACCAAATCGTGTGCAACACAATCTACTTAATCGGTTTCCCATCTCATTTAATCAATTTTCTGCTATTTCCTTTAACCCAAACAAGTAGCAACAACCGAAAATCGAGATGGGATGGGAATGAAGAAGCTTACCTAAACCCAAATCCAAGCTTTTAATCGGTGTCCTCCTTCTTCCTCTTCCCTTCTTGATCACCGACTCCCACCCTCGGACTCAACTCTCACTTTCGCCTACTATGATTTTGTGAAAGACCGAACTGAATGAGAAGTGTGGGAGAAAGGGCTGTTATTCGAAATGAGTGTGAAATTCAACACCCTCGGCTCCTCTCACGCTCTCTTCGTCTTCCTCCGTCTCTCCATCTTTCAATCTTGTCTCTCGCTTTGCTTCTAGAGGTGTTTAGGCGAAATGAATTTGGGAGAGAGGGAGTGTTTGATTGAAATGAATGAATGAAAATGGGAATAAGAGCCGCTGGCCGACAAAGTGCCCAAAAAATTTACAAATAAGGCTTTCCGCGGCGATATTAAGTCGCCACTGAAAGACATTTTTAGTGGCGACATATAAAAGTCGCCACTGAAAACTAAGTTTCAAGTGGCGACAAAAATTGTCGCATTGAAAGTATGACTTTTAAAGCGACGACAAAATAAAGTCGCCACGAAAGTTAGACTTTTAGCAAAGCAACAAAAATTGTCACCGCTGAAAGTCAATACTTTCGTGGCGACTCTTTGTCACCATCGAAAGTAGACTTTCAGCGGCGACATTCAAGGTCGCCACCAAAAGTTATTTTTTTTGTAGTGCTCTTGGCGCCACCATCATTGATCCCCAAAACGCAATGGTTATTAAGAATCAATTATTGGCTGGTGGAGGAGAAAACCTATTTTAATAGGAAATGACATAATGACCCTAGACATTTTTCAAATCTTCATAAAATATTTGAAACACCTAAAATTTCATGTCTATGCCAAGCGTTATTCATTAGAGTGATATGGGATATTGTTCAATTTAAAAAAAAAAACGGTGAGATGTCATAAATCATTGAGTTTAATAGTAAGGAGGTTGATGGTAAAAATATGAAACTTCAGAAGTCTTAGTTTTAACTTATATAGATCAGAGAGACGATCTGTAATACCCAAAATTTCCATTTATCTTAAATACAATATTTTTGATAATTAAAGCCTATTTAAATAGGTGAGTATGTGGTCTCCAAATTTTGAGACATGTTTATTTTATTTTCTAGGCAATTTTTCCTAGAATTAGAATAGCCAATAGGTTCATAAACTATATTTGGCATCATAAAATACCATAAATGCAACAAATACCATATTTAAATTATGGTTCATATGGAGATGAAAATACTTAAGTATATTTAGAGAAATTAATGACAATTAAAGACCAACTAAACCTTCACTAAATTAAGTAAATTGTCCAAGGTTTCATAATTGATTAAAGAGCCTTAAATTCCTATTCTCATAATTTATTGAGAGATTAAATTTTCTAACACCTTATAATTAATAAATAGCTCATGTTTAATTTATAAAAGGCCATAAAAAAATTACCAAGACACATGAAATAATTAAGGGCAATTTTTAATAATTAATGAGCAATTAAAACTACCCTAATGGAATATTTAGGTAATTATTCAGCAATTTATATTAAATAGCCATTGATTAAAGGTGTATTAGCCTAATCAAATGTCAAGAGCTAATAAGGGAGTAAGATTTAGCATTAAATGAATTGTTAGCAATCATAAAACACTTCTTGAACCAATAATATAACAATCAAGAGATGATTAAGCTTATAATTAAGTTGTTAATCAAGAATTAATCAAGAGTTGAAAAAGTCAACAATTGCAACAAGATCTAAAGGTCAAGAATTAATTTCATAAAGATTACTAAAGGCCCTAATTAATTCTTATAAAGCCTAATCCATGTAACTAGGCAAACAACCAATTAGATAACCCCACATGCAATCAATTAGAGCATAAAAATGCAACTAAAACTGAACAAAGGGGAGGGGGTCTGTTTTGGCACTTGGGAGAGAGAGAAAGAGTTGCTAAAAATCAAATTGGCCACTTGCATAGAGAGGATAAGGTGGTGAGAGGAAAAATCAAGGAGAAAGTCAAGCCCATTAGCCAATGAAGTGACTACACATAAGATGATTAAGATAATCAATGGGATTAATTCAAGATTTAATCAAAGGAAATCTATACAAAATAAATTGTATCTTGAAATCCACTAACCATCAATCAAAGATAAGAAGTGATTATTAACAAGCAAAATTCAAGCTTCAATTTGACTATAACCAAAGCTATTTTCTCAACTTTTAAGAATTTGCCAATTGAGAAAATGAGAGATTGAGGTCTCTAATTAAAGCCAAAAATCTCAAGAGTTCAAAACCAAAAAGAAAATTTGAATCAAACTTCATTAAGGTCCCCAAATGAATTTTTATCTAGTTATTCTATCTAGTGGAATGGAAGAGGTAGGAAATTCTAACTTAAAAAGGAAGTCAAGAAGTTGTCACAATTTAAACTTCATTTGGAATCCACCAATGAAAGCTAGCAAGACAAATTACACAAATGCCATAGCCTTTTGCTATAAATAGGGGGCTTTGCTCTTCATATTTTCTCACCAATTCACAAAGCTTACAAGCTGAAACATAGAGAGAAAGTGAGAGTGAGAGCCTTGAAGAAAGAAGGAGCAAAGTTCTTGGTAAGCTTTCTAGTTCTAGCTTTAAGTTCTTTAAGTTGTAGTTCTTAAATTCTTAGAAGTAGCTTAGATCTTAAATATGCTAGGATAATTTTAGTTAGGTGTTTTCATAGTTAAAATTGCCCTTATCTCGAAAAATTGATGAAGTAGAGGTTATGGAAAAATTTCTGGAAGAAATTCATCAAAGTAACGAAGTTCGCGAAATTTCATCGGTTTCAGAAATTCTGAAGTCAGCCATGAAAACGCCAGGATTTCATATTGAAATCATGATCACCAAATTCTGAGAAAATTCATGGTTAAAATAGATATATAGGGATTTTTAAAAATGTCAAGAACATGTCAAAATGATTTTTGTACAGAGAGTTAAAATTCCTCAAAGTTAGGCTACGAAATTCTGGAAAAATTCTGGGCAGAGGTTCAACACTTTAAACCTGGGAATGATCCGTGTGATCTGGGTAGAAGTGGTTATTTTTAAATGAAACTAGACATCCTAAGGATTCCAAGGAATTTTACGGATCCTCGTTTCGATTTTTGTAGAATTAATTATGATTTTTCAAAGTTAGACAAAATGCTGCCCAGATTTATACCAGCGTTGTTGTACGAATTTTGAGGGAATAAAGTGAAAGATAAAAGTTGTAAGGGCAAAATGGTCATTAGGGGCCAAAATATCTCTTAGGATATTACTTACAAATTAATAAATACGATATTACCATTATAGGATCAACGCGATCACAGTTCGACGTCAAATGTACCGCCAACGCCGACGAAGGTACGGACGCGTCCGTAACACTAACTCGATGTTCATTGTATACCTATATGTGATGAGATGTGTTTTTGAACTGAGATTCTGTTTTCAAAAGTTATTGACTGTGTACATACAACTTTATACGGGTTATAGTCATGATAACGCCGTTAAGTTTTCCTAGCGCTGAGGACACGATCGTACATCGTGGCACCGGTGAATAGTGCAGATCGTAATAACATTCATATGCAGGTGTATATGGTGTGTTATTACTTGGTATATGTGAATTTTACTGTGGTATCATGAATATCTGTCATACATAATTGTACTTGAGCATGAGGTTAATCATTACCCGAGGTTCAATCGGTATTGAACCTCGCTCTAACCATAGCTTCGTGTTCGGAGTGAACAGGACCGAAGACAAGGGTAAAACAGCAGATATAGGAACCGGCTGGAGAGAGAGCCCTTTTTGATTCGTACTCAATGACGATGACATTTGAAAAATTTTGTAGCGCTGTTAACAGCCAAAACATACATTACAGTGGGTACTTATCAGTTACTTTTCAATACTATTTACTTCCGATGCTCAACTCTGATCAAGATACCGTGAAAACGCTTTCAAAAATTGGGATGTTACACGATCCACAACATACCCAAAGTTTAGGGAGGTTTTTTGGATTTTCGCAATACAAAAATTAAAAGTTACACATATCTGGAATTCAAGGAACATGACCTTGATATTCAAAGATACCAATAAGAAAAAGCAAGCCTTAATCGTTTTTAGGCCAAAACACAAAATAACCCCCTCAACTTTAACTCAGTTGCAGATAACCTCCTCCCTCACTATTAAAAGTTTAAAAATCAAACCCTTTACTTTCAGCTCTTGACCATCAACTCCTTACCGTTAAGATGAACGTTAAAGTTAATGAAATTTAAGCCACATCAGATAATTTAAGATTACTTGGCACATGACATGTAACTTTTTTATGTATATATTTATTAATTTATCCTAAATTAAAATTCAGAAATTTGCTAAAAAAAATTATTAATTTATCATAAATTAAAACCCCAAATTGCTATTTTCTTTATACTCATAAATTAAAATTATATTTTTTATGAACTAGTTCTGAAATGGTTGCTAAGGTCAAGCAGAGCAGGGAACGGGAACAAGATATCAGACCCACCCAAGCCTCTTCTTTCAACACTGAGTTGCTTCATCAACAGAATCATGATGCTCCTAATAATAATGCAGTCTCTTCTACCTCGAAATTCAGCCAATGGGAAACAGAGGATCCTATTGGGACTTAAGAACTTAGAGCTTGGTTCATCAGCACAATTATAAGCTCCTCCTTCACTTTCTTGTGCCTCAATTTTTAGCCACTTGGAAACAGGGGATCCACCTACTGGGCGTGGAGGATTCGTATTTGTTCATGTTGCCGGTATGCATGTATACAATAATTCTGCCACTAAATTTATAATTTCATCTTATTTTCTTAATTTCATCATTTCTTATTAGTCAATAATTAATTGATTGTGTAGGCATTTGTGTAGCCCTAAAAAACATGTGTTAGTTTTTTAATTCTTGAAAGAGTAACCAGAGAGAGAGGCAACATGAACAAAAACGAATCCACCATGATAGAGTAACAGCAATGCAATTAAATGCAAGCAATGCGGCATTTGATGAAGACCTTTCTCATAACACCTTGGGTTTACAATCAACAATTGAATCCAAGTAATGCAATATAATATAGCATAACTCGGTACGTTTCACTTTGAGGAGTCTTAAGAGTCTTAATTTGGAATCCTAAGCTAAGTGATAAAAATATTAAATTGACAAGGGATAAAGTTTTGGGTTTTCTTTCTACAACTACTATCCAAAAATGATTAAATGAAACATAAAGTATTATTTTTGGTATTTTTCTTTTAATGACAGATGGTGAATGGAAATGAGTGAATATGGGACAAAGATATGACAAATTGAATAGATTCCCCTTAGAGCATCAATCTAATAACTTCCTAGCCTCAATTGATTAAAAGAGTTTTGATCACCAATCTCTACAATTAGCTTAAGCAGCTAGTCAAGCTTAGTTTATTTAACTTGCCAATGGACAGCATCAACTAGAAGTGCCATCACAACATTAAAAACCCTCAATTGACACTGCATCATTAGTTGAAATTAAACAATCAAGAACAAATAATTCACCAATCACATAAACTATATGATGGCAACGTACTCAATTTATCATAAAAATATTAGATTAACTAAATCCAACGTCTAAACAACCAAATTAAGGATTCAACAATACGAGTCAAGAGCTCATCACATAATCTCAATATTTCAATCCCAAAACATTACAACTAGAATGTCTCAACTCTAGCTGCACAAATTAATTACTCAACTAGAATAATCAACAAATATAACAAGAATAAGAGAAAGAAATATGAAAAACTCCGTAAATAATGCTCCAAGCTTTGGCATAGCCCTTTACTCCATGGGGAAGGACGAATTTAGCTCCTCATTGTAATACCCTAATTTTCTTAATTCATATAAATATTGTATTTTAGCAAATAATTAGCAAAATACAAAGGTGAATATGTGTCTCAAAGAATTATAATCTATTGATTATATTTCCATCCAAATTTCACTTTGGAATTAATTAACCAAGGGTTAATTATGAGACTACATATTTAGGACAATAAAATGTGACATAATTGACAAATTGAATAATGGTTAATCTATAACCCAAAAAATAGAAGGAAAGGGTAGGAAGACACTTAATTAAATTAGAACACATTTGCCAATTTTAATTGGTAATTAAGCTTGCACTAAATAGATATTAGTGGCATTTGTCTTCAAGTTGATAAAAGACAATAGAAATAAGTGCATAGAGCTTGATTTAATTAAGTACTAATTTTCATGATGAGTTAATAAATCAAATAACCAATGACAAATGCAATTAAAAGGCATATAAGCATTGGATTAAGAGTTAATCAAGTTTTGTTAATCAACAAGTTAATCAACTTTGAAAAGTCAACAATTGCAACCAAGACCAATGGTTAAGATTGTTGCACACTTAATTCAATCCAATGGTCCTAATTAATTAATTAACCATAATCCTCTTGTAAAGTGATTAGCCAATGAGGAATCAAAGAAATGACCTAAATCCTTATAAAATTAAATGGACCAATGGGAAAATTAAGCTATAGATAAATGGTAAGGATCTATTCTTAACTAACACAAATCAATCCAATGGCTAGAGATCAAGATGAGATGATAAATGAGTATTTGATAAATCAAGTTATTAAAATTGGATTTTAGCACATGGGATAAGGTATTAATTAAAGCAAATGGAAGAGGATAAGGTGGAAGAGGATAAGGAGAGAGAGAGGGAGTGTGTGTGTGTGTGTGTGTGTGTAGTGAGATATTATTTGATTCAATGAACCAATGGGGGAAAAGCAACAAATAATTAAGCTAAATCCTATGTAAATTGGATGGACCAATGAGAGCATTTCTCTTCATAGTTGGTGTCTTCATGAAAGACCAACACCCATGAGGCATTGGTTAAGAAGGATGATCTAATGGTTTAGGATCATGGAATTTCACTATAAATAGAGACATTGAGCCTCTTCATTCTTCTTACCAAAATCAACCCCAAGAGGTGATTTTCTAAAGAGAGTAGAGAGAAGTGAGAGCTAGTGGGAAGCAAGAAGGAAGAGGAGCTTCAAGGGTAAGTTCTCTAGTTCTTGAGTTCTAGCTTTTAAATTCATAGATAAGTAGTGTTTGATCTTTAATCTTCCAATATAGTTTTATTTTCATATTTTTATAGTTAAAAATGGCTTCATTTCGAAAATTTGATGGAAAATATGATGGAGCAAAATTCTTGGAAGTTGAAGGTCAAAAGTAGCGAAATTCTGGAAAAAAATTTCAGTTAGGAATCAGCAGCAAAAAGGCTATGATTTTATGTAGAAAATGAAGTTATAAAATTATGAAATTTTTCTTGGTTAAAGTAGACATCTATGGATTTTCAAAAATACCTAGATTGTGTCATTTTGAGTTTTGTCCAAGGAGATAAAAATTCTTGAATAAAGACTACGTTTTTCTGGAAAAATTTTGGGCAGAGGTTGGAAACACAAAAACTGGGAATGATTCAAAAATTATGGGTGAAAAAAAAAATTATTTTTCATCAAAACTAGACATCCTAAGGATTCCGAGGAATTTTATGGATCCTCATTTCAATTTTTGTGGAATTAATTATTATTTTTCAAAGTTATCAAAAATTCTGCCCAGAAATGCTGAAGTAACGTTTTTAATAAAATGTAAGGGTAAAAGTGGAATAATAAATCCACCAAGGGTAGAAAGGTAAATTAAATATTTAGGATATTATTCTAAGCAATATGATATTTATCAAATATCATATAATAATCTGACATAATGTATAGGATATCCGGGAAGTCCGAAGTCGGATTCAAAGGTCGGGCATATTGCTAACTACATAGAAGGAAGGTAGGTTCGCGTATCGTAACTTTAACTCGATGTGTCTTGTTTGCATGTATGTGATAGAATGATTCATGAAGTGATGGACAAGATTAGGTCATGGGCCGACATTAATCGTGACTAAGTTTATGGGGCTTAGGTCACTTTGTTTATACATTCACTTTATACGGGTTATAGTCTTGATAGTACCGTTGAGTTTTCCTAGCGCCGAGGACACGAGGGGCCATCATGGCACTGGTTACTGCAAACGTGTATAGACTTTACATGTGTTGTGTGCTATGTATTGTTATATTGTTAAACCTTACATCTGTTGTGTGCTTATGTGTTGGTTATTGCTGTAATGTAATGAACATCTGTCATACATACATTGTTTATACTTTTCATATGAGGTTAACTGTTACCTGAGATTCAATTTGATTGAATCTCAACCCTAACTAAAGTTTCAGGAAAAGAACCAAAGCCAAGAAGAGGCACCAAAGGACGGAGCCGAAGGGAGGCACTGATGGACGGAGCCAAGAAGAGGCACCGGTCGAGACAAGAGTTGGAAAAAGTTTAAACAGAGCTTACTTTCTGGCATGAATCTAATGAAGTTATTTCAAACCGTTTGGTGCCAAAGGCAAGGCTAGTCTATGTGGATCAGTCAATAAGTCGCCGTGAACTTGGTGAGACTTCCACGATAGACACCTACCTGGCCAATCTGTTTGATTAACTGAGTTAGGTTCAATGCCCCAAGTCTAGCTGAGGCTTGGTCTAAGACTATATAGTTACCATGTAAAAATGTAATTATACAAAGCTCTGTAATATTGTATCACATGAATATTCCTTTGGGAAATTTTTAATATATATCAGCATATGTAAGGGTATCACCATATGCCTAGGCATTTTGTATCAGTTACTCATCATCCAAACGTTAGCGCATGCTCTCCATTTCCATATTACTCTGAGTGGTAGCACCTCAAACTCTGTCAAGTTTTCTGAAACTAAATGTCAACCAACACATTTTGAAGTATGGAATTTGGGCTGTTACACTCATAGATGAAGAAGAAGTTGCAACGCACTGCTTCAAGAATCACCCATGGCAGCAAATCATCCGATAAACTGGAATAGATCAAGGAAATGTGGAAGAATGAACTTATGTTGTTGCTTACCTTACATCTATCATGAATTGATGTCTTCATTTAGAATTTACGGTCACTCTAAATATTCATGTTCTAGCCTAATTTTCTGAAGTACACCATGTAGGCGTCATGAATTGCCAAATTTTAATCACCACTAGTCTTAACTCAATTTGTTGATTGATTGAAGCTCAACAAGGTAAGTCCCATGTAAAACCTCTGCTCTACAAAAATTAGAGGTGACAATCCTCCATATGTGATCACTCTCAATGAGTTTAATGACTCCCACTAATTTTGGCATTCCTAAATAATATAACATTTCAAAATACTACACAAAATTGTAAAATAAAATGGACGGTTCACTTAAATTCCTAAGACATCTCAGCATTTTCACCAAACTATGCAGTTTTAGTCTCTCAAGATATTTTCCTTCCACACTCTTTCTTTTATAAGGCAATTTTATGCAAGGGTATATTTTAAGTCGGGCTTCCAACCTTTAAGGTTTCAAGAGGGTCTAAACATAAATTTTGTTGGAATCTCATTAAAATTTATATTATTGTCTTTAGTGTGTCCTTTAAGAGGAAAACCCTATCATACAAAATGTCTATTAACATTATCTTTCTTCTCACAACAATTCCACCTATATTAGGTGAGTTCAAGTATAAAGAAACTTCACATATAGGCTATGTTCCAATCCACTAATGATGTACTTATCATGTCACCCATCTCTTCCAACTAATTTCACTATATTAATCCATTTATCTTATTAACCACCCAATTTTTCTTTATATACTCCAAATGCATCAAATGACACTACTCGATTATATATAAAGAAAATAGCATTTGGGTATTATGAAAGGCCAACTATAAGGAGAGTGAAGATAGAATATCACCTAGAGGGTGAGTGAATAGGTGATTATAAAAAATCTTTCGCTAAAGCTCAAGAACATAAAACAGAGATAGAGAGAAGAACAATGAACACAAGAGATTATACTTGGTTTGATCCAACTCTTGACCTACGTCCAGTCCCGAAACACTGCGGGATTTCACTATGTCGAAACTTGATTACACACTGTAACTCTCGAGTAATCCTCTCACTAGGACTTACTCCTCTGTACAAGTTGTAATTAAATAAACACAAACACAATTACACACTCTGTACTCGAGATGATCTTTTCACTAGGACTCACTCCCCCTTACAAGTTGTCATTGTACACCCACACTTAAGGTTCCACAACCTTAAGATTTAAACAATAATTAAGAAAACAATTAAGTGTTTGTACTCCTCACGAGTATATAAATGATAAACACCGAAGTACAAGAGTATCCCATGAGATATTAAATGAAACTAATGAAACAAAGATTGCAATAATTTCGAATTGAATGCACAAAGCGTTTTGGTAGTTGGCAAATTCGGTGCTTTACGGTATTTATAGTTGTTGCACTTAATGACCGTTGGTGAAGCTTGAATAAATCCGTTGTGACTCTTCAATATAGCCGTTAGATAGGAGAAGCTTCGTAGACACTTTCGTCATTTAATAATCCAGGTGGATTTGTACTATCACCACATTCTTTCATTCCTTCTGCTTTACCCGTTGTGAAATAGCATTTAATGAGAGATAGGAATAGCGGAATGTCTTTCGAATGATCAGAAGAATGGTTTTCGTGATTCCGTCTCAATATGGTAAGCGCATTTAATGGGTCTAACACACAAATTGCTTTACAACAATTTGTTGTTAATCCGAGGTTTAATCATTTGAAACTCATTTAGCAAACTGATTAAAAGCATTTAAAAATAGTAATGAGTAATGATTTGAAGAAAGAAAATCATAATCAGTTGATCTAAATTTTTGGAGATGGTGATTTGAAAAATAGAAAGATATGAGTCTAGTTAAAAAGAACATGCCTAGTGTAATATAGGATAATTATCTATCTAGAATATTATATTTTAGCAAATAATACCTATTTGGAAATAGGTGAATATGTGGTTTTAAAACCTTGTAGGATACTTATTCTATTGTCTAGGGAAATTTCTAATGAAATTAGAGGGATTAAAGTGTCAAAATCCCTAAATGCAATTATGGGCCATGAAATGCCCGAAAATATTATGATAAATCCCAAGAGGCAATAAAATATTTATTGAAAATTAGAAAGTATGTTGTCTCTAATTTTAGGAATTTTTGGGATTATTTCCCTTGAAAAATAATGAGGCAAAATTAAATATAATTTTGGGGAGCATAATTTGCCCCATGATTTTTAATATTTTACATGGAGCATAAAATACCAATGTAAGTAAAATAGTTGTGAGATAATGATTAATCTTAATTAAGAAAATTATCAACAATTAGAAAGTGATTAGTTAGGTAATTAATGGCTAATTATCTAAGCTTGAACAAAAGAACCAATAGGGAGAATTTTTAAAGATAATTAAAGTAAAAAAAAAAAAAGAGGAATGATATTTTCAAGAAAAAGAAAGGGAAAAAAAGAGGAAAAAGAAAAAAAAAACGAAATAAAAAAAAATAAAAATAAAAAGAGGAAGGAAAAAAATAAAAAATAAAAAATAAAATAATAATAATAATAAAATAAATAATAAATATAATGATATTTGTATTATTATAATAATATAAAAGAGATATTTGTGGAAGAACCAGTTAGATAAATGAGAACCGATAGAAATTAAATCCTATCTAGAAAACCATGAACTAAGTTTCTTAGGTCAGGACAAATTACAAACAAGTGAATTTTTGTCCGAAGTCGGTGTTAGCGGAAGTCATTTCCGTAGCGGCGGGGCGAATAAGGGATCGAGATGAGAAGATATTTTTGTAAACAAAGGCGCAGATAAGAAAAGTGAGAACCAATGGAAAATAAATCATAACTTGAAATCCTTGAACTAAGTAGAAAACAACCTGGACATATTATGAATCGGTGAATTTTTGTCCCGAAGTTGATGTTACCCGAAGTAATTTACAGAAACCGGCGTCTGTCCGAAAATGTTCAACAGACAACGGAATACCCTTAATGGGATCAAAAATTTAGTTAACTCAAATATTTAGAAGAGGAAGAATAGAGCTTCGTGGTGTTCCGGATTTTTGAGATTTTGCGGAATTACACCGAACAGGGGAACTTTATCGGTAGAAGTTCATAAAGCACATGGGTGACATCACCTTGATGACATCATGATGAGGTAAGGAGATGTGTTGTATGGTGGAGATGATGCCTTGTGTCCAAGCTAGATCCAACGGTTGAGATTCGGTATGATAAAGCATGAATAGTGCACCAAAATCTTCTATAAATAGGTCTTCCCATTTCACTTCATCCCTCACCAATTCACAATTTCTAGAGAGAGGTTAGAGAGAAGTGAGAGCAAGGAGGAGCTCTGGAAAAGGAGTAGCGAAATCTTTGGGTAAGTTCTTCGGTCCCTGGTCTTAAGCTTTGGTAGTTCCTTCGGTAGTTATAGTAGAAATGCTAGATTAATCTTTAATCTTCCAAGTTAGTTTAGATATCATGTTTTAGGGATAAATATGATATTTATTATTGGAGATAGAGATATGTCAAAATTTTGGAAGATTAGAGTTAAAGTAACGAAGTTCTGGCGAAATTCCGTCGATTAGGGGAGTCAGGGGTAAAATGGTAATTTGGGGACTAGAATGTCTGGTATAATGTTGACCATTGATTTGAAACGTTATCATCCTTATAGGATATCTGTAATCACTTACGCTGTTGTACATTTGTCATCGTATCTGCCGTCAATCCTTGATCGTACAGAAGTTCCGTCAACGAAGGTACGTTCACGTACTGTAACACTAACTCTGATGCTTATTGTATGCTTATATGTGATAGACTATTTCATAGAGTCATGGACAGGACTTTGTCTTGGGTCATGCACCGTGTCTAAGACTCGTCTTAGTTCACCTTTGTTTATACATTCAGCTTTGTTTATACGGGTTACGGTCTTGGTAATGCCGTTGAGTTTTCCTAGCGCGAGGACACGAGGAAAGCCGTCGTGGCACTTGGTTAGTGCAAACGCGTGGGTAACTTTACATGTCTTTGTGTGCTATGTACTTTGTTGATATGTTAATCTTGCATCTGCTTTGTGTGCTTATGTATTGATTACTGGCTGTAATGTCATGAATATCGTCATCCATATACTTTGTATTACTTGAGCATGAGGTTAAGTTACCCGAGGTTCATTGGGCATTGAACCTCGGCTCTTAACATAGCGTCGGGGTCGGGAGGACCGAGGATCGAGGAGAAAGGCAAGCGGCACGCATAGGGACTCGGTGAAGACTTTCTTTTGCTATTTACTTTGAAAACACTCGGTATAATGTACCGCTACGTAATCGCCGGACTTACGGCATTTTGAATATAAATATCAGTTACTCAATCGCTCCGACGCTCTACTCTGATGAAAAAAAAATTTATACTGCTTTTGAAAATGGGATGTTACACCTAGAGGCATATGGACTGGAGGCATTTTAATTGACTCGAGGTAAGAATAAATCGTTTGAAATTTCATATTGTAAAGATGTTGCCTTGAGTCATATTGATGATGCCTAGAGTCATGTGCTTAGAGGCAACTAATACTTGACTGGAGGCAAAGACGATTTTTGCAAGTTAACGTGTTTGTTGGTGTTAGGAAATATATGTTTTAGGAAATATATATTTTAGGAAGTATATTATATTAGGAAGTATATTATATTAGGAAAGATATTATAGAGACAATCGGGATTATAGTAATTAGGGAATCAATCTACATAATGAGTCATTATGTCTCATTAACTCTCTTATTCCTCTCTTGTGTATAAATACCCTATACTATGTACATGAATAGACAAGCAATTCAGATTATATTTCTCCTTTCTCTCTCTAATTCTACATGGCATCGAGCAAAACAGGTTGTTTTTTTTTTTCGCCTTGTCTCGATTCACGTTACGGTGAGAGAGAGTGAACATACGGCTTCGTGTTTGGTGTCTCCTAGATACACGCGCCATACCAACGGTGTCTCCTCCCTACGATCGGCATTTCCCGGTGGTCGATCGTTTCGACCCGCGATGAAGACCTTTTGTCATTAGCCTTGGGGTCTACAATCAACAATTAGCCAAGGATTGCGATAGGCAAACCTGGGATCGTTCTCTCTTCTCGAGGAGCCTTTTATTGAATCCTAAGTAATCTAGATGTCATGCAAATGAAATGAAAACAAGGGGGATTGGGTTTTGTTGGGATTATAACAAGAATTAAAGACGAGAATGAAAAGAGCGAGATTAAATCAAATTAAAATGGATCAACCCAGAATTGGGATTCCAAGACCTTCCATCATCGAACAAAAATAGAATAACTGAACTTATGATTGATTCTAGACAAACCGAAATCTCGCATTTGTCTAAAAACTCCCTCAACTAGACGATCGCCTAGCATATGTTCGAATACATGGTATGTTTTCGTACGAACGCACAATACTCACATGAACTGATCGAATTATATCCTTGGGATATCAATCTGGATGTTAGATCTAACATCCAATCGTATCTAAACTCGAATCCGATTGAAGTGCGAAACAAGTTAGTTCCGATTAAAGCGCAAGTCCTCGGGATGACACCATGGAATCCTCAACTCATGGGTCGATCACGAAACTTAGCCAAGCATGGCTGTATAAAATGAAAATGCAGAAATAAAGATGTTCATCATGACCATGAAGAACATGAACAAGTTCATCATGAAGGCGAAGAACACAAAGAACAATTAAAGAAAATGAAAGCTTCTATTCCAATATAAAAATAAATCTCAACAACATAATGAATCCTTACAGAAAGAGATGAAGAACAGAAAATCAAAATAAAATAATTAAAGGGAAAGATTAAGACTTAAGTCATTCCAAGTAGAAGGCAAGAAGTAGAAGAAAGAAATTAGAATGGGAGAGATCTTGGTCTCTCCAAGGTGTGTGTTTCCCTTGACCTCTTCATCTATTTATAGGAAAATTGGGCATCTCATTCATCCATTTTCCACCTCCAAAAACGCGTCATTTTAATTGGTGGCAAATATGGAAGAATCATTAAACCACTTTCCACCTCCAAAAACACGTCATTTTAATTGGTGGCAAATATGGAAGAATCATTAAACCACTTTCCACCTCCAAAAACGCGTCATTTGCAAGCTGGACAAAAACGCGTCATTTGCAAGCTGGATTTACACCCCGAAAACGGCGGATCTAGACCATGTGGTATTCATATTAAATGTTTCCCTGAATGTCAGCTTTCCAACCGCGCAAACCGGACCTAATATGGAGGTCTGTAGCTCCAGTTATGGGTCAAATACCGAACGTCATTCCAGAGTCCAGTGACAGCAGCCTGTTTCGGCTTCCAGGCCCATTTTGGCCCTCTAAACATCTGATTTGGCTTTTGGGCTCTTCATAAGATTTGTAGGGCTTCCTCTTAGCTTTCTGAAAATGCAAATTGAAGATCCATTGGACTTCTAGAACTCAAGTTATACCCAAAATACCGAACAGTATTCATGACCCAATTGTAGTAAGAATGTGACTAAAGTTCAGTTTTGAATCTAAACTCAAGATGTGACCAAGATTAATGCAAATAAAGTCTAAAAACTCATTATGAAGATGAAATCACATATTTAGCTAATTGATACATTAAAGCATGACAATGATAGAGTTTTTAGCTTCTTTTTGCATTTAAAATATCATGAATTCAAAGATTATCACCTGCGCGTGGTCCTCACGCGCCGTCGACAATTTGGCCGTGTTTTCCGCCGGTAGCGTGAGTCAAATTTCCGTTTCGTGGTGTGGGTCTCTCCGGTTAAGGATTGACAGAGGTATTTGTGGCGTTCTTCTTTGTTTTTCGTCTTGCTTGACCTCCGGTGATCGTTATTTCGTTGTTTGGTGGTTGGTGGAGTTGCTTTGCCTTGTTTCTGCTGTTTGGTAGCCAGTGGGGCTACTAGGATTTGTGTTTTTGGTCGTCTTCCAATCTGATTTGCCTTTAGTTGGTATTTGGGCTCTAGTTCTTTGTTTGGTCACGCAGACCCGGCAAGGTGATTTGAAAGGTTCAAGGTGTCCCTTGGTTACGTGTGAGATTTTTTTTTACGGTGAAGGAGTTAGTATTTGGCTTCCTTTGAGTTGTTTCACGGTTCATTGGTCTTTCTTTTCTTCACTCTTGATATTTGTTGTTTGGAACTTCACCTATTATTTGTTGTAGAACTCAACCTACTTCTGGTACAGCTTGATGGATGCATCTACGTCTAGTTCTTAGGTGCTCTTGGTACGGGTAATCTTGCTTCTAGTCTTGCTACTTCTTCCTTGAAGTGGATCATCGATTCTGGTGCTCGATCATATGACGGGTAACCACCATTTGTTTTCCTCGTATGCGCCTTATGCCAATCCCTCCGGTATAACAATTGCCAACGGCTCTTATTCTCGTGTTATTGGCTCGGCACGGTTGAACCTACCCGTCTGTTCCCTTATCCCATGTCCTCAATGTCCCCGACCTTACATTTAATCTTTTGTCTCCTAGTAAGCTTACGCGCCAATCAAATTGTTTCATTACTTTATTTCCTGACCATTGTTTGATTCAGGATCTTACGACGAAGAGAGTTATTGGTAGGGGCTATGAATTTGGTGGCCATTACTTTCTTGAGGATCAGGTACCGTGCTCAGTTGCTTGCTCGGTGGTTCCTCCCTCTTTGATATTCATTGTCGTCTAGGTCATGTGTCTTTGTCTTCTTTGAAGAGGATGTATCCTCAATTCCGTAATGTGTCTTCTTTAGAATGTGAGTCATGTCAGTTTGCTAAGCATCATCGTGTTCACTTAGCACCTCGGGTTCATAAACGAGCTCGCATCTCCATTTGATTTAGTCCATTCGACGTTTGGGGTCCATGTCTGTCGAGTCTAAACCTGGTTTTAGGTACTTTGTTACTTTTGTCGATGATTTCTCTCGTACCACCTGGCTTTATTTGATGAAAACTCGTTCGAGTTGTTTTCTCACTTTTGCAATTTTGTCTTTGAAATCAAAACTCGGTTTGGTGTGTGCATCAAAACCTTACGGAGTGACAATGCTAAAGAATACTTTTACGCCCAATTTCAAACCTATATGCTCCAGATGGCATGCTTCATCGAGTCCTCTCGTCCCGGATACACCGGCTCAAAATGGTGTTGCGAACGTAAGAACCGACACTTATTAGAAGTCGCTCGGGCTCTCATGTTTCAAATGAATGTTCCTAAACCTTTTTGGGCGACGCCGTGTCTCTTGCATGCTTCCTTATTAATCGTATGTCCCCTCTTGTCCTCAATGGTGCCACTCCATACACTACCTTGTTTCCTTCCAAACCCCGTTTTCTGTTGACCCTAAAATCTTTGGTTGTGTCTGTTTTGTTCGCGATGTTCGGCCCATTTGTTACCAAACTTGATCCCAAGTCTCTTAGGTGTGTCTTCCTTGGGTATTCTAGGGTTCGAAGGGTTATCGGTGCTATTCTCCCACTCTTCGGCGTTACCTTGTGTCCACCGATGTCACGTTCCACGAGTCAACTTCATTTTTTCTGTCTCTACTCCACCCCATCTCTTGTCTCTACGAGATGCCACTTCCGATAGTCCCGATGATCTCTTGGTCTATAAGGTTCGGTTCCCACCGGTGCAAGCATCGACTTGGCCCTGCTAGGGCAAGTAATGTTGTCGACCAGGTTCATGACCCACCGATGACTGCTTCGACGTCCGATCCGGCATTAGTTCTTCCCCTGCTCCTACTTCGACCCAAAGACCAATGCCTCGCTATCCTTGATACTCCCGATCCTTCCCTTTCTACCACCGAATCGACATAGTGTTTGATCCTCCCGATGATTTTCCTATTGCCTTACGTAAAGGTAAGCGTATTTGCACCTATCCTATTTCTTCCTTTGTTTCCTATAATCATTTGTCTCCTCCATCATGTTCCTTCATAGCATCCTTAGACTCTCTCACAATTCCCACTAGCCTCCAACAAGCCTTGACCCATCCCGGTTGGCGTCTTTGCGATGGAAGACGAAATGGTGGCCCTTGATAAGGCCGGGTACCCGGAATCTCGTTGATTTGCCTCTTGGCAAGAAGGCTATCGGATGTAAGTGGGTGTTCACGATCAAAACGAAAGTGGATGGCTCCTTGGAACGTTTGAAAGCTCGATTGGTTGCCAAGGGTTATGCTCAGACCTATGGTGTTGACTATTCGGAAACCTTCTCTCCTGTGGCAAAACTGTCCTCTGTTCGCCTCTTCATTTCTATGGCAGCCAATTATGGTTGGGATCTTCATCGTTGGATGTTAAGAATGCGTTCTTGAATGGCGATCTTCTTGAGGAAGTATACATGGAGCAACCACTGGTTTTGTTGCTCGGGGGAGCGTGCGAAGGTATGTCATCTTCAAAAGTCTTTGTATGGCCGAAGCAAAGCCCTCGTGCTTGGTTTGACAGGTTTAGCTCGTGGTTAAGAAGTTTGGTCGAGTCAAAGTAAGTGTGACCATTACGTGTTTTATCGGCGAGATCTTGGAATGATTTTGTTAGTGGTATATGTTGATGATATTGTTATTACGGGTAGCAATGCTTTGGGAATCTCATCACTTAAGGCCTTCCTCAATTCTCATTTCTAAACAAAGGATTTGGGTCCTTTGAAGTACTTTCTTGGGATAGAAGTTATGAGAAGTAAGAAAGGCATCCTTTTGACACAGAGGAAGTATGTTCTTGATCTCGTTAAAAGAAACTGGGAAACTCGGAGTAAAGACCGAGTAGCGTTCCCATGATTCCTAATCCCTTCTTGGACATGGATGACCGCATACCGTTTGATGAGCTACCCGAGGATGTACGAAAGAAAGTTGATCCGTAAAAGATCAAGCCGTTTGCCTATCCCGAGAGATATCGTAGGCTAGTTGGGAAATTGAACTATCTTACGATAACCCGCCCTGATGTGACCTTTCCCGTTAGTCACTACAAAAAAACGTAACGTTTGTCGCGGTGATCTTGTAGCGGTCAAGAACAACCGCTACAAATGAACAAATTAGGAGCGGTTTAAACCCAAACCGCCACAAATTAGTAACGGAAGAATTGCCGCCAAAATGCTGACCATTTTGCTTCGCTTTTTGTCACGGTTCACAAAACCCCTTGCTACAAATATGGCGCCGGCCTTGGCGCGTTATGGCGCGAAGTCCGTCGCGGTTGTTTCGTAGCGGTTATGTCAAAATAACCGCTACCAAATCACGAAACGACACACCTTTGTCACGGTTAGAAGAAACCGACACGTTGACCGCGTCAAAAATTCAAATTTGGTAGCGGTTCTCACAATAACCGCTACAAAATTTATTCTATAAATAGCCAATTCCATCCGTACAACAATTATAATGTTTAAAAATATTCTAAATCTAGCTTTGTCGCTGAAAGAGCATTCTTGGCTTTGTTCTCAAAAACATAAGACGGGCATATATCTGCAAAGCACCGATCTCGGGAGATGAGTCTTTGGAGATATTTGTCTGTCTTCTCATCGTTCAAGCCGAGAAGGTTCCTTCGATGACAATCAGCATTCAGATATTCATTGACACGAAGACTTCTACTCCTCTAAATATGTCTAACACGCCATCGAATATTGGGTTCAATACTAGCCACCTTTGTCTCACGGCAAATATCTCGATCAAAATGAGTCGAGTGAGTTTTTCTGGGAGATCGGTGGCTATCTCGAATCCGAATATTCACAGGCATGTTGGACAATTTTCAATAGACTTGTCATTTCTAATTTTATAACGAAATTAAAGAAAATAATTGAGAATGCTTTGATTATAATAAAGAAAAAATCCAAACTAATTAGTTTGATTTTTGATAAATCAAACTAATTAGTTTGGAAATTTTTTTAAAAAAATATATTAAGATCTGTAGCGGTTTTGGTAATAACCGTTACTGAAGTTAACTTTTGTAGCGGTTTGTATAACCGCTACAAATATTCACATAGAACGAGGAACATTTGTCGCGGCGGACGTAGCGGTCTTTGCATAACCGCTACAAATATCACGCGGTTATTAATTTGGTAACGGTTTTACAGAATCCGCTACAAATTGTCACCCGAAACGAGGCACATTTGTCGCGGCTTTAGTGGCGGTCTTAGATAAAACCGCTACACAAATCACGCGGTTATTAATTTTGTAACGGTTATTTGGCTATAACCGCGACTAATTGTAGCGGTTATTATACCTTCTCACCTTTGAAATTCACGCGCGTCTTGTTCCCTCTCTTTTTTCACTTCTCTCTTTTCGCTTTTACCTTTCAACATCATGGTTTCTCCGATAAAGGAAAAGGAAAGGCGGTTGAACCAGAAAAAGTTTATCGGGGTGGTAGTAGTAGTGCGAGGGGGGCCGTAGGAGAGGTCGTGGGACTCTAAATATCACCATTCAGCCTCCTAGAGTAAATATCCCGCCCCTCGGCCCGGATAACCCTCTTCAGCCCCCTCGGGTTGGGAATGAGTTTGATGAGCTCTTTGTAAATCAGCCAATCCCAAGCCCGGCGACCTACATGAGACCGTAGGTGGAGGTCGAGGCGTAACTCTATCGATTGAGGACATCCTCAATGAGGAAAATCCGGACATCGACATTGAGTTTCCCTTAAATGAAGCGAGCGGTTTCTCGATGAGGAGAACGAGCGGGAGCAAGGGAACCCCGACCGTCGTCTTCTCGTTCCACCGGATTTGCGGTGGATGTCGAAGGTAAGTATAAGTAATTTATTGGAAACAAATAAAATTTAAATTTAAATACAATATAACAATTTTGTTATAATTATGCAGATCCACATGGGAACGTCGGCCCGGAGGACGCTGGATCTTCATACGAGTCGAGTCGGGAGGGGGACAACTATCGCGTGATAGTTCCCTGGAACACGGACACGGACAGCCGTCGGGACCGGTGGCCACTGTTAAACCGATACATCACGGTTAGGTGGGAATTGGGCATGGTTCCCAATCTATTTCCACGAGGCGGAAAAAGGTCCCGAAGGAAAACAAGGATAGGGCGTTCGAGGACATTGTGCGGGTAAGTTATGTTGTGTAATTAAATTTTACATGTTAATAGTTTTAAGGTGTATAAATTGTGGCTCATTTCGTTATATATTTCTTAAATAATTATTAATTAATTACTAATTACTAATTATTTTATAATGTAGAAAAAGTTTAAGCTGCGAGCCAACGCGAAGAGGTATGTCAAGATGAAGATGGGAGAAGCGTGGAAAAGCCGGAGGGTCGTACATGCGACCGGCGGAGAATGGAGATGGGACTATGCACGTGCAACAGCGATGGCAAACGTCCCGGACGCGTGGAGCCAAATGAATGGGCAGCTTTTGTCCAATATAGGAGGAGTCCGGCGGGACAGTACGTTTTTTAATTAATATAGTTTAGTTTTGAATGTAGTTGAAAATTTGTTCTAATTAATTTTGTTTGAATGTAGTTTAAAAATTTAAATATAGAGTAAAATATAGATTTGGTTTAATTAGAGTAAAATACATTGACTACACTTCTATTGTACCTAAATTGCACAAACAACTCATTTATTTTGCAGGCTCTATCGCGAGAGGAACACCGAGATCGGGGGCAGCTCAAAGGGTCAATCACACGTCGGGATCCAAGACGTTTCTTTGTGACCTACGGTGAGATGGTATATTAAAAGCTAAATTCATCGTATGTTAAATGATTATTGTTTCGTTTTAGAAATAACAAAGTTTATATTCTTTTAGCAAGAGAAGGCTCGGGAGGAGAACCGTCAGACGGACTATGGGCAGTTGTGGACACGCACACATAGACACTGTGATGGGACGCCGATCTCTACGGAAGCAGAGGAGATAATAGTAAGTTAAAAAAAATATTAATTTAACTTAATTTAATTTAAATGTTTGATTAATGTTTTATGAAATATGTGCGCGGGGGCCGGATTGAGCGAGCCGGCCAAGAGATACGGCGTCGCGGCCCGGAGTCACGGGGTTCTATTGATCCTACGGCCACTTTGAAAGGCGGGTGTGGGCCCCGTCGAGCATCTGGCCGTGTTAGGGGCTTTGGGCTAGGCGCCGAGCCTAGCATGGTGTACGGCAAGGCCTCCTCCGGGCGCCGGGACCTCCGGCTCGGCGTGCAACAACCCGAGGCGGTTGATGCGATGATTGCCGAGAAAGTTGCCGCGAGTTGCCGAGCGGGTTGCGCGATTCTTGCGAGGAATGAGGCCAAGACTAGGCGCATGCGGGAGAGCCTCAACGGTTGGTTCGCTACTCGAAGCAAAGGGCGCGGTCAATTGCCGGGGCCTTGACGAGTTCCGCGACGGGACGGTTCCGTCTCCCGAGCCTCCCCCTCCGTTCATCTTCGAGGATTCCCCTTCGGCTCCCCGCCTCCCCCGCCCCCTCCGAACATCCTTGGTGAGGAGGAGGACGATGTTACCTACGGTCGAGCTCGCGCCGCCACGAGAGAGACCCGCCGAGACGGGATCGATCATCGGGCTCGATAGTTAGTTCTTCTTTTGTATGCCCCGGATGTTTGATGACAATTTTATTAAATGTAATTACTTGTTTTCTTTTTTTCGAGTAGATTTTTACAATTTAAACATTTGTTATCTTTTTTTTTTCGGAATGTTATGAAAATTTAAATTTTATTAAAATATGATTTTTATTAAAAATTTACATTTTAAAAATTTTTAAATTTTAATACATTAGTAGCGGTTTTAGAGTTTCACCGCCACAAAATATATTAGTCGCGGTTTCAATGAAGAACCGCCACAAATTTGATTCTCATTTGTAGCGGTTTCATAACCGCGACAAATTTTGAATTTCAAAAAAAAAACCGCCAAAATGTAATAACGGTCATCATTTGGTATCGAATTCGTAGCGGTTATAAAACCGCTACTAGGTAAAGCGGATTTTTATTCAATTTGTCGCGGTTAAGGAACCGCGACAAATGTAAATTTCGTTGCGGTGGATGTCGCGGTTTTGTAACCGCTACAAATTGTCCCCTGTTGCATTTAAACATCTCCGGCTACGAGATGATAGTAATTAAACATTGTCTCCACATTTGTATGCTTTCCTAGCTTTGTTTACTACGAGATGGATAAGTCATGGATCAAGATGCGCGCGGTTCTCTGTATATTTAGCGGGATTGAAAAATTTCATAGATTTCGCCTTCTCTCACGCTAGCATTAATGGCAAGATCGTGTGTCCTTGTTGTAGATGCAAGTTTAAGAAGTGGCAAACACGAGAAGGTGCTATGGAACATCCGCTTATGAAGCCTTTTCGGAAGCATATACATTTGGGATGTTCATGGTGAGAAACGTGGTATGGGATATGGGGATCATCTTCCTCAAACCTCACAAGTAGGAAATCAAATAAATCAAGATGATCGGTTAATGAAGGCATTCGCGATGCTTTTGGTGTTCAAGACGACAACTTCACGACGAAGTGAAGGGTCTGAACCAGTTTTCTTCACGAATGAAGCGGCTCGGGAATTTTTCAGCCTCATGGATGAGAGCGATCGTCCTCTGTATCAAGGTTGTCGAAATATTCAAAATTATCCTTTCGATCAAATTGTACCATATCAAGTGCATGTGTAGCATCAGCGATAAGGCGATGTCGATGTTGTTGGAATTACTACGAGATGCTTTCCACGCGTGGACATTCCCACAACCTTCTACGAGGCCAAGAAGATAATCAACAAATTGGGATTGAACTACGAAAAAATTGATGCACCTTTAACGATTTGCATGCTTTATTGGGGGAGGACGCTCGGAGGGAGACTTGTAAGAAGTGTCACACTTCGAGGTTCGGGGGACGATTCGAAGGGAAAAAAGCAGAAGAAGAAGAAACCCGCAAAGATTCTCAGGTACTTTCCTTTAAAACCTCGATTACAAAGATTATTTATGTCGTCCAAGACAGCTGAGCATATGAGGTGGCATGAAGCCGACAAGAACGAAGATGGTAAACTCAGACATCCACGTGATGGTGAAGCGTGGAAAGCGTTCGACTCAGACTTTCCTGATTTCGCAGCGGACTCTAGAAATGTTCGTCTTGCTTTGGCCACCGATGGTTTTAATCCGTTTGGTAATCTTAGCACAAGTTATAGTATATGGCCAGTTGTTTTGATACCTTACAACTTGCCCCCTTGGATGTGTATGAAACGAGCTCCTTCATTATGTCCATGATCATTCCAGGCAAAAAGGCACCGGGAAATGACATCGATGTGTATCTACAACCGCTTATCAAGGAGTTGGTGGAGTTGTGGAACGTAGGCGTCGAGACGTATGACGCGCACGAGAAGACACTCTTCAACTTGCGTGCGGCGTTGATGTGGACTATCGGTGACTTCCCGGACCGGGAACATTATCGGGTGGAATGTGCATACCGGCCTTGCGTGTCCGGCTTGCAATTTTGACTCGACTCGGTGCGCCTTCCCCGCGGTCATAAGTGGTGCTTCATGGGTCACCGGAGGTTTTCGATGGTACGCACAGGTTTAGGTTGCAACGCAACCGTTTCAATGGGCAACAGGAAAAAAGAGGACCTCCTCGCATATTATCCGGTGCAGAGATCATAGAGCAGATTGTGGATGTTGATTTTGAGTATGGGAAGAAAGACGATCCAGCAAAGGCCGGGACAAAGACGGTCGGGGCCACGGTTGCGGGACCCAAAAGCAATGGCGGAAGATAAGCGTCTTCTTCACTCTTCCGTATTGGAAAGATAATTTGCTCCGACATAGTCGGATGTCATGCACATTGAAAAGAATGTGTGCGACAATGTGTTGTACACGATTATGAATGAACCAGGCAAGTCAAAAGATCATCTTCAAGCGAGGAAAGATTTATGGGAGATGGGGGTTCGTGCGAGACGCGTGGCCGGATGAGCATGACAGATTTCAACCGGTAAAATTCACCACGACAAAACCGAATAAGGAAATCTTCCTCGCCACTTTGAAGAAAATAAAAGTTCTGACGGGTATTCAAGCAACATTTCACGATGTGTGGACGTGCGAGCTCGGAAGGTTCTTTGGGCTGAAGAGTCATGACTCACATGTGCTTATGCAGAGTTACTTCCGCCGGCCATAAAAAATACACTTCCTCTCGATGTGTCGATCGTTTTGGTCGAGCTTTGTACTTTCTTTCGGAAGTTGTGTTCCAAGGTGTTGATCGTGGAGGAGCTCGACCGGTTGCAACAAGCAAATCATTCTTTCTGTGCCATTTGGAGATGATCTTTCCTCCTTCATTTTCACGGTCATGGTTCACTGACAAGTACACCTTGTTCACGAAACAAAGCTTTACGGCCCGGTTCACTACCGATGGATGTATCCTATTGAGAGGTACTCTTTTAAAATTAATTACTTCAGCATTATATTACTTCCTAGTCGCATGTTTAACCATTGATGTATAGACATTTTTCCTCATTACTTTATAGGTTCCTTGGGAAACTGAAATCTTACGTGAGGAATAAGGCGTGGCTTTGAAGGTTCAATAGCGAAGGTTATATTGGGGATGAGGTCTTATATTTTTGTTCCAGGTACCTTGATGACATTGAGACGTCATTCAACCGGCCGCCTCGTGTGGACGATTGTCGAGCGGACCCGAGCGCGGCTTGAGTTGTTATTCCCTCGTGTTGGTAAACCGGTTGGCGGATGTGAGAACTTCAAACTCACGGCACTTGAGAAGTTTCAAGCACATAGACATGTCTTGATCAATTGCACTCAAGTTGAACCGTACCTTCAGTAAGGATTGCACACAGATATATTTGTTATCCTATATGTTTCCTGACATTTTATAGGCACATTTATTGCTCGTCATCGCATGTTTAAATTGTAGGAATTCGGGAGTCATGTGAAGCGTCGGTTGAGGATCCGTTCACGAGACATCCTCCGAAATTGATAGAAAGGTCCACGAGAGAATTCCGGGGTTGGTTTAGGAGGAGAATAATGAATGACCACAACCCCCACTCGCGAGAATTGAGCTCTCGCACTCGGCCCGCTTGACCACGCCCAAAGATTTACGGCATACAATGTGAATGGCTTCAAGTTTTGCACGGTTTCACGAGATCAGGGATTGCTCACCCAAAACTCGGGTGTATATGGCACGTTTGGGACGAGTTATGCGAGCAGCAATGACGGGAACATGCAGTTCGGTGACGTCCGTATTATGGAAAGGCGCTTGATGTGGTCGGGATAACTTACCAAGGCATTTTCTCTCGTGGCTGTTCAAGTGTTTGTGGGCGAATACGACAACGTCCGGGGACTCACGACCGATGACTTAGGCATCACATCGGTGAATTTCTCTCGCCCTATTCACACCGGTCGGTCGAGAAGATGACGAGCCGTATATTCTCGCCTCGAGGCCCATCGGGTTTATTATGTCGCCGATGAGAGGCACGGGATTGGAATATGGTGGTTCACCTAAAGCCTCGGGACCTTTATGACATGGGCGATGGTGAGAACGTCGCCTACGATTGTGAGCCGCTCCGGCCCGCCGGTTTTGAAAACTTCTTCCCAGGACGGCGATGACACTTTACCTATAGTTCGGTACATTTTTAAATAGACGCAATATGAAATATAAAAATTTTGATTTCACAAAAGTTTTATATATGTCTTATTCTAAATTCAACTCAAACATAACTTTTTATACAAACTTTTTTTGTAGGGATCTTTGACGCCTTGATTGAGACGAAAAATTATCCCTTCTCTTCCTTTTATTTTATTTTTTAAAAAAATGTAAAAAAATTATTTTGTAGCGGTTCATGACCGCTACAAGAATAAAAATAACCGCTACCAAAATTTGATTTGTAGCGGTTAATAACCGCTACTACTTAGATAAAACCGCTACTAAGCTAACCGCTACAAAAACCGACACAACAACCGCTACAAAATGTTGCGCGAGATCAAAATAAATACCTCGCCACCAACCGCTATAATTATATGTTTTACGTAAATGTCTTCTCTTATATTTTCACGTTTTCTCTCTTATATTTTCACGTTTTACGAACGAGGCAAAGTGTTTGGATGGGGTAAGTGTCTCTAAACTTCATCAAATCTAGCCATTCTCGAAATATTTGTTTTTTCTTCTACACGATGATATTATTTTATCTTATTTTACAGGTATATTTTGTCAATTCTCAACTTTCTTTCTACTTTCACCTACTTATTCTTTGATCAACTTTCCCACATTTTTGTTTTTTAAAATTCATTTTATTTAACTAACTCATAAATTGTTGATTCTCATTCTTTTTACACATTTAAAGACATCTTATACAGTTTTCTATCAAATGTTAATATCCATTTATAATTAGTAAAAATATAAATGTTTATTAATTCAACATTTTATAATCACAAAAAAAATTTTGTAAATTTTTTTTTTTAAATTTCATCTTTTTGTCGCGGTTATGACACCGCTACAAAAACGAAAATAACGAGGGACATCTGAAATTTAAAAATTAGGGCGGGAATTTGGTCACGGTGATATCACCGCGACAAAAAATTGTTTTGACACCTTTGTCACGGTTTTAAAAACCGCTACAAATAAAAAAAGCGGCAAAATTTTTTAAAGAATAATGGCTTGAAAATGGTCACGGTTGTATAACCGCGACAAAAAATTATTTAAACAAATTTGTCACGGTTTAATGACCGCGACAATTGTGATGGCCGAATGTTTTGTAGCGGTTTTTTGACCGCGACCTTAATAGCGACAAATTTAATGGCGGGAAAAATTTGTAGCGGTTTTTTGACCGCGACTAATGTGTTCATTAGTTGTCGGCTTAGCCTTATATAGTGGCGGTTTATGTGCGTTGAGTAGCGGTTTTTTTTAACCGCTACAAATTTTCTTGTTTCGGTCGTTTTTGTGGCGGTTTTAGTAACCGCGACAAATGTCATTTGTCACGTTTAAAACCGCTACTAATGTGTATTTTTAACCGCTACAAATGACCGGTTTTTTTGTAGTGAGTGTGCTTAGTCAATTCATGACTGCACCAACCGTTGCTCAGTGGGAAGCTTTGGAACATGTCTTATATTATTTGAAGGGCTCACCAGGTTGTGGTATTCTCTATACGAATCATGGCCACAACAAGATTGAGTGTTTACGTGATGCAGATCATGCGGGGTCACGGAGCTACCGAGAAGATCCACCATAGGATATTGTGTGTTTGTTGGTGGAAATTTAGTATCGTGGAAGAGTAAGAAGCAAGATGTGGTTTCAAAGTCAAGTGCAGAAGCTGAGTATAGAGCCATGTCTCAATCTACACAAGAGATTGTGTGGCTTCACCAGTTAATGAAGGAGGTTGGTCTTGCCACGTCGTTACCCGCGAAGTTGTGGTGTGATAATAAAGCTGCTCTACACATAGCCTCCAACTCCGTGTTTCATGAACGTACGAAACACATTGAGATTGATTGTCACTTTGTACGCGATAAGATCAAGGAGAACTTTGTGTCCACCGGGCATGTGCGATCTAGTGACCAATTGGGTGACCTTCTAACGAAAGCTTTAAGTGCGACTCGGGTTGAATATCTTTGTAACAAGTTGGGCTTGATTAATATCTATGCTCCAACTTGAGGGGGAGTGTTAGGAAATATATGTTTTAGGAAATATATATTTTAGGAAGTATATTATATTAGGAAGTATATTATATTAGGAAAGATATTATAGAGACAATCGGGATTATAGTAATTAGGGAATCAATCTACATAATGAGTCATTATGTCTCATTAACTCTCTTGTTCCCTCTCTTGTGTATAAATACCCTATACTATGTACATGAATAGACAAGCAATTCAGATTATATTTCTCCTTTCTCTCTCTAATTCTACAGTTGGATTTGTCTAGAGTTGATTATTTGATGCCTTGAGTCATGTCCCTAGAGGCAAGAAATACTTGACTGGAGGCAAAAACGAAAGCATAGAAATGATGGATAAAAGAATAGTTTGCCTAGAGTCATGAATAGAATGCCTAGAGTCATGAATAGAATGCCTAGAGTCATGAATAGAATGCCTAGAGTCATATTGCCTAGAGGCAATTATTAATTGACTAGAGGCAATCACTTCCAGAGTTCGAAATGGCACTTGACGACTTGATTGGAGGCATAAATAAAAAGCCTAGAGTCAAGTTGCCTAGAGGCAACTATTAGATGACTAGAGGCAAACCATTGTTTTAAGCAAAATTATGAGTTCACCATTAGATGAAATAAAATGATCATTGATGCCGGAGTCATAAACCAAAGTGCCTTGAGTTAAAAAGTAAGTGCCTTGAGTCATATTGACTAGAGGCAAGTCACTAAATGACTAGAGGCAAAAAGGAGATTTTAGCATAGTTACAAGTTTGTCATTAGATAGTCAAATAGATTCATGCGTGAAAATGCCTTGAGTCAAATACAAAATGTGCCTAGAGTCATAAAGTAAGTGACTAGAGGCAAAACTTGAATTTAGCAAAAATAACGAGATTGCCATGAGAATTGATGCCCGGAGGTAAACAATGATGCCTTGAGTCAAATAATGGATGACTAGAGGCAAATAAATAAGCGACTCGAGGTAAACATTTCAAAACTTAATAACTTCCATTCAAAAACAATTTAACTCGAGGTAATCCAAGGAAATCATTTTTCAATTCATAAAATGAACTTTATGACTAGAGGCACATAATCAATTAACTGGAGGTAATATTTGAAACTTCAAATTTTCATAGAATATCAAATATTAATTACATTATAATTATTTTCATCAAAACATCAAAAACCATGAGAACTAACGAGAGAGATGAATTAATTCCACCAATTAGAACATAATCAATGGCAAGTGTATATGCACATTAATGCCTCCAATGAAGTCTTTTAATTATAAGCAAATTTATTCTCTATATGCCTATTACATCATGGCTTTGGAGCTGGGGGCTTGATAGCCCTAATTAAGATCTCATTCTTTATTAAGTATGAGCAAAACTTATATATACATATTTTCAATGAATGCCTAATATCCATGCATGTACTCATGAAAAGGAGTAATGACTCATGAGATAATAAACTAAGGATCTCTTCAATTAAAATTAATGGAGGCATCTTAACCTATTATGGAGAATCACTTTATAGTCATAAAAAATGTAACAATCATGAGAATTTCTAAATTCATCCTTTAGCTCAAAAACAACCACTGACTTTGCTCAATCCTTATGTACTCGTGATGACTAGCTCTTAATTGACATCAATTTAAGGACACAATTACATCTCAGAATTTTCTTTCACCTCTTATACTAGTATCATTAAGTGGGTATTTTCGAACTTTCCAAAGACCAAATTTATCCTAATGGAAGGACTAATATTTATCTCCTTATAGGCTCAACAATTATCTCTAATAAATTCTACTAGACAAAAAAATTAAATAGATAACAATAATATGCTTCAAAGTCAAAACAAAAAATTAATCATGCTTATAAAATAAATATAAAAAGCAAGAGAAAAAACCATCACGAAAAAAAAAAGAAAGTAAATCATACAATTATGAATTTGTATCACTAAGGTCTACATGCGGGCAAACACATTAGCATAACATAAATTTATCTCGAATTGATGAATCTAGAATGCATCGTATATTCTAAAACATGTAGGCTACTTAGAAAATACAATGTCATTCTATGCCACCTAATTAAATATGCAATTATAATTATCTACCTGTAGGCAAAGATTAATTATAACCATATATTTAATTACAATTGATATTCTATAATGACATATGTTGTTATAAATGTGCATGCAACAAAATTGAGGATGTTGTGGCTACTACCAAAGAAACAAGCATGCAAACCATGAATATCATGTGCATTTAAAATATAAATATTCACTAATAACCTAATGAGAATTTAAACAATTAATTTAATCAACAAGATTGACTAAATAACTGAAGTTCTCACACTTTGATTAAATTAATTAATCATTGATTGCAGTTTATGCTTTAAAAAATCCATAAGCGATTATTTACACATGCAACATTGAAGATGCTATGGCTACTCTCCAAGATGTATGTTAATCACAAATACCAACTATGTGCATTTAAATTCTAAATATACACGAATCTTTAATGAGAATTTAATTGATCAATTTAATCAACAAAATGTGACTAAATAATCATTATAGTTAAATTCTCTCACTATTTTGTGCATCCACATTAGACGTAACATATGCACAATTTAATGGAGGGATTAACTAATTAATTTGAACAAAAATTAAATTAATAATCCTCCCAAATTGATTAAGAAATCAATTTCAGCATATTTCAACTCAAATTAATTTTTTTTAAATTCAAACAGTTGAAAATTTTCCAAAGTTAATTTTATACATATTAAGGTAATTAAATGATATACCAAAACAAAATTTTGTAAATAACCATAATGCGAAAATAGCTAAAATTAATTTTCTCATATTGAAACAATTAAAATGGCACATAAAAATAAATCAACATTCAGATAGTAAGCCGTTTATGGAATGAAATAAAAACTAAACCCAAACATTTGATCAGATATTTAATTTCTTGAAAAGAAGGGGAAAATACCAAAGAATTGCGCTCAAAATGGAGTTAAGGAGATAATATCTGGAAATCAAACTCTAAGGCCTTAATATCAATAACTCAATACATTAAAAAACAACGGTTGTCCGGAATTAAAATAAATGCATACCTGTCCCAAAATGTGAATCAAAACATAACTAGAAGAATATATCCTCCCCTTTGTGTTAACTTAATGGTCCAAATGGTTGAAAACCTAGCAGAACCTATAAGGAAATTTTTGAAAAAGAGCAATAAAAGACCCAGAAATATAATAATAAAACATTATCTCAAAAAATAAAAACCAAATAACATAGGTCCGAACAACAACAAAATAACTCAATTCAGACTTTGTTTTTTTTTTTTTTTTTTTTTTTTTTTTTTTTTTTTTTTTTGCTATCAAAATTTTAGGAAAGGGGTTGGGCTCACCCACAGTCCAAGGGTAGGACACTTGGAGCCCAGTCCGCTAGGCATACTGGCCAGAGAATACACATGCCTCCACCTCTACCAGCGTTTCCACTGCTTCCTAGACCCCTAGAATGCCTCCCTCAGTGCCTTGACCAACGCAAGGATCGAACACCCTCCCTTGAGATGAGAAAGTCCGACCCCCACGCCAGTTGAACCTAAGGATGAGGAGTAACTCAACTCAGACTTCTTTAGCCAAAATACAAAAGCCGGAAGCCCAATTGGAAGTTCAAAATTTTAAATAAAAAAAGCTGGAGGCTCAAAAGAAAAAATCCAGCACACTTCTATTTCCCAAAAATGAATCAGGACCAATTAGGATTGGCAAAATTGGTTAAAGCGTCGGCTTTTATCTCAAAAGAGAGGAGATTCGATACCCATTGATTGATGTGAGAGCCTCATTGGCGGCGATCTGTAAATACCACGTAAACAAACACTCTTTGAACCTGGAGGCATGCCCTGGCCTTAATTGGGTACCGGTGTCTAACCCTACCTAAACTTTTTTCTATCATAATAATAATAATAATAATAATGATGATGATGATGATAATGACATCACTCTAAGGGTATGTTTGGTTTGAGGGAGGGGGAGGGAGGGGGAGGGGAGAGGGAAATAAGGAAATGACCAAATTGCCATTAATGAAATGAATATTCCCTTTTGTTGAGAATATGTTTTTGGAATATTGAAAAGTTTCCAGGGGTAATTTAGTAAAAGGGAGACCAAAGATCTCCCCCTCTCTCAATCCAAACACCCCATAAAGGTTTAAAAATCACCCCTTTTTTTACTTAAATGCCCTAAACGAGAAGGCCCAAAAAGCGGGGAAAAATAGAAATTCGAGAAAACGAGAATCCAAATTAATAGCCCACAACGCCAGGCCCAGTTCGTAAATGCTGTGCAAAACCCTTTTTTTAATGATTGAGTCCACCAAGCGCTCAGGTAGTGCAGTGGTATGACGCTGGTCTATCCAGTCTTTGTATCAGGGTTCGACCACCGCGGGACCATTAGGTTCCCAATTCCAAAAAAAAAAAAAATGATTGAGTCCAAAAACCGGAATGGACCAATTGTTTTTATCCGAAAAACAAAGGGACGTTATATATGCAAAATAATTGCCCAAAATGCGATGAACGCAATCCTTGCAGCCCAATTGGCATGTCCAATAGTTTAAGTGAAACTATGCGTTTCCCACCACGAAAAACGTCATCGCTTGGTATCTGTGAGGATGCCTTCTTTTTTTTTTTTTTGATACTTAAAGGTTTTGGAGGGGTTCGACATCAGTCCCCCACTAAAGACAGGGCACGGCCCCGGGCTCTATGAGCACATGCGGGGACTTACGAGATCGCCTACCAAAGGGGTCCCAGCTGTAATACCCGGATAATTATCTATCTAGAATACTATATTTTAGCAAATAATACCTATTTGGAAATAGGTGAATATGTGGTTTTAAAACCTTGTAGGATACTTATTCTATTGTCTAGGGAAATTTCTAATGAAATTAGAGGGATTAAAGTGTCAAAATCCCTAAATGCAATTATGGGCCATGAAATGCCCTGAAAATATTATGATAAATCTCAAGAGGCAATAAAATATTTATTGAAAATTAGAAAGTATGTTGTCTCTAATTTTAGGAATTTTTGGGATTTTTTTTCCCTTGAAAAATAATGAGGCAAAATTAAATATAATTTTGGGGAGCATAAGTTGCCCCGTGATTTTTAATATGATATGTGGGACATAAAATACCAATGTCAATGAAATAGTTGTGAGAAAATGATTAACCCTAATTAAGAAAATTATCAACAATTAGAAAGTGATTAGTTAAGTAATTAATGGCTAATTGTTTAAGCCTCATAAAGCCAAATCCTTGTGAAATTGAATTGGCCAATGATGAATCAAGAAAATATTCTTAATCCTCATGAAATTAATTGGACCAATAAGAGATTAACACAAATTAAAGGGTTGGATTAAATCTAGTAAAGTTAAATCCTAAGGCTTTAATTTAATTTCATAAAGTGAAATCCTTGTGAAAATTTAATAACCAATGAAAGGCTTAAGTTGTGATATTGTGGGATAATTAAAACACAATATGAATAGTCAAAAATCAAGAGCAAGCCACGGTTCACTCTTGGCTATTGAATAAAGATGCAATTGTTAATATTAATCATATAATCACATGGTAAAAATAGCACATGGGAGCAATTAATTCATGAAGACTTTTGGGGCAAAAGAAAATTAAAGCAAATTTGATAAAGTTTGAAATCCTAGAGTAAATTGGATAATGGTTTGAAATCCAGTAAATATCTCGATGTACACAAGTAAAAACTCAAAACAACAAATAAAGTGAGAATTTATACAAATCTAAATAGTTGTGAAGAAGTAGGAACTTTGGAGAAAATATAAGGACTTATCTTGAACCCACATAATTTAACCTCGAAAGTAAGCCTAGTAACGGTTATTTTTGCAAACGTTGAAGAATAAGCTTAGCACAACCAGGGAAATCTAATTATACCATAAATCTTGATGTTCAACTGCTAATCAAGATACATACATAGAATTTAAAAGTGTTGGTGATTGATCAAGCAACCAAAAATAGATTTCATTAAAGGAAGCTAAAGCTTCTAGAGTAACTAAATCAATTTGCATCTAGTTATAAAAGGACAATTAGGCATTTGATTAATGGTGTAAATTGAGTTTCTTATTCAGCCCATGAATGCTACGTCCAGCTGAATGGAAGAAAGAGAAGTGATGAGATTAATAAAGTATAAAGCAAGAGTTGAAAGGTCAAAACAACTAGCCAATGAGAACACTTGACTCATGGTATATTTAGTTGATAAAAAACACATTTAATGGCAATTAGAATGAAGCATGTCGACCAAGCCTTGTGTGGTGGAGATTGAATTTCATAAAGTGGAATTTAATCTCATGGTTGTAAGGAAAGATGAAGTGTTGGATCTCTTGGATGATTACCAATTTAACCTTGGAATTCTCCTATAAATAGGAGGCTCCTCTCTTCATAATCTTCACACCAAATCAAGCTCCAAGACTTGATTTCTAAGAGTAGTGAAGCAAGGAGGAGGAAGGAGTTGCAAGAGGCTTCAAGAGGTAAGCGGGTTTCTAGTTTCTAGTTTTTTTAGTTCTTATAGTTCTTAGTAGAAATATTGTTTTAATCTAGAGAATTAGGAAATAAATTCTTATACTTGTTTTTAGGCCTCATTGCATTGAAAGATGCTTGACGAGGTAAAAACATAGTAGGGAATAATTTTGGGAAGCAATAGATCAAAGTAGCGAAACTTCGGCAAAATTTTCGGTGAAAATTTCTGGGCAAACAGAGAAATAAATGCTAATATTTTATGTTGGAAATGAAGCCCATAAATCACGAAAATTTCCAGAAATAAAGTAGACATGTAGGGCTTTCCGAATATATATAATATGTAGCGTTTTGATTCCTATACAAAGAAATACAATCAGTTGAAGTTAGGCTATTTTTCTGGGCGAAATTCTGGGCAACGTTGTGAAAAATGAAAACTGGGAATTTTTCATAAATTCTGGGTATATACAAGTATTTTTACTTGAAAATAGGCATCTTAAGGATTCCGGGGAATTTTACGGATCCTCGTTTCGATTTTCCTAGAATTAATTATGATTTTCCAAAGTTGATACAAAATCTGCCCAGAAAATTCAGTATTTCATTTTTAAATAAATGTAAGGGCAAAATTGTAAATAACAAATCCACCAAGGGTAGAGTGGTAAATAGAGGTGAAAATATCCCTTAGGATATTATTCTAAGTACTATGGTGATATGTTAGGATATCCGGGAAGTCCGGGGTCAGATCAAAGAGTCGGACATATTGCTAACTACACGGTGAAAGGTACGTTCGCGTACTGTAACACTAACTCTGATGCTTATTGTATGCTTATATGTGATAGACTATTTCATAGAGTCATGGACAGGACTTTGTCTTGGGTCATGCACCGTGTCTAAGACTCGTCTTAGTTCACTTGTTTATACATTCAGCTTTGTTTATACGGGTTACGGTCTTGGTAATGCCGTTGAGTTTTCCTAGCGAGGACACGGATGTACACCGTGGCAGTGGTGAATAGTGCGAGACCGTAATAACATTCATATGCGGTGGCTGTGTTGTTATTACTTTTACATGTGCTATGTGCTATGTACTTGTTGATATGTTAATCTTGCATCGCGTGTGCTTATGTATTGATTCGCTTTGTAATGTCATGAGATAACCGTCATCCATATACCGTATTACTTAAGCATGAGGTTAACCGTTACCTGAGGTTCATTGGGCATTGAACCTCAGCTCTTAACATAGCGTCAGGGTCAAGAGGACCGAGGATCGAGGAGAAAGGCAAGCGGCACGCATAGGGACTCAGCTGAAGACTTTCTTTTGTTATTTACCTTTGAAAACACTTGGTACAGCGTACCGCCTCGTAATGTCGCCCGGACTTACGGCATTTTGAATATAAATATCGTTACTCAATCGCTCCGATGCTCTACTCGATGAAAAAAAAAAAAAATTTATCTTTGCTTTTGAAAATGGGATGTTACAATTTTGGTATCGGAAGCGGTTGTCCCGGCATAGATCGACTAAGTTATTCCAAACCTTTTGGTGCGAAGGCGGGGCTAGTCTATGTGGATCAGCCAATCAGTCACCCTAGCACGGTGAGGCTCCCATGATAGACACCTACCCGGCCATTTGGTTTGAGTAACGGAGTTAGGCTCTACGCCTTTTAAAGAGCATGTTTTGAAAATGAGTACGATATAAGCCTAGGCCGGAGTACACCTTACTTCGGTATACCGGTCGAACCGGTATACTATCCCGAACCGTGTACCACCCTCGTCGGTGCACCACTCTAAACCAGGGCTGGCGTATCTATCGCCCGTACCTACAACGATATTAGGCTCCGATAATTCGATAATTCGATAATTCCGATAATTCTGATAATTCTGATAATTCTGATAATTTCGATAATTCTGATAATTTCGATAATTCTGATAATCTCCAGTTTGTACTGGGCATTAATTCCATTCTAACCCAGAGCTTATATATGGAGCTGGGCCATGCCGGATGAGACTCAGAGATATAGTAGATAACATAGAATGTGGATTCTGTTGCTAAGCTCTAGGACTTCGATATAGAAATTGGAGTCGAGTTAAATCCCCCTTGATGTTTCAAGGCAATCATTACGAGAGAAGTCGATCTTGCTTAGGTTTTCCGTAGACGGTGACTATTGATTTAGTTTCCTTGTAGAAATAGTAACTTACTAAGTTACCCGAGAGGAAAATCCGCCTTGCAAAAACCGGACACCATGCGTGCAACGGGGCATGGCTCGGGGATGAGGGTCTTTTGACTAAGTCCTTGACGGTGGTGACCGTTAGATAAAAAGGGGAAAGTACCCAGTATTTCTGGGGAGGCAATTATGCCGTACTAGCACCTATGAGAGTGGTCGGTATGCAGTGGTATGTGTACCGATATTAGTACCCGATACAATAGACGTTGTGAAATTAAGCGTGCTTAAGCGAGAGAAATCTCGGGATTCTTAACCCCTGGGATATAGTATAAGAATTTGATATCCTTCAAACAAAGGCCTGAATACCTTGCGGTATGAAACATAGTAATCCTTTGGGATACTATGAGAAAAGATAGAGTGATGATAGGCTTGAATCAGAGACAATGCTTAGGTCAATGTATGACTGAGTATTGCCTAGGTTCCAGTACCTGAGAGTAGGAACCCTGAGAAAATGTGAGTGAGGTTGCCTTAGGTTTGAATACCTGAGAGTTAGTTCCTTAGCGGAACCCTACGATAGCTAAAACTCGGTAACCACGGGTTATGGTTTCAAGGTGAAACCGATAACCTTAGAGATGTTAGTGGCTAATAGATCCCCAAAGAAGTGGGAGGTTACCCGATAGGGAAATTGAGATAAGGTTGTTGACTGGAGCTAGAAAGTCCATGAATAAAATGACCCTGGATAAGGTAGCAGACCTAGAGCAATGAGAATTACAAAACCACTAAAGGGTTAGTAACCCGATAGAGATCGAGTTCTCGTTATAATGATTCGAGACGGTCAACCGAAGAAAGTACTACTTATGAGAGGTTGTGATCGGAGGTGGCTACTTACGGGGAGATCATTCGGAAAGGGCTACCTACGGAGGGTTCGGCCGGAGGTGCTTGACCAATCGGAGGGATTGAGTGAAGCGCCGAGTGAAGTACCTTAGAGTGAAGCCACCGTGACGTCAAACCGTGTAGTGAAGTTGCCATCACAACGAACCATAAAGTAGAGCTACCGATGTATCGATTCTCAAGGTAAGTACATTGTAGCGAGTCCCATATCTAATCGGTTCCCTAGAGAGAAAAGTTTACGTAATCCAAGATATCGCCATAGGGTGCTCTAGTGCTTTGTATAGCATATATTGTGCTATGATATCCAAGTAAGAACTGAACTTGCACAAGAAGAAATTCTAGTTGTGAACAAGTTCCTTGAGTTGTTTCTAGAAGCTCTCAGCGGATTACCACCAGTAGAGGAAGTTGAATTCACTATTGGGTTGATACCTAATACTGAATTAATATTAAAGGTGCCGTATCAGATGGTTCCAAATGAATAAGTTTTTGAGAGACGAAAGCGCACACCAAAATGAATACACCAATCCGGGAATTATGATTCCTACCACATCAGGAGGGTGTATGGCCCATGATGATGGTCAACGTCGCGATGCTTGGTGACTCGGCTCTAGTCCGATAGCGGGAGTACGTGAGGCCGAGGATGCGATGATCATGGATCGTTGGATCCAAAGTGGTTGCGATTGAGGCTGCACGGGATTGGGGTATGTCCTGGTGAGGATAAAGTGGTGATGTGTACTCCTCAAACGTTCATGGTGGGCGGTAGAACCTTTGGGACCGATGTGTCCATAGGTCGTTAGACATATACATGTTTGATGAAAATCCCTAAGTCTGTGAGACTAGTGTGTCTATAGGCCGGCGAAGCCTGACGTTGTTAGATAACAAATACAAGAGCGTCCCGAGAAGTTCGTGAAACCCGAGGATAGCGGGCAATGTCGAGAATAGCCGAAAGATTAAAGTAGAATAGATTAAGCATTCAATGAGTGACTTGAGTAGCCAAGGACAGAGGTCCGGATGCATGTAGTTTGTGATGACCATCTAAGATTAGTTGTCTCGGTTCGAGTAAGGTTTACAAATTGAATTTTTAAACTTGCAAATACACTCGCTATATTTGAAATTTCGGAATTGATTTTCGAACTTGTGAATATTTGAAATTGATTTTCGAGTGAAATGTTTTCAATAGAATTTGAGACCACAAAGTGATGGTTATTTTGAAATGATGTTGTCTTATAAAAGGGGTTTTGTTAGAACCCGAGCTTGAAAGCGAGTTTTCAAGCGTGTTGTGGTAAAAGCAAGACAGAATCGGGGCCGAAAATTTGTTGTAAATGTACACGGTTCTTGGGTCTTGCCGATGTTTTAAAATGGTTGAAATCGCTGACCTTTGATAAAAGCTCTTTTTGAACAAAGAGTTTTTGAGGGATTTTGTTTGAAAGAATGAAAATCGCACCAGCGGTGAACGCACCCAATCCATAACATTTCGCTAGGGCGTATGTTTTGTCTAGTAGAACGACTATCTATGGCTGGACCGAGTTACGGTAGATAGGGTCGCTACTTTATGTGCCGGTTCGGACACCAAACGTGCGAGGGGTTAGGCCCCGGGAGCGCGATCGTGGGACCGGGCTCTCCACGGTGGTGGACACCGGGTCTCTTATGGGAGGGGCGGAGGATTCTCCCACATTGTTTGACGGCATCTTGCTTATGCGAGAGGCCGGATTTGGGATTGGGAGAGGGCGCACCTTTGTACCAAGTGGTTGAAGTGGTGGCGTGAGCTCTCAATTGTTAAAAAATTTTGTGAAATGAATCATCTCCCTCAAAGATAAGTGCGGTAGTAAATGTTTTTAAAGCGATTCGGCAAAAGTGAACGTATTTTTATGAATTTGTGTTGGCGCGATTATGTTTATAAATATGATAGCACTATTACTTTTGTATAGTGTGGATTGTGAAATGTACTGAGACCACAAGAAATTTTCAGTGTGTGAAAATTTGAAAATGAGACAACAAAATGATTTTGGGTAGCGATGACGTGTTTGTCATTGCTATGGTGTTGAAAAGCGGTGTAGTTGATATAGGAACAGAAACTATTAGAAAGGTCTAGAATACTGAACCAGTTAAGCCAGATAGTAGTTGTCAGCTATGGTGAAAGTAGTCTAAAAGCTTGAATGGGAAAGGCTCAGATGAAATAGATGAGCAGATGCCCCAGGCAATAAGACTTAGTGTGCAAGTGTGCACGAGGTGGTGCCTCTAGAGCATAGAACTAGGTGATACTTAACTGTATGAAATGCTAATTGTCATACTAACTATGTCTAAAATACATCATAAGACTAGCAAAACATTCGTTGTACCAGGTAGTAGTCAAGATGCCTAAGGCCTGAGGATGAATTCCTAGGTAGTAAGGCTAGAATCTCCAGTGTTGTGGTAACAGATTGAGCCGAAAGGCCGTATGTGTTAAGCCGAGAATTTGAATAAATCGGGTAAAGTGAGGCCTGTGTAACCGAGCACTTGCGTGAGAATAGACCAGTGAGTCTTGTAATTGAGTACTATGCCGGGTACAAGATAAATGAGAATTTTGAATAGCGGGATGCGTGCTAGGTAAGCATGCATAGGGAAGGAATAGAGTGAAAGTCTAGATAACCTTTCGAGTGTATATGTTCAAATTTCGAGGGCGAAATTTTATTTAACGGGGGAGAAATGTAATACCGGATAATTATCTATCTAGAATACTATATTTTAGCAAATAATACCTATTTGGAAATAGGTGAATATGTGGTTTTAAAACCTTGTAGGATACTTATTCTATTGTCTAGGGAAATTTCTAATGAAATTAGAGGGATTAAAGTGTCAAAATCCCTAAATGCAATTATGGGCCATGAAATGCCCTGAAAATATTATGATAAATCTCAAGAGGCAATAAAATATTTATTGAAAATTAGAAAGTATGTTGTCTCTAATTTTAGGAATTTTTGGGATTTTTTTTTTTCCTTGAAAAATAATGAGGCAAAATTAAATATAATTTTGGGGAGCATAAGTTGCCCCGTGATTTTTAATATGATATGTGGGACATAAAATACCAATGTCAATGAAATAGTTGTGAGAAAATGATTAACCCTAATTAAGAAAATTATCAACAATTAGAAAGTGATTAGTTAAGTAATTAATGGCTAATTGTTTAAGCCTCATAAAGCCAAATCCTTGTGAAATTGAATTGGCCAATGATGAATCAAGAAAATATTCTTAATCCTCATGAAATTAATTGGACCAATAAGAGATTAACACAAATTAAAGGGTTGGATTAAATCTAGTAAAGTTAAATCCTAAGGCTTTAATTTAATTTCATAAAGTGAAATCCTTGTGAAAATTTAATAACCAATGAAAGGCTTAAGTTGTGATATTGTGGGATAATTAAAACACAATATGAATAGTCAAAAATCAAGAGCAAGCCACGGTTCACTCTTGGCTATTGAATAAAGATGCAATTGTTAATATTAATCATATAATCACATGGTAAAAATAGCACATGGGAGCAATTAATTCATGAAGACTTTTGGGGCAAAAGAAAATTAAAGCAAATTTGATAAAGTTTGAAATCCTAGAGTAAATTGGATAATGGTTTGAAATCCAATAAATATCGATGTACACAAGTAAAAACTCAAAACAACAAATAAAGTGAGAATTTATACAAATCTAAATAGTTGTGAAGAAGTAGGAACTTTGGAGAAAATATAAGGACTTATCTTGAACCCACATAATTTAACCTCGAAAGTAAGCCTAGTAACGGTTATTTTTGCAAACGTTGAAGAATAAGCTTAGCACAACCAGGGAAATCTAATTATACCATAAATCTTGATGTTCAACTGCTAATCAAGATACATACATAGAATTTAAAAGTGTTGGTGATTGATCAAGCAACCAAAAATAGATTTCATTAAAGGAAGCTAAAGCTTCTAGAGTAACTAAATCAATTTGCATCTAGTTATAAAAGGACAATTAGGCATTTGATTAATGGTGTAAATTGAGTTTCTTATTCAGCCCATGAATGCTACGTCCAGCTGAATGGAAGAAAGAGAAGTGATGAGATTAATAAAGTATAAAGCAAGAGTTGAAAGGTCAAAACAACTAGCCAATGAGAACACTTGACTCATGGTATATTTAGTTGATAAAAAACACATTTAATGGCAATTAGAATGAAGCATGTCGACCAAGCCTTGTGTGGTGGAGATTGAATTTCATAAAGTGGAATTTAATCTCATGGTTGTAAGGAAAGATGAAGTGTTGGATCTCTTGGATGATTACCAATTTAACCTTGGAATTCTCCTATAAATAGGAGGCTCCTCTCTTCATAATCTTCACACCAAATCAAGCTCCAAGACTTGATTTCTAAGAGTAGTGAAGCAAGGAGGAGGAAGGAGTTGCAAGAGGCTTCAAGAGGTAAGCAGGTTTCTAGTTTCTAGTTTTTAGTTCTTATAGTTCTTAGTAGAAATATTGTTTTAATCTAGAGAATTAGGAAATAAATTCTTATACTTGTTTTTAGGCCTCATTGCATTGAAAGATGCTTGACGAGGTAAAAACATAGTAGGGAATAATTTTGGGAAGCAATAGATCAAAGTAGCGAAACTCGGCAAAATTTTCGGTGAAAATTTCTGGGCAAACAGAGAAAGAAATGCTAATATTTTATGTTGGAAATGAAGCCCATAAATCACGAAAATTTCCAGAAATAAAGTAGACATGTAGGGCTTTCCGAATATATATAATATGTAGCGTTTTGATTCCTATACAAAGAAATACAATCAGTTGAAGTTAGGCTATTTTTCTGGGCGAAATTCTGGGCAACGTTGTGAAAAATGAAAACTGGGAATTTTTCATAAATTCTGGGTATATACAAGTATTTTTACTTGAAAATAGGCATCTTAAGGATTCCGGGGAATTTTACGGATCCTCGTTTCGATTTTCCTAGAATTAATTATGATTTTCCAAAGTTGATACAAAATCTGCCCAGAAAATTCAGTATTTCATTTTTAAATAAATGTAAGGGCAAAATTGTAAATAACAAATCCACCAAGGGTAGAGTGGTAAATAGAGGTGAAAATATCCCTTAGGATATTATTCTAAGTACTATGGTGATATGTTAGGATATCCGGAAGTCCGGGGTCGATCAAAGAGTCGGACATATTGCTAACTACACGGTGAAAGGTACGTTCGCGTCGTAACACTAACTCGATGCTTATTGTATGCTTATATGTGATAGACTATTTCATAGAGTCATGGACAGGACTTTGTCTTGGGTCATGCACCGTGTCTAAGACTCGTCTTAGTTCACTTTGTTTATACATTCAGCTTTGTTTATACGGGTTACGGTCTTGGTAATGCCGTTGAGTTTTCCTAGCGCGAGGACACGGATGTACACCGTGGCACCGGTGAATAGTGCAGACCGTAATAACATTCATATGCGGTGGCTGTGTTGTTATTACTTTTACATGTGCTATGTGCTATGTCTTGTTGATATGTTAATCTTGCATCTGCTGTGTGCTTATGTATTGATTTTCGCCGTAATGTCATGAGATAACCGTCATCCATATACCGTATTACTTAAGCATGAGGTTAACCGTTACCGAGGTTCATTGGGCATTGAACCTCAGCTCTTAACATAGCGTCAGGGTCAAGAGGACCGAGGATCGAGGAGAAAGGCAAGCGGCACGCATAGGGACTCAGCTGAAGACTTTCTTTTGTTATTTACCTTTGAAAACACTTGGTACAGCGTACCGCTACTGTAATCAGCCAGACTTACGGCATTTTGAATATAAATATCAGTTACTCAATCGCTCCGATGCTCTACTCTGATGAAAAAAAAAAATTTATACTGCTTTTGAAAATGGGATGTTACACCAGCGACGGCAGAGGGGATCGAACCCACGACCATTTAGGCCTAGTCCTGGATCCCTTACCATCTATGCCAACCCTCTTTGGCTGTGAGGATGCCTTCTAGATCAGCATAAATTTGTTCATCCCTAACCTTCAGTCGCATCCCTAATGCCTGACCCGTCCACCATTGTAACCCGGATGCAGATCCTGAAGACCCATCAAAACTGCAGCTCCAAGCAGCATATATCCAGTGATTCTGCAGAGTTTTCCGGCGGTTTCGACGACAATGATCTCATAAACAATTTCAAAACACAACGTGCACAATAACTAAACAAATATGCACCAAAATCAAACAAGGATTCATCATGTTCGGACGATTTCTAAAAATTTTCATACTTGAATACAAGAAAGTGAAACGCGATAACAAAAATTCTTTCCATAATTCCAATGACGGCATGATATGAACACAATTGTATTCCCATCACCAGAACACGAGTATAAACAAAATCATGTGGAATGCACAATATTGGCATTCTATGAGTTTGAATTTTTCAAACCGGAGACCAAAGTTAATTTCATCTCAATGCCAGTAATCGAACCTCAAACAAATTGAAGATTAAGTCTAGGTTGATCATGGACTAAACCTGGGTTTGGCTTCAACCTGAAATTTTATTCAAATACAATGATAAGATAATATGTAAATATAATCTATATTAAATAATAATAAAATATAGAATCTAAATAATAAAATATTTAACAGAGGGTTCTATCATACCATAAGGCCATTCCCAAAATATTAACAAGTATTTAAGTAAATTGGCATTGATTATTATGCAGATCCTCGAACGTCATTTTATATAGTGCACTTATTATCATTATTATTATGGACCTGACATTTTGACTAAGACTATTTAGGCAGTATATGCGCTTATTATCATTATTATAAGGAACATGACCTTGATATTCAAGGGTTCCAAGAAGAAAAAAGTGAGAGTGGGAGTAAAATTCAGGTATAAAAAGTGAGAGTCAAAGTTAAGTTCTTTTTGAACCTGAAATCTTTATAATTTTTTTATAAAAATAAAAAGAAAAGAAAAATCAGTTGCCGCGCTTTCCTTTGTCTAGCTACTAGCTGTGTGTTGTTGGGAGGGGGCTTAATTTGGAGAGGATCATTTGTTTGTTTGAAGGGAAAAAATTGACTAGATTCGGTAAAATTAGCCTGGAGATCTTCTTTCTTTGTTTCATGAGATCATCAAAATTAGCCTTCCTCGTTCTTCAAACAGGTTCTCCTTCTGCAGAATCCATAAATCAAGTTTCAGAAAAGAAGAAATATGTAATAGGGTTTATAAGAACAGTTGGTGCCTCAGCTGGGAATGGATTGATACTTTCTGACAGGTTGCATTCAATTAAGTTATGAAAAACAAAAGATTCAATGATTCAATGGGCATTTTGGACATGATAGTAGTGTATCCATCATGGCATGTTTGGTATCGGTGATAGGGCTCTTTGAGAGTGGAGAGTTTAGAGGTTTGAAAGCAGAAATGGAGGAGTATGAGATGGGGAAGGCAAGTTATGTGTTGACATTGAGCTTCACTGCAATAACATGGCAAGTTTATACTGTGGGGAGTTTGAGTTTGATTCATGAGGTGCCTTATTTTTTCTATTGCTTAGGGATCTAGTTTTAATTTTCCATGCTTATCGCAATAATAAATAATAAGAGCTAATTAATGCAGTGAAATCGAAATCTATACCATTCAAATAGAATTTCAATGGTCTATATTGATTAATTATTTTAAATGGTGAATTTTAAATTAAAAAGGGAAAATTGTTTAAAATGACATATTTGAGTAGTTTATTGCCCAGTGATACCTCAAGCTTTTTGAAAGATCTTGATCCTTTAGGCTATATTTGCGAGTTCTATTTTGGAAGGAAATGAAAGGAATGGGAGGGTTTTGGTAGTCACCTCCCTTGTTTTAGTTTTAAAAAGGGAGGGGAAGGAATCAAGGGTTTTTACAAATCCTCCAAAATCCTCCTCCTTCTAAAAATAGAATTCCCCCAATATGGGGGGTTTTAAGAGGGGAAATAGGTTAATTACTTTTTTACCCTCATTCATCTCTACCACCACAGCCGCCTTAGCCATCGCCATGCTTTCGCCGCCGCCACCACCACCACCGCCACCACCAACACCACATAAATTTAAATATACATAAATAATTTTTTAGAAGATTTAAATTTAAATTTATTTATAAAGTATTATAATTATATTAATTATTAAAGAAAGGGACAAAATGGTAAAAGTAACTCATTAATCCTCCATCTTCCTCCCTTGCTATTTTTTTAACTCCCAAACAAGGGGAGGAAATATCCTCCATTTCCCTTTCCTTCCCTTCCCCTCCTTTCTCCTTGCATCCCCTTCCTTCCTTTCCTCTCCAAACTCGCAAACATAGCCTTAGGGTAAATAGATATAAGGATTAAATGACTAAATTGCCCTTTCGTAAAAAAAATCTTCCCTACGTACAATTCACCTTCCCTAGGTGCAATATGTCTTCCCTTGTGTTACAAAATTAAGGTAGAATATGCAAATTATTATACGTGCAAACGATACTCTCTATTTGTACTTCATCTTCCTTATGTGCAATTACTTTCCCTTGTGTGATACATTTTTCTTATATGCAACTTAACTTTTGTTATATGCAATCCATCTTCAACGTGTGCAAATGTCTTCCCTTGTGTACCAGAATTAAGTCATAATGTGCAAATTATATATGTTTTCTGCAAACAATGTTCCCTTGTGTTCAAATAATTAATCTTCCATATGTGCAATATATATTACCTATTTTAAAATTATCTCTCCTATGTGCAACTTAACTTCCATTATATGCAATCCACCTTCCCTTGTGTGCACATGTCATCCTTTGTGTCCCAAAATTAAGTCATAATGTGTAAATTATGCATTGTGTAAATGGTCTTCTAGTGTGTGCAAACAATATTCCCTATGTGCAAGATATCTTCTCTATATGAAATTTATCTTCCCTATATGTAACTTAACTTCCCTTGTATGCAATCCACGCTACAAAAAAAAAAAAAAAAAAAAAAAAATACGGATTACTCATGGAATTACCGACAGAAAAAAAAATTCCGTCGAAAATTACCCCGAATTACATGGGTAAAAATTACCTCGATAAATTTGCCGTGGTAAAAACCAATTTAGTTTGCCATGGAAAAATTACCGATAGAAATTTTCCATCGGTAATTAAAATTATTGACAGAATTACCCACGGAATTCTGTCGCTAATTTCCGACGGAATTTTTTCCATGGGTAATCCGCGTTCTTTTCGTAGTGCCATCTTCCTTGTGTGCAAATGTCTTCCTATGTGTCCCAAAATTAAGCCAAAATTTGCAAATTATGCTAGTCCAAACGATCTTCCTATTGCGCAAATGATTTTCCCTTGCATATAGACCATCTTTTCCTATTGTACAAATAAACTTTGCAAGTTTTCTCTTCCTTAAAATTTCCGGCCACTCACACCCTTACCTCTGGAAATTGAACCCAGAGATCTAGATTTACAAATTAGTTGGCCGCATAGGGGGTTAATGAGAGGCTGCAAAAAATTAAAGATGGTGAAAATGAAGGAGAGGGTTAAAAGATTTTAGATTAGATCAAAGGTTTGGAGAAACCATCGTCCTCTCCTTGAAAGTCGTTGTTGCCGTTTTTGAAGAAGGTTGTCATCACGGTTGTTAGAGGAGGTTTTTCACCGATGTCAATCATGCGCAAGACAAGCAAGAAGAAGGCAACATGAGTAAGAGGGAGAGTGAGAGTGAGAGGCAGCTGTTGATGTGAGAGAGAAGGTGAACGACAACTAGTGACCGATGATTTGTGGAAGATGGAGAGTAAGTAGTGATGTAACTATGTAAGGGAAGAGAGTAGTACGAGAGCACCCTAAATGGTGTGGTAGGATAGTATGTGCATTTTAGTCATTTCATTCTCATTCATATATGCCCTAAATGACCCAAGTCCTTAAAATAAACTTAGGTCATTCCAAAAAAAAAAAAAAAAAAAAGAACTTTTCAAATAGGGATTTACAAGCAATTTTCCCAATAAAAAATTCTTTTTTTTTTTTTATAAAAAAAATAATAGTTAAAAGATTGTCTTTATATCAGATTCTCGTAAACATTAAAATATTTTTTTTTTTTAAAGTAAAGTTAAAAACAAATCAGTATGATCCATCCAGATTATATCTAAAGAGTATGTAGTGGTGATTAACTCTTAATGCTCATTATTGCGACCAGCAATTAGTTTCCATTGCCTATTGTGCCAATTGGTGTTGATCATTATTTGAAATAGCCTACATGGATTATGAAAGGTTATTGACAGCTTAATTTTGCTGAAGCACTGACCATTAATTATCCCATTCTTATTAAAATCGTATATCATAACTAATAACGCCTCCTAACAGTCTTCCATGGCCACTAACGGACAATTAAACATGTTGACTAAAAGGTTAAAAAGGAAAAAAAGGGCAAAACATTAATTGGGTTCTGATCGTCTACGTGAACCAACTTTGCTTGCTGCTAGAGCTGTGCTTAATGAAGCCGACCTCAAACAAGTTGACAGTATATCTTTCGAAGATTATTCGGGTAGCTATTTACAATACAAACAAGTTCTTAACGAGAGGTGGTATTTAATTAAACAAATTATCACAATTCATCCATTTGAATTCTACCTCAAATTAGCTACCCGTCGCCATAATTGTGTCATTGCCTTCATCATCAAATTAGCTACCAGTCGCCATATAGTAGTATTCATGCATTTGCTGATCATCAAATTTATTTGTCATCATCCATTGATGGAGATAAATATAGTATACATACAACCACAATCTTCCAGCATCAGCTGCATATTATAATATATATATATATATATATATATTAATATTAATATATATGTGTGTGTATCTGTATATGTATATATAGTGCTGGAATTCAAAACAACCTAAGGCATGATCGGCCAATTCAAACCTAATGTCTGGGAAACTAAATTAAAACGATTACATCACATCAAAAAGTTGTATAGTAACCGCAAAACAGTCTAGAGGAGTTATATGGAGAGCAAAATAATTATTTAAATATATAAGACGGGATAGATAAATAATAATAATAATAATAATAAGCTGCTGAAGTTGGCGTGTTGGTGCATATGTTTGGTTCATATATTCATACCTTAGCTTGGTGGAATATAATTTAACACTAGACTTAACTAGAGATGATGAATTAATAGTGTTATACCTTTCCTTTGTTGACTAGATGTGATCAAGAGGAGAGAGAGACGAATTATAGGATATTGTTCAAATGATTAATTTTTTTCACCTAATATCTCTAACAAATTATTAAATTTCTTATCTAATTAAATAAACTCATCTAATTATATTTAGGGTAATTATATAATTAATCTTAACTCACCTTATAAAATTAACTTACATAAAATTATTATTAGTTTCTTACAAAAGGGAGGGGAGGTAGTACTGCTTAATTTTTTTTTAACTCACCTTATCTTCAAATGCATGCATGAATGATGGGGAATGTTGTTAGTAATTACGAGTACATATATCACAATTCTTATTTATAAAATGTGCCTCAAATGAATGCTAGCGAGATGTGTGGTGTTTTTGCTATTAGTTTTGTTGTTGAGGATTAGATTCCTGAAGGATTCAATTATTTAATGTTCATACAATTAACGTGCAGTGACACCCAAATTTTTACCTAGACTCTAAAAATTAAGAATCAAACCTTGCGTTTATGGAACAAATTATTACACCAAAACTTACGTGCTCATTGTTCAACATTATATTTCACAAGACCGAGAACACTCCAAGTCCAAGACCGTTTGTCTACCAGTTAACTTTTGACTTAGAGACTATCCCGAAATGAAAATCCCTTAATATGTGCACTTAAAAAGGATATTCCGACAAAAAGAAGTTATAAATTTAGGGGAGACAAAGTTAATTGAAGCCTTATATTTAAGATCAAGATAAACATTTTTTCTAACTCTTAGACATGTGAACAAAGGTAGCATCATTTTTAAGACATTAACGTCACACATATTGTCCAAACTATAGTTCAATGAAAGACGATAATTGTTGGACGAGTTTTCGAAGTGTGTGTGTATTGTCCAAACTATAGTTCAATAGTGAAAGACGATAAAAACGAGCACAACACACGTGAATAATGTTATCGATTGGAAAATCAAAAGTGAAGAACTTTGGGGAATTAAATACTCCCTTCAGTTTTTAATATAATATATATTTATCTGATTATATAAAAAAATTAGTTAAGTTAATCAATTTACATGTATTTTTTAAAACACATTAATCACTTCTTTAATTCCCTCATAATCTCTCGTCCGTAATTATTGTTGAGAGATGAACAATAAGTGTAAATTAGGAAAATATTAACAAATATAAAAATTATGTCTTATATTTAAGATCAAATCCCCTCTCTAAATATGTCTTATACTATTTCGGTCCGATCCTAAATATAAAACAAAGCAAGGGCTATCATCTATGTGCCCATAGCAAGAGTTCTCATCCCTTGAACAATTAATTAGTTGTAATAGTTGTGTATTCGATTCTCAACCATTCTGTATGGAACTCATTTAATTGAGAATGATTTGTCAATCATGCAAAACATAACTATTTCAAATATAAGGCAAATATGTCCCCACATAATAAATGACCTGTCCCTTGGTTGCACATTGTTGACTGATATATTTGACACCTATCAGCTAGTACCTCCTGTTATATTGTACTACATGAAATATGTGAGACAGGCATTTCTCACCTTTGTAGAAATATTCAAGTGTTTTATAAGAAATATGTAGAAATAATTTTATTTCGTAATGCACCAAAGTGATATTATTTTTGTTGGATGAGTTTTCTCAAAGTTGTGTGCGCATTATTGTCCACACCATATTTCAATGAAAGACGATAATAATGAGCAGAGCAACATATACGTGAAAGTTTTTTTTATTGGAAAATCACAAGTGGAAGAATTCTGAGGAATTAAATATCTATTTTTTTATTAACTCAAGTTGAAGTCGGTAACAAATCAAATTAAGTATGGTTTTCCATTTTACTCCCGAGATTATTTCAAGTATATTAAAAATAAAATAAAATATGTCCACTTGAATGTTAATTAGAATAAAAACCCAAATTATATATTGAACTATGAAAAATATAATGTACCATGCATGTCCCCTAATAATAAATGATCTGTCACCGATAGTTGATCATTGTAGGGTCGTATTTGACATCTATCATTGCCTCCTGTTTTATTCTAGCCACGACTATCTCTCTCTCTTTATATACCAATCCATTTCATTTTTCACTCACCCTCATCATTTTCTAAGAATCTGTTCACAACCGCCATGGCAGAACCTCAAGAGTTGCAGCTTTCCATAATTGGTATGTCCAAATTCTCATCTGCTATATACAGGTGATGTCATCTCTCTTAAGCATGTTCATACATCACAAATCACTCTGCAGAAATTTGCTGCACTTATAGGTACAGATGATCTCACCTCACACAGATTCAGAGATACGTGTATATATTTCTCAGAATTAGATGCTTCAATCACATAATAGCAACTTAAAATTGATGTTCAAAGCTTTCTAACTTCTATTCATGAAAAGTTGATGAGAAGGAAGCAAACAGAGGAAACACATAGTTCCAATATAAAGTTCGATGATTTTTAAGAGTACATCAACTTGAAACAAAGGCAAACTATGATAGATCCAAAACTACCGGACATATCTATGTTGAATTACAGCTTTATTGCATCTCATTTGTCTCTACGTGTTAACACGGGACAAAATCCTCCGAATTTTAGAATATAGAATATGACCACCTATGTATGTATGGCTAATGGATTGATTATTTGAATTGTTTTTTCTCGAATCTAATGGAGCCAAAGACAAGAATCCAAATGGTGATACTGAGTCCGATGCAGCCAAGAACACAAATCCCAACGGAGATGCCCAAGATTTCCCATATGAACTAAGCAACACAATCAAAAACAAGAAGAGACATCAACGTTGGTTAAGAATAGCCTTGTATGTTGTCTCGTCTTGGGCCAATCACCTGCAACACTCTTGGGAAGACCGTATTACCAAGAAGGTGGCAACAAAGAAATGGTTGGGAACACTTGTCGAGCTTGTGGGTTTCCCTATTCTCCTCCCGTTGTACTTTATCCCCGCATCCAAACACACCCCCTCGCAACAAACACCATTAACAATCATGAACAATCCTCTCGTTACAAAGCGAGCAATTGTTTATGTATTCCTTGGCCTTCTTGTTGCATTAGACAGTTACTTATACTCGTTGGTCTCTCTTACCCCCTGTTTCTACATATGCTCTTATTTGCTCCTCACAAAGCTAGCTTTCAATGCCTTCTTCTCCTTCTTCCTTAATTCACTCAAATTCACACCTTACATCATAAACTCCTTAGTCCTTTTAACAATCTCCTCCGTGCTTCTCGTCTTTCATACGATCCTTCTTCGGGATCTACACAAGCTTCAAAACACAAGTATATGATAGGGTTCATATGCACGATTCTTTCGTCATTTGGGTATGGATCGGGTGCTTTCTCCGACACAACTTGCATTGGGAAAGTCTTCAAGAAGGAAAGTTTCAAGGTGATTCTCGACTTGATAATATACCAATCACTTGTGTCAACAATGGTTATACTAGTGGGGCTGTTTGCTAGTGGTGAATTTAGAAGTTTGAAGGAAGAAATGAAGGATTATGGAATGGGAAAGGCAAGTTATGTGCTTAATCTGAGCTTTACTGCTATAACATGGCAAGTTTTTAGTGTGGGTTGTGTGGGTTTGATTGGAAGTGTCTTCTTTGTTCTCAAATGTGATAAGTGTTTTGGGTGTGCCAATTGTACCTATTTTGGCTATAGTAATCTTCCATGACAAGATGAATGGGTTGAAGGTAATATCTCGTTGCTTGCTCTTTGGGGCTTTTTGTCATACATCTACCAGTACTTGGATGAGACCAATTCCAAGACTCTTCAAAGACACAAACAATGATGCTTCATCCAGACACTCACAAAATGGAATACCTGGGCAAGTAGAAATAGGTCACATTGACTCTAAGAGTCCAATAAATTCTTTGAAATAGACACGGATATCTGAAGAGAGGGTTAACCATAGCGTAGCGATAAGGTTGCTGTCATGTGACCTGGAGGTCATATATTCAAATTCTGGAAATAGCCTCTCCCCTTACAGGATAAGGGTGCATACATCTATTTTTCCCCAAACCCCACTTGATCAGAGCGTTGTGCACTGGACGCCCTTTAGACAAAGATATATGAAGCTAGATGTAATAGAATTCTTATCTCATTGGATTTATGTCTGTAAATTAAGTTTTTCTAGAAATATCTTTAAAACAATCTCCAAATTGTCAATGTGATGCTAACTCGGTGCAAGAATTCTTAAAAGTATCATTGAGCAACATCAAACAAACGATAAGTTTATTCAAAGCAAATCTCCTATCGAATATGTTTATGTTTTGTCCACACAAAGATATACTAGTATAGCAATTTCACAAGTATATGTATAGAAGATACTACCACGATCCTAAATATAGAATATAGTTTGTAGTACAATTTGTATTACAAACCATGTTATATATTTAGTACAGAGGAGTACCATTTTTTGATTTTCCCATCATAACTTAGTAGGTCCAATCATCTCGCTTAGTCAATAGAAGGACCACCAATTAATTTGTCATCAATGGAAGTCTGTTGGGAAGTAAAAGCTTCCTTCATAAATTGATGAATGTGGAACCTCACCTTGACGGCCATACCACACGTGAACGTCATTTATGGGACATTCTTGCAATTACTATCGATAAGTTATATTTTGATCATATTTCACGAAAAAAAGGGAAAATATCGTTGATGTTTTAAGGTAGAGAGAAAATATCAAAAAAGTCCCAACCCCAAATCCCCTAAGAACTTTTTTTATATTAATTATGGAATTCCTCTCACAAAAAAAGTCTCGTTGTCAAAATAGCTCTTCATGTTGTCAAAATGACTTTATTAGTTGTTAAAATGTCCCAACGAAAATCTCGTTGTCAAAATGGTTTTTCATGTTGTCAAAAATTTCCGAGTTTTTTCTTCGGCATGTAGGATTTTAGAAACTTGGAAAATTTTTAGAAACATGAAAAGTCATTTTGATAACGAGATTTTCATAAGGACATTTTAACAACCGATAAGGCCATTTTGACAACGAGACTTTTTGCGAGAGGAATTCCGTAATTAATATTTAAAAAAAAAGTCCCTCTACCTTGGGACCTCCCGGATATTTTCCAAAAAAAAAAAAAAAAAAAGATAGTATAATTGTGATTGAACTTGGAAAAGCCATCTTAAAGATGAGGGGCAAGAATTTTAATTATTGATTTTGTCGTGTTTATTTAAGATATTGAAATAAGGAAAGAATGTAAATGTACTTATCAAGTAAAAAAATTAATAGGGGAAATTGGGGAAAAGCCCCCCATAGAAATTTTATTGCTAAGAAGGACTTAAGTCAGAGCAACATTATTTTCTGTAAAAAAGGAAAAAAAAAAAAAGAAAGAAAGAAAGAAAGATCGGTGCCACTTTAATTAATTACACAAGATCGGTTTGGAATAACCCTCCTATTCCCCTCCCATCTCCTTTACATAATCATTGGATCAACATGTAGATGTTCATATTTGATCTTTTATGAAATTACTGTTAAATTATAAAAATAATTGATTAAATACAAATAGCTAAATTTTGATTTGAATTATTCGATACTACAATAATAAAAATAATATTTAGCATAAAACTAAATACGGATTCAAATATTGAGTTAGTAGTTAGAAAAGGAAGTGAAGGAAAGAGGAAGAGGAGGAAGAGGAGGGAAGAGGAGGTGTTCTGAACCATTTTCTACCAGGATTATTTTTTTTATTATGCACATGTATGTTGTATCCTAGTCTAGGAGATAATCATATTCAAGGCATAGCCTAATAATAAATCTACTTCTTTTCATGAAAATTCAAACTTTGAAGTAAACTGGGTGCCGACGTACGATGAAATAAATGTTGTCCAATTATGGACATTTTTATTGACCACTAATAACCGTGGGGAGTAGGATGATCCATATATTGTTAAATATAAGACACCATTTAGAAGCTTTTCTCCTTGTTCAATATGCTTTCTCTTTTATATCAAAAAAAATATGCTTCCTCTTATCCTAAAGTTAATGTCCATTTAAGAGTTTTGGTTTGGATATAAATATAATAATCATTTTTTATATTAAAAATATTTTATATTATTGTTGGACTATTTTAAAATGAAGAGATGTGTTTGTTAAAAAGTCATATCCTTATAAGTTAAGAAGAGTTATGTAAGGAGTTATAACACTAAATATCACCAAGGTCGTGTCTCTTTAGTTTCTAAAAACACCTAAGAAAAGGTGTGATAACTACTACTCAGTGAAAAGTTATATTGGTTTTTCAAGAAAACCTTACATACTATAAAGGTGTAGCTCTTGAAGGAAGTGTTATTTTAAATAACCATTGAATATTAAGTTATGTTGGTTCATGAAAGTTCATGAATCTAACATATAGTTACGACTTTTAATTGAAGATGTGTTGTTTCAAGAGGTATCACTACAAGACATCACTTTATGGTCTATAAATACCTTACATCATCATTTTATTTGTGACATCATATATTTGAAATCACACAATAACAAGATATTAAACTCATTGCCTTTTTCCTTGGGTGCAAACAAAGATGAAGTCAAATTATCACTTTGTAAAATTGTAACACCCTACTGTTTTGAGCCTAGAACATAGTGGCATCTTCACCTATCATGCAAAGATGTAATATTTAACAAAAATCTAAACCACTGGGCTAGGTTTGGTTCTTGTAAAGAAAGCCCTTCTTTAAAGAAAAATTTCAAAATGATAATAAAGTTCAGATAGGCTTTTTCAAAACATTTAAAACATTTAAAAACATTTTATCAGTGGTTCAAACTTAGCATTAAAATTGCATCATATTTAAAACCTTATCCAGTTTCATCAGAGTATCTCCTTATTTCTCCAATTAATCTAATGCTCTACTAAATCATTCACCACGATTTGGGCTTGTTATATACATGCCCATTCCTGCAGCAATCGTTAGCTACATACACACACACACATATATATATTATCTACTTCTACGTAATCATATGTATCCAATTAAAATTATACATCTCAATAGCCATACACGGCTATCTCAAAATATTGACTAAGTCATAAGGAAATATAAATAACTATACACAGAAAGTGCATCACAAAAGATTCTTCTGCTCTATCAACACTACCACCTTCTTGCGGTCAAACGGTTACTACCCCCTTGCTCCTGGAACCTTGTTTACTAGATTGTCCCTGACCTGGATGATTGGAAGGTTCTGAGATTCAAATGAATGAATCCCAAAGTAACATGTTAATCTCAAATTCCAACATATGCAATATATGTGTTATGGATTTGTATATTGGGCCTTGGTACAATGTGGCCCAACAAGGATCCACTACGGTGAAAGCTCTCCTTAAGAAGGCAAAATGTTAATTGCCCTATAAACAAGGCGCTAATCTCGGCAGTACTTGTAGTGGAGCAGGAACATCAGATAGTGGAGCAAGCATTTGCAGAATGTGGAGCTGCATGTTGCCCAAGGGGCGGACACATAACCTTCAGAACGAAACCCTAGGTAATCTCTATAAATAGGAGATTACCCTAGTTCACACATTCGATTCATATCCTGTTATTATTCAGTCACACTGTGCATACACAGCACCCCTTTGGCTTAACGCCATTCTTGTGTAGCACAGTGATCACCTGATAGTCATTGGTGCCTTCCTCATAGGCATCACTGAACAATCATCTCTTTGGTATTATTCCCTCTTATCTCGAAGATCATCAAATCCAATATCAACCATACAATAACCCTTTCTTGTTAGACACATGTTCTTTGAACAGAACAATATGTAAATCAACTAAACAGAGTAGTCCACATAACATATAAAGCGTTCAAATTCAATTCAAACTCAAGTATTACATTCCATATGCAGCTTGTAATACAAGTATTCATTCAAAGATTTTCAAATACCTTAGCGCAATGAAATTCATTTCAAGTAATTCAATACCAAAAGACGATAATGAAAAGGACAAGGCGATCGAATATGGAAACCAAAGCTGACAAAAAAAGGCAGTGTTTTTAGGATCCTCGATTTACTAAGTGTGCGGTCCTAAAAGTCTTCGTTCTTTCATCTTAGTTTTTTGAGTCTGCCATTATCCATCTTTCATAGTTGCCTTGTTTATTGCTTTCCAGGTTCAGATAATGGATAAAATAACTAATTAAAGTACCAAACTCGCACGAGAACAAGAAGAGTCCATAATATTTTATATAATAATTTCTGCCCTATGGGGCAGCGATTACAAAAAAAAACTATAAAAAAACAACTAATCCTCTTCGTAGTCGGAGAGGGAGGGGGAGCCGGAGTCGTCGGAGTTGGAGTCGGAGTCATCTTCAGCGGGATCGTACTCCACGTCATTGGCGTGAAGTACCATGTTCAGCTTGTTGTTCACAAGTATGAACAAGCTGAACCAATTGGCCCAAGCGTCGATCGATTTGATCGATGCGGGCCACCAATGACTGCACCAACTGCTTCACAGTTGGATTTGGAGGAGACAATGGCGGAGGGGGCTGAGGTTGAAGACGAGGAGGAGGAAACGGAGGACCTAGGGGAGCAACCATTACAGTGGAGGCTAGGCGGTGGAGGAGGCCGTGTAGAAGTGATGGAGAAGAATGTGAAGAAAGTACAAGTAACAATGGGTTTAAATAGAGAACACATCCGAACAATGTGAAACGCCGGAAACTTTAATGAGGAGACGCATAGTTCATCGAATACGAGGAGACGCCTAGTTGGGAAGTTTATCTCGGGAAGCCGAAGAGACTCGAATCATTCATTTGAACACAGTGTAAGGATACGACTCGCCATCCGAATTTGAAAAGAATGAATTTTAGTACCGGGTAAATGATGAAAGGTCGGTCTTAAAAGTAATAGAATTGATTTTAAAAATAAATAGACTTTTAGGACCTAGGACATATTATAAAAGGTCGGTCTTAAAATAAAAAAATTAAATAATAGAATTTTATACCGCATACCTATAAATCCCGCTTTTAAAAGTAGATCATTTATCACTTGCGTCTCCGGCTCTCGCCTTTATTAACTCCTCATACCTCTTTGTCCTTAACTCCTTATTAATTCATCACTACCTCGTAACTCCAAACTACGTACGTGGCTATCGAGAATGACTCTCGCCTTTATTAATTAACTCCTCATACCTCTCGCCCTTTGCTCAAACCATGGTTAGATACAAGAGAACCGCTCGTAGGGGTGCTCTTACTCGTGATACTCGTGCCTTCCGTCAATCGTTATACGGTGCACCTCCATCAAGAGTCCGTCCTATTGTGACGAGAAGAGTCTCGGGTCGTTGGACCCATTGTTATTTCTTCGGATGATGAAGAGGTTCCCGCTCCCCCTCTCCAACCTCTTGGCCCCACCGCGACTATTCGACCCTCTCCTCTTTCCTCTAATGAAGCATTGTGGGTCGATGCGAGTAAGACGAACTTGTTGATCTCCGGTGAGAAATTAATGCCGTTCACGCCGATATCACCAATGCTTTGGAGGGTAATAAGCTTTAGGATGTTTAGTCAGATTCTTGTTTTTGATAAGTTTCTGCTTGTTTTTCTCTCTTAATTTTCTTGTGTACGTGCATATCCTCCAGTTATGTATGGAAGCAAAAGTAAAACTAAGCTTGTGTCTTTCTAATATTCATATTCTCCAGTTTTCCTCTAATTTATTTTATTAACTCGGTTTTTTGCGCTCGCCAAAGGCAAACCTCTTCTTCTTTTTTTTTTTGTTAATTAATAAACGAAATACTTTTAGGACCGTAGTTCTTATAACCGTCGGTCTTAAAATTAAATGAATACCGAAAGTTAGGACCGGAGTATTCTTAACCATTGGTCTTAATTAGCTAATAAATATTTGACTTTTAGGACCGAACGCTTTATAAATCTCCGGCCTTAAAATTAAATGAATACTAAAATTTAGGGCGGTATTGTTAACCTCCGGTCTTAAAAATTTATTAATAGAATTATATCTTTAGGACCGTATACTGTATAATTAATCGGTCTTAATAAAATCTAAAATATTAAGACATGTCTCTGTCGCGGGGAAAATTAAATTTCCCTCTCAGAACTTCTCTTGTTGCGCCGAAAGTGATTACACAGCTTCTGTCTCCAGTGTGTGTTGCGTCGTCGTCATTTCGCGTTCCTCTCTCGAGATTAACTCTCTGGTTCCTTAGCTAAACGTCTATAGACCAAGCTGTACGAGGTGTTTCGGTTATATAACTTTATGATTTGCCTTCTAATGGTTCTGGGGTTTTCATGGGTTGAACGAAATCGATGAAATGTTATTGTGGGTTTCTCTATTGTTAATGAATATTGTATTTTGAAGATTATATTTGCACTTTAGACCTACCCAACTGACCAAGAAATGTTTTTAGGTTACTCTTGTCGCAACATCAACGTTCGTGGCGGGAGAAGAAAGACTCAAGAAACGCATTTGAATTTATATGGTACGGGTGAGTTCACAAGACCTTCATGCGATGCATTTAATTTCCTCATCATGTATTTATTTTGCTTCTTGGATTCACTGTGATACATTTATGACCAAAAGTGATTCTTCGTTATGCATTTAATGGGCAAGTTTCTCCGTAAAACCAAAAAAAAAAGACATGCATAACCGACATTGAGCATAAATGTGCATTTGGAGTTGGCTTATTTTATATGCAAGTCTCTCGCCTTTTTCGGATTATGTATATGTTAAATCTTTCCGTCTATAGGAATACTACTATGGACCACGGTTGGATAAATGCTTTACGGGACGAGTGTTGAATATCGAATGGGGTGAGGGACTTTATTGAATTTGCTAAACAAAATGCCCATGATGATAGTGAGAAGTTTTATTGCCCTTGTGTAAAATGTCTGAATGAGAGGCGACTAAGTGTTGAAGTTATACACACACATTAAATTTGTGAAGGATTTTGTAAGACTTATACAGTATGGGTATGGCATGGTGAAAAAATACCAAGTGAGTCTCAACATAGGGAAGTGGCCTTTGATGATAATGACACGGATATGGATGATCGCATAGAGGACATTATCCGTGATGTAGGAGAAGAGGCTTTTCATCAATCACATGCATATGGTAATATGTGCAGTGATGCAGAGACCCCTTTATACCGTGGGTGTAAAAAATATCAATTGTTGAACGTTGTATTGAAATTGGTAAGCTTGAAGGCACGTCATGGATGGAGCGACAAGAGTTTTTCTGAAATGCTTGAGGCTTTTAAGGACATGCTTCTGGATGATAATGTGTTGCCGCATCGATACTATGATGCTAAGAAAATAGTTTGTCCACTAGGGATGGAGTACAAAAAGATCCATGCATGCCCGAATGATTGTGTATTGTATAGAAAAGAGTTTGAAGAGAAGCAGAATTGTCTGATATGTGAAACCCCAAGGTACAAGTCAAATAAGGGGCCTATAAAAGTGTTGTGGTATCTTCCAATCATACCAAGGTTCAAGCGGTTGTTTGCGAATGAAAATGATGCAAAAAATTTGAGGTGGCATGCAGATGAGAGGATTTCTAATGGAAAGCTTCGACATGCAGCCGATTCTTCTCATTGGAAGAAAATTGATCAATTATTTCCGAACTTCGGCGAAGAACCTAGGGACCTTAGGCTTGCCCTTAGCACAGATGGCATGAATCCATATGGAAGCCTTAGCAGCATACATAGTTCATGGCCTGTACTACTGATTATTTACAACTTATCTCCAATGTTATGCATGAAACGAAAGTACATCATGCTGTCTATGTTGATTTCGGGACCGAAACAACTCGAAAATGACATTGATGTTTACCTTCAGCCCTTGATCGAAGACTTGAAGGAGTTGTGGGCAGAAGGTGTCGATGTTTTTGACTCTTTCAAGAAGGTGTTTAAAATGTGAGCCATGATATTTCGTACTATAAACGACTTCCCAGCATATGGGAACTTGTCAGGGTATAGTGTAAAAGGCCATAAAGCATGTCCGATTTGTGAAGAAGGCACACGCTACCATCAACTTCAACATGGAAGAAAGACGGTTTATCTTGGACATAGGAGATTTCTTAGACGGGGCCACCCATATCGTCGATTAAAGAAAGCCTTTTTTGGTTGCCAAGAGTATGAAGATGCTCGGTGGCATTGGTCGGGGAGCAAGTTTATGAAAAGGTGAAAAATATCAATGTCGTCTTCGGTAAGACTGCAAAAAGAGTAGAAAAGAAACAAATATATGGAAAAAGAGATCTGTATTCTTCGATCTTCCATATTGGCGCAATCTTGATGTGAGACACGAGTATTGATGTCATGCATGTGGAGAAAAACGTATGTGATAGTATTGTTGGCACGCTTCTCAACATACAAGGTAGTTCCAAGGATGGTGTGAAGGCAAGATTGGATCAGATAGCAATGGGAATACGCGAAGAGTTACATCCAAGGCCAGATGGGAAGAGAACTTATTGTCCCCCGGCTTCTCATACTTTGTCTAAGGATAAGAAACGAAGTTTTTGTGAGTGTTTACATGGCACAAAAGTTCGCACGGGGTATTCTTCAAATTTGAAGAGGCTTGTATCGATGAAGGACTTGAAATTAGTAGGCCAAAAGTCTCATGATTGTCATGTCTTGATGCAACGGCTACCCCAATAGCTATTCGAGGCATCGCCGAATATGATCTTCAGTCGTTTTGACTAGACTTTGTGTCTTCTTCAATGCGCTTTGTAGTAAAGTTTTCGAGATTGAAAAGTTGGATGAATTGGAGAATGAAGGATATCTTATCTTGTGCCACCTTGAGAAGCTTTTTGTTCCTACATTTTTTGACATCATGGTTCATCTAATTGTTCATCTAGTGATGGAGATAAAGATGTGCGGCCCTATCCATTTACGGTGGATGTACCCAATTGAAAGATCTATGAAATTCCTAAAAGGGTACGTGAAGAATGCATACCGACCAGAAGCATCAATTGTTCAGAAATATGTTTCTAAAGAAGCCATGGAATTTTGTCAAAATTATTTGGCCAAAATAAGACATATTGGGCTTCCAAAACGTCGCATCTTTGAAGGGGGTAGACGAGGGCTTCCGTAAAGAGTGTGGATCCGATGAATTGTCACAAGTCCACTTATACATCTTGAATAATGTTGATGAAGTTCAAGCCAAAGCATAGATGAACATAAAGAAGTTGTAAGGAAAGAAAATCATCGAATGACCGAACAAATGTTGATTAGGGAGCATAATGAGAACTTTTGCAACTGGTTCAAACAAAAGGTCGAGGGAGAGGAATGTGTTTCTGATACAATCAAATGGTTAGCACGTGGTCCTGAGGTCGATGTCATAAGTTGGAATTCATATGTGATCAATGGTTATACATTTTACACGAAGTCCTTAGATGATAGGAGCACGGTCCCGAATAGTGATGTTATGTTAGAATTTGAATCTATGCACTTTTCCGAGTTCGAAAGACAAGAGCCCTTTATTAGCGTCATGCCATATTAGGGGTTATTGAAGAGATTTGGGAGGTGGACTATGTGAAAATTAGATTTCCCATTTTCAAATGCAAGTGGGTCAATGTCAATAATGGTGTTCGGATCGATCGGATAGGATTTATATTAGTCGATGTCCATGGTAGAAGTTTTGGAGATGAACCTTTTATTATGGCGCAGACCAGGCAAAACAAGTGTTCTATATCACCGATCAAGAAAATAAAATGTGGTACGTAGCTCTCCAAGGAAAGAGGGTCATTGATATTGATGAGGAAATGAATTCAAATTATGGTATTCCGAGAGTACTCCTTTTTCAAGGGGTCTAGGACATAAACGAAGAAGATGAAGCGGATAATGAACCCGGCATAAGAAGTGATCATCAAGAATGGATATGGGAAGATATCACTTTATAAAAGAGTCAATTCATAAGGTAATATTCATATGCATATTTCTTTGAAAACTTTAAGGTTTTAACTATATTATATTCCTTCTATGTTCATAAACAATGTCACCGACTATGAAGTTTGTTCTTGTTTTATTTTTGTGGAGGATCCGATCCAAATGGGCATGTTATAAAAGAGGATGTTACTTTGTTGGGTGGGAATCAGATGAAGGCATGGTGAATATTATTTTGGGCATGTGTGTTGTATTTGTAACTTATTGTATTTGTAAGTAAGTTATCTTATTGTATGAATTAATTTGGGTGTTGTAGTCATAGTATAATCATTAATTAAGAAGCCAAATAACTCATGGTGAATAATATTTGTATTCTTTTTCCAATTCAATTTATTCAAATAATTGTTCGTAGCTTACGGCTTAAAGTATCGACTTTTATGTCTTTGGATTGGGTGGTGGATTTGTGTGTAATACAATCAGGAATGTAACACCCCAAAATTCCATAATTCAAAATGTGTCGGTTGACACTTGGTTTTATAAAAATCAGTAGAGTTTGAGGTGCTACCACTCAGAGTATTGCGGAAATGGAGAACATGTACTAACAATTGGACAATGAGTATCTGATATAAAATGTCCAAACATATGATGATGTCCCGACATAAACTGATATATAAAAATAATCCCGAAGGAATATTCATGTGATACAATATTACAGGACTTATATAATTACAACTCTTCAATAGTAACTATACAATCTTAAACCAAGCCTTAGGTAGACTTGGGGCAATGAACCTAACTCGTTAATCAAACAATTTGGCCAGGCCGATGTCTAGTGGAAGTCTCCCGAATTTACGGCGACTCACCGGACCGAACCACATAGACGAACCCTTTCTAGACACCAAATGGTTTGAAGTAACCTTATTAGATTCATGCCGAAGGTATGCTCGTTAAACTTCTTCCGGCTCTTGTCTCGACCGGTGCCTCCTCACGACTCCATCCATCGGTGCCTCTCTTCGGCTTCATCCTTTGGTGCCTTTTTTTGGCTCCCTTTACCGGTGCCTTCCCCGACCCTGGTTCCTTTCCTGAACCTTTAGTCAAGGCTGAGATTCAATCGAATTGAATCTTAGGTAACAGTTAACCTCATGAAAAGTATAAACAATATATATGACAGATATTCACAGTTTGGAAAACAATCAATCATGAATCAACCAATCATATCAAAGCCATACAAGACATGTGAGAGTTAAAGTTATCGTACGCGAACGTACCTTTCACCGTGTAATGGCCAAATGTCCAGGCCTTTTGATCCGACTGGGACCTCCGGATATCTTATACGTTATCATCGGATTATTATATGATATTTGATAAATATCATATTGCGTAGAATAATATCATAAGGTTTTAATTTACCTTTCTACCCTTGGTGGATTTATTATTACAACTTTGCCCTCACATTTTTTTAAAAAACGCTATGCTGAATTGCTGGACAGAATTTTCGGTTAACTTCGCAAAATCATAATTAAATCTACAAAAATCGAAACGAGGATCCGTAAAATTTCTAGGAATCCTTAGGATGTCTATTTTCAATTAAAAATACTTAGTTTTACCCAGAATTTATGAAATATTCCCAGTTTTCATTTTTCCCAACGTTACCCAGAATTTTTCTAGAAAATGTAGCCCAACTTTGAGAATTTTTATCTCACTGTACAGAACTCAATTTAACACATTCTTGGCATTTTTGAAAATCCCTATATGTCTAATTTAATCATAAATTTTCTCAGAATTTTAGAACCTCATCTTTAACATAAAATACTGGCATTTCTACCCCTGACTTCAGGAATCGCTAACCGATAAGATTTCGCCAGAGCTTCGCTACTTTGATCATAATCTTTTGAAATTTTGCTATACCATCTCCTTCATCATATTTTCGAAATAATAATATTTTTAACTACAAAAACATGATAACTAAAATATATTTAAAAGACTAAAGACTAAAATCACAAAATAACTAAGAACTTGAAAGCTTAAGCTCAAGAACTTACCGGAACTTTGCTCCTCCTTTCTCTTAGACTCTCACTCACTCTTTCACTCTTAGAATCAGATTGCTACTTGCTATCTTGGTGTGAGAAAATATGAAGAGCCAAAGGCCCTATTTATAGCAATTTGTGGGTTAACTACCTAACAACTTTTATTCATTCTTAACCCTTGGATTAAACATAGTTGAGAAGTTTAAATCTCATCCTTACACCTACTCAAAACTGACTTCACACTCCTCTCTCCCGTTTCTCTCTCTTCCATCATCTTTTTCCTTACTTCTTCAAGAAGTAAAGTGCAGTCTTCCTGTGTAAGCTTCTTCCAACTGAATCTTCGGTTTTTACTTTAACGAAATTCATTTTTGGTTGCACGATCAATCACTATTACTTTTAAATTCTGAGTATGTTTTTTGATTAGTAGTTGGATATCTAGATTTATGGTCTAATTAGATTCCCCTGGTTGTACTAAGCTTATTCTTCAACGTTTGCAAAAATAGCCTTTACTAGGCTTACTTTCAAGGTTAAATTATGTGGGTTCAAGATAAGTCCTTATATTTTCTCCAAGGTTCCTACTTCTTCACAACTATTTAAATTTGTATAAATTCTCACTTTATTTGTTGTTTTGAGTTTTTCTTGTGTACATCGGATATTTCTTGGATTTCAAACCATTATCCAATTTACTCTAGGATTTCAAACTTTATCAAATTTGCTTTAATTTTTTCTCTCTCTCACACACTAGACTCACAACCCTCACAACATTTGCGCACACACACACTCACAACACTCTCTCTCTTACTTGCACACACACACATACACAACTCTTTTCTCATTGGTGGATTTTACTTCACAAGGATTCCACTTTATGAAATTGAATTAAGGCCTTAGGATTTAGCTTTATGAGGTTTAATCCTAGCCCTCCATAACTAATCTCAATTAATATTCTTAATTAGTTGATTTAATTAATTATGAACATCTAATACAATTACTTTAATTATTGCAAATTCATTGTCCATTAATTGTTGGCAAATTTTCTCTCTAATTGGATTAATTATTTTCTCACAACTTTTGGATTTACTTTGGTCATTTATGCACCATGCATTAATTTAATAATCATAGGGCAACTTATGGTCCCTAAAATAAAATTGGATTTTTGCCTCTTTAAATTCCAAGGAAAATAAACAAATAAATTACTAAAATTAGAGACAACATACTTTCCTATTTTAAATAGGTACTATTTTGCAAAACTATAATATTCAAGAGAAATATGAATTTTGGGGTATTATACCATTATTTTAATTAGTGCAAATTTAATTGCCTCCTAATTGTGGTTAATTCCCTTTAATTAATTCAAGTGGTTGCATAACACTTCCTTGATTATTTTGATTACCTTAATTCTTAGAGAAAATTCCCTAACTTAACATAAATATGTTACTCAATTTTGAGACCACATATTCACCTATTTTTAATAGGCACTATTTATCAAAATATAATATTTATGATAAATATGAGTTTTAGGGTATTACATGAGCGAGCGAGGGAAAAATTCAAGAAAATTTACACCGCAAATAAATGCACCGGTCTTAAATGGTGAGTTTTTAAGACCGGACATATAAAGGAAATCCAAGATCTTCTTGACAAAAAACTCATTCGAAAGAGCCAAAGCCCTTGGTCTGCGTAGCCTTCTACGTTAACAAAAATGCAGAAATTGAACGTGGAACGCCTCGCCTGGTAATAAATTTTAAACCTCTCAATGAAGCTTTGCAATGGATTCGTTATCCAATCCCAAACAAAGCTGATTTACTAAAACATTTACATTCCGCAAAAATCTTTTCCAAATTTGATATGAAATTTGGATTTTGGCGAATCCAAATTTCGAAAAGGATAGGTATAAGGCGCTTTTCTTGTTCCATTTGGTCAGTATGAGTGGAATGTTATGCCTTTTAGTTTGAAAAATGCTCCTTCTGAATTTCAGAAGATTATGAATGAGATCTTTATGGGTCAAAGTCAGTATATTATTGTTTATATTGATGATGTTCTAATCTTTTCAAATTTTTAATTAATATACCCCTATTTTACCTGACGGTAATGATACTAATTGAAGGGAGATTTACAATTATTGTTCTTACTTTCTTTATTTTCTGCCTTTACATTCTGTAAATTTACTTTTCTGCTATTTTATTTCTGCTATTTACTTTCTTATTTACTTGCTGTTTAATTTTGTTTTTACATTTTGTCATTTTAATTTATGGCTTTTCTTTTCCGTCCTTTCCATAAACGCTCCTCTTCCTCTTCATCTTCTCTCTCTTCTCCCGTTCCAAACTCTCTAATAAACTCTTTTTCAAATAAAGAGGATCCAACGTCCTCAAATAATAACATTTTCAATGATGAAATCCAGTTTAACAACATAAACCAAACTGTTGATAATTGGACTCTTCCACCCATAGACCATAAACAACTTTTTCAAAAGAATACGAATTGGTTTTTCCAGTCTGATTGAATATCCATTTCCACAATCCATAAATATGACCAAAAAAGAGTGGAAAGTTTCGATAAACAAACAATTTCTTCAAAGCTTCCACCAAAAGGGTCATATCAAATTCCTGGTATTGAAGATAGTAAGAAGAACCCGTCCTTGCTTCTCCTTTCAAAACCGAGAACTTGAGAAGACCCTCCTAATGCTCGTGACATCAAATACCTCATGGATGTATTTATATGTCTGGTCTTAAAGGTCAGGAAACACATTTCATAATAAGCGCCCGGTCTTAAAAGTCGATCTTTTTAAGACCAGTAAATTTATACATGCGGTCTAAAATAAAATTTTTAAGACCGCATTTATTTATCATCCAGTCTTGAAAGTCAATCTTTTAAGGCTGCGTATAATTAGTCGAGTCTTAGAAGCCGCTAAGTTTAAGACCATATTTATTTTTGTCCGGTCTTAAAATTCTATCTTTTGAGAGCGGCCTAATTATTAGCCGGTCTTAAAAGTTGAGTTTTAGCACCGAACAAAAAGTATTTCAGGTTTATTTTACTACGACTTTTAAGACCCAATGTTTTAAATGTCCGGTCTAAAATATTTTCTTTAAGACCGTCGTAGTCCAGTCTTAAATGTAGACTTTTAATACCGGCTGGAACAATACCGGTCGCGGGTCCGGTCCTATGATGCCTCTTTTGTCCGGTCTTAAAAGCCGTTTTTGCACTAGTGAGTGTGTCCAAATTATGTTGCCTCTTGAGTAACTACTATGTTAGACATAACGAGGTTATACTCAAACGAGGGTTTAAGTGGACCGACGGTACTTACAACTATTTATACTTGAGATTAATAAAATTGATATTAAGGCTAATTAAAGACATCAAGATTTATGAAGCTAATAAAAGATTAGTGACTTTAGGTTGCTCGTTTGATTATTGCCGTAGTTTGCTTATTTTAATTTTAATTTTAATTCCTTTTATCTTTAATTAAATTCAATTTGGTTTGTTCAACTTAATTGAAAGTGTAAAATTAATGTTTAACTGAAGTTTTGGTACTAAAGTCCTCGTGGGAATGATACCTTACCTACTCTTGTAGAGTCCTTAGGCATTATAAAGTTTTGCCTATCACATAATTCTAGACTTATATGAAAGCATAGAAGTACAATGCGGCGGAGAGAAATTCCTAAAGATGAAAAATCTGAAAATGCTTGTAATAAGAAATCCATGCTCTTGAATATCCCAAATATCTACCAAATAGTTTAAGATGGTTGAAATGGAAAAGGTATCCTTACGAATTTTTACCATATATGTGCCCAACCGAATTTGTGTATCTTGATTTGTCTCATAGTCATTTTGAATTGCTCCAACCATTTGATAAGGTGAGTATATAAGTACCCTAGAACGTACTTTTCTTTTTGTTTCCTTCATTTGCCTAATTCTAAAAGTAATTAAATCGATATTTGTTTTACAGATATGATGTTTCACAATTTAAGTTGTATAAATTTAAGAAAGGGTGAAGGTGCAAATTTGCCAATCAACTATTGCCCGAAGAGCGTCTGGCACAAATAACTATTGAGGGGACCAAAATTGTCAATCAACAATTAAAAAGTGAAAAAAAAAAACACCAAATAACTATTAAAAGTGAAAAAAAAAAACACCAAATAACTATTAAAAAAACAACTATCACAATTAAGTTAAAATATGAGGCCTTTGGCGAAGGACGGTGGCGGAAACGCTGGAAAAAAGAGCGGTTAAGCCTTCTTGTTGGAAAAGGAAAACACCTATAGAGATGGGACCCATGGGAGCAGGCATTGTGGCAGCAACGGTTGCTGTTTGTGGCATTGGAGGGATGGAACCAGGGTGCAAGGTGTGTGCCAGTCGAAAGCTGTGGACTACTGGATGAGTTCAAGAGGGTGAGTGAAAAACCCAGCAACAATAGAAGCTTTGGAAATGCGTCGCCGCCGACACTGTGACAGTCAATGGAAGATGGAGACACCAAGACAGTGACGGGGTAATAATTCGTTAGCGAATCTGTTCCAAATTGTGTGTTTTTTTTTCATTTTTTAATTATTGATTGGCAATTTTGGTCCCCTCAATAGTTATTTTGTCAGACGCTCTTCGGGTAATAGTTGGTTGGCAAATCTGCACCTTGACCCTTTAAGAAATTACAAATTTATACAACAAATACCAAGCTTATCTCGAGCTTCTAATTTGAGAGAATTGTGGCTTGATGGTTGCACAAATTTAATTAGAATCCATGATTTGGTTGGATGTTTAAATAAATTGAGAGAATTAAGTGCTATTTTCGATGCAAAAAGTTGAAGATTTTGCCATCTTGCATTAGCTTGACATCTATTAAACATCTCAACCTCTTTGGTTGTTCAAGTCTTCAGAAATTTCTAGAAATATCAGTTATTATGGAAGAAATGCAAACACTTGATTTAGATTAGACAGCATTTACTGAGTTGCCATCTTCAATTTGCAATCTTATTGAACTTGAAATCTTAAGCATGGAGGAATTCCCTAATCTTAAGTAGCTACCAACTAGCATTTGTACATTACCAAACCTTTGGAGACTAACGGCAAATTTTTGTGAAGGAATGAGTCATTTAAGGAAGCGTGGAGGTAGAGATGAAGCAAGATTATATTGCAAAAGGTCATTGAAATTGGAACATTTCTGTTTCTCAAATTGCAACTTATCATATGACTCTCTTACTTTCTGTCTTTCTCGCTTCACTAATATGGTACACTTGGATCTAAGTTTTAATAATTTCAAAATTCTTCCAGAATGCATCAAACTATATCACAGTTTGAAATATCTTTTGTTGGATAATTGCAATCAACTTCAGCATATAGCAGGGTTGCCGCCAAACTTGGAAAAATTTGGTGCCACATAGCACATCATTGACTAAGTTATCCCAATGTATAGTAATAGACCAGGTATTTCTCTCCCCCAGCCCTCTCTATGATTATATTCTTTTACTACTTTATTTAAATTTTTTTTTTTGGCAATACGCAATTGGCAGGCATCCAACTGTCAACCTGGGAAAAGATATTTTACTTTGCCTGGAGAAAAAATTCCAGTGAGGCTGGATTGTTATAGTTGGGAAGGTTCTGTTTCATGCTGGGTTCGTGATGTGTTTCCAACGACTTTTCTATGGATTCTTGTTAAAGATGATAAGAATTATGTCTACAATTGTAAATTCTAGGTGCACACCAAGCTGGATATTTCTGCTGTGCTTTTTTACTGTCAACGAAAAAACTAAACACGTGTGATATGCAGAAAACAGAGAGTGAGAACAGAGATCTAAATGATTGTTCTTGCAATATGGAGAAAAATGTGTTTTTGCTTCATTATTTTCACATTCTGGAATATATATGACACATGCAGTTTTTTCTTCATTCTGTTCATGTCCTTTATCATGGAAAATATTTTATTCATATTTTGTAAACAGGATCTTTAATTAGAACAAGAAAAGATGCAAAAAGAAAAGGCTGAGGATGAAAGGAGGTAATGGGAGTTGATTCGTACCCTCAAGTCTATGAAAGTGAGGTTAATTAGTTCAAGGGTTTATAATTATGGAACATGAGTCACTGTGTAATGGAGGCAACAATAGTGATAACTAACACTAACATGCAAAACAAGGGTAGCAGGGCATGGGGTCAGTGAAGTTGGACTGCAAAGCAACAAGGGATCAAAATTTACTTACTTGCAACTTTGGCATAATTTCTTTCATAACATTTCACTTAAGGTGTGTGCAGACAATAATGTGCCTCCTATAACCAAGATGTTTTGCTAACTGCATGTTAGCAAGGCAGAGATCGTACACCACCGGACCTTCTTCTTCTTCGATCGAATGCAGAAAACAGAGAGTGAGAACAGAGATCGTTCTCTCCATTCAGCATCACCATCGGGGCTTCATTACCACTATCGCTAGCCAACTTGGCCACACCTTTTGGAACTCGAACCTGAGAGGAAGTAGAAGCTCGGAGAACCAGAGAGGGAGTGATTTAGATGAGTGGTTATTTATTTGTGTCAAATCACACGCAACAAAGCATAATCTGTGGGTTAGCCCAATATATACAATCTTAACCCAATAGATATACAAATCTAAACATTACGTTCATAAATTTCTTTTAGGCAATGCTCCATACGTTTTACGAAATGTAACATCCTTTTTTCCCTCACTTGGAGTATTTGTAATTTAGCAGCCAATTATAATAAAATTGAATGTCAGCCTGCTAGTTAAAAGAACTAGTAGTTGTTTGAAATAAGGTTTTAATTATTACTTGAAAACCATGGTAGGTGACATGTAAATAATTTTAGTTGTTGAAATTGAAGGAAACAGTGAGGCGTGATGAAGGCCATTTTACATTGGCCGGTGATACAAATGGAGCAACACATATTTTAGGCCGAAATGTGATGTCATATTAATAGGAAAATTATTTCAATTTTATACATCAATATACTATACTTTTTCTAGTCCTAAATGTAAGACATAATTTGGGTTGATATTTTAGTCCTAAATGTAAAACATGTTTTTCTTATTTTATCTCTTATATTTATCTTTTTTCTCCAAACTAATTTGTCTCTCTCTCGAACTAATTTGTCTAACTTATTAATTGATTTATTATATAATATTACATATAATTAAGTATTTTAAAGAGATAAGGTTAGTTTTCTTAATCTTCATGAATTAGATAAATAAATCTTACGTTAAGAACTATAGAAATATAAAATTTATAAAAACACATATGTTTCATAAGTTATAAACAATACAACAAATATAAAATTCTATATAAAGCATCACTTAGGAGTTTTTATTAGGGTCAAGCCATTGCGGTCAAAATACTTCTCTCCAGTTTTTTTTTTCTTTTGAAAAAAAATAAAAAACAAGGTGGGAATTGAACCCCAGTCCTCTCACTTTGTGATCTAATTAATTTGTTCCCCGCCAGACCAAATAACTTTGGGTACCAAAGAGAAGTTTAGTTGTGAGAAATAAGTCAGGAAGTCCCTAATAAACATGGTAATCAATATCTATTTATACTACTATTACCTATTTTCGTGTCCTCTAACAATTTTTTTAAAGAAAAATCTCTATAACATATCAATCAATTAATTTCTTTATTTATAGTATAATTGCATTAATATGAAAAATTAAGTCTGGCTATGAGTCAGAAAATTTGTGTATGTATATGAAAAATTCAAGATGCTATATATAGTCTTATAGTAGCCAAGGACATGGATATACACAAATCGTAAATATAATACCTGAAAAATATTTCTTCAACTTCAATTTCTAAAGATTAAATTAGAATATATATTAATTGAATTAGACCCCACCAAAATAATACATTGATGGATTCACCAATTCCACCACACGCCCGCTTCCTACCATTTTCCATCTCCAATCTTTTCAAATTTCATCTTTCGTCTTTTTTTCTCTTCGACCATTCCTTGAAATTTCTGAAACTATTTCTCATCACTTTCATGAAATTATTTTATTTGTCATCATCCTTTGACGGGGATAAATATAGCATGAAACCTCAATCTTTCTGCAACTGTTGTATATAATATATATATATATATATATGATGTGATGTTATTATTTTCAATTTGTTTTCCTAAACATTAGGTTTGAAGTGGCCGCCTTAGCTTTTTTGGAAGCATTATATTATAATTGTCAATTAACTTATAGCCTAAGCCCTAATGGGATGGGTGCTCTGTAAGAAGGTCGAGAGTGGGTTGGATCCCACTTAGAAAAGAAAGAAAAAATTCCAAAAGTTAAATTAAAGATACACAATTTTTTTTTTTTTTTTTTTTTTTTTTGGTAAAAAAAGATACACAAATAAGTGGCCCTCACATAGCGTAACTTTTTCCAAAGACATAAATGCAACGAAGCAACACGGAAATCCACAAAATTCCCAAGCCCAGATGACTTGACTTAAAAAGGCCCCATGCCATATAAGAAAGTAAGGCGTTTCATAAATAAATTTAAAAAAAGAAAAAAGAAAAAAGTGGAGACATTGATTTTATTTAGGGGTGATGATATGGCTAAGGCCTAAGATGATAAGGATGAGAATACATGTTCGAATTCTGAGAGGCACACTCATTAGAAGGGTTTTAACTTTAACACTTCCGACACAATAGAGATTAGATCCAAGTCGAAAGTGACTTAGACATACTCTTGATTCATTAAAAAAACAATAAAAAATAAAAAAATAGATTAGTTCGGTTTTTTGTTTTATAACAAACGTGCATATCCATCACACGTAACAAAATTTAAAAATTGGCTTGGTAAATTATAAATATTATACCGATTGTTTATATATGAGATATCAAAAACTTAACAGCCATATTTTCTACATGGTAGAAATTATATGATGTAGGAGTTTAGTGAATAAGTTAGTTAATATGGTGATGTTAAAAGTTGGTTGAATTTTATGACAAATGTTTTTTTATACAATTTTATGACAAATATCCTTAACCCTTTTATCTTTCTTGGCCAAAAAAGATCTTTTATCTTTCAACCACGTCACACATATTAAAACAGTTATTAAATTAATATATTTTGAAATTTTGCACCTTTCTTTCTAGACCCTCACATTTTGAGTAAAAAAGATATTAATAATTCAAACAATTTTTTAGGCATCTTATTTTAGGAACGAAACAGAGCTTTTTACGGAACCCTCACTCAGCAAAACCAAAAATCACTTGCGCTTTTTTAGAGTTTCCTAACTAGGCTATTCTCTAGTTGATACTTGATATCATTGCGTCTATTCTCCAGTTCATTACAAATTTGGATACATTTAAAAACTTTAGTTAATTATTTGTATAAAAAACTATGTATTAATTTTTTAAAAAATATCCATGTTTTTAATCTATCACATTGATATATTGTCAATCTCTAGCTTATACATCATATGAAAATCTAACTATAGGAAGTTGTTTTAAAAAACATAGTAAATATGAGAAATAAAAATAAAAATATTCTCTTTAAAATTAAAAAACCTTAATTAATTTCTCCATATTTAAAATTGGAGAGAGTAATATACATGCATGCTGCCCATTTTGACTTGGAAGGCACTATTGCAAGGACCAACAAACTTTTTTGTCATCGTCCGTATGGGAGATGAATATATATATATATATATATATAAAAGAGAGAGAGAGAGAGTGTGTAAAACACCCCTACCGGCCTCGCCCTTTACGGGTGGCGGATAGTGTGATTCTAACAACCCATCTGGATCTTTTCAATTTGGCATATGCGGAAGCGTTCCCAAACACATACTTAAAAATTAGACACCAAGCCCTATATTATTCGTACGGAAGCGTCAACATTCTTCAGGGCCGTCGTCACAGCTAATAAGGTGTCTTTAATCTCTTCTCTGTTCATTCTTCCTACGGCAACTTCAAGCACTCCCTTCAGTGTGCCGTCTTCAAGAGACACTCCATTCTGCAGCCGGGTGCAACACTTCTCTATCGTGCTCACCCGCCTAATAGTTGGTTGTGGGGGTGAGATTGGGGAATCTCGAGTAGCAAACATTACCGAACAATGCATGTAAGATAAATGCTAGTGTATGATATGCTTGCCTTACATAGGCTCATGTTAACATAATGACATTTCGCATGCTTCAATGCTACATAAAATATACTTATGGTCATAGCATAAATAGAAACAGCTTCAACGATTCAAATATGTTAAACAAGCAAGTAAAGCAATCATACATATTAAAACACAAGCAAAATATCAATACAAGCAAGTAGGGTAAGCCCACTACCTTATAGGCTAATGTTCTTCTTCACTTGTACCTTCTCTTCAATTACGGAGTTGCTTGAAGTATCTTTCATTCGTTTTCATTCTTCTTCTTCTTGACTTCTCATGGCCCTAATCATGTGGTCATATTATTAGAGCCATATAAAAAGAATACCTAATGGGTTTTCTTAGCCTCATAGTCTTTCTTACACCCTTGGAGTTTATTCTCATTACTTTGGCCATTTCTTTTTAATTTCGCATGATAGCTAAAAGCCATCAGCATTTTGGCCTAACTTCGAAAAATCATCAATAATTCTACAGAACTCCGATTGGGGTGGTTCAAGATTCTATGTGTCACTAATTAAGTATATTTTCATGTAAAAATAGTCACTAGACTTATTTCTTGCTGTATCATTCCCAGTTTTTCATTCTTTCTTCGCTGTCCAGAAAAACGTTTCAGGTTAATAGGTCAACTTCAAAAATTCGTATCTCTCTGGATACAACTCTAATTAAGGTGTATGACCTATCAAATTAAACCTTGTTATGTCTAGTTTATTTCTGCAAAATTTCACAGCAAAAATAGATCATTTACTATTTTAAAATTGAGCCCAAATACGACTGTGCATTTCTGAAAACTGACAGTGTTTCAGTTTTTCTGTTGAACTTTGGAAATTCATAATTCTCTTTGTACACATCGGATTTGGGTGTTCTTTGGCTCATGATAAAGATCATGATGTGTACTAATTATCCACAAAATTTCAGGGTCAAAAGAGTTCGTTTGCCCTGATTTTACTTCAATTGAAACTCACTGTTTCAGCAGCAAATTCTTTTTCCAGAAATGTATCAGCTTATCTTTTCATGTTCAGCAGCAATTAATTAGAACCCAATAACACATACATATACGTTAAGCTTCAACTTTAACGACTTCAGAACCTCATGCATGTATATTAGACCTCAAATGCTCTCTGTTTCGTGACCCAAAACCAGAGTACCAACTTGCATGCTTTTTCCTTAACCCATACAGCAGGAACGAAAGTACAGAATCAGTTGAAGCTAGAAGAGAGAGATTGCTCACCTTAGTTTCTGAGTTTCCTGTGTTTCCTTCTCACTCTAGCAGTCGACTCCCTCTGTTTTCAGTTCGTTTTTGTGCAGAAACAAACCACAGTAATTCTTCTCATGCAACCGTAAATGTCACCACTATTCAAACGCAGATCAGGCTTGCATGTGGATCGACTTCCTTCTCAACTTCTCTTGGTTCAGTTTTTCTTTTTATTCTCGCTCTCTGACTTCTCGGTCTAAGCTCAAGTCTGCATGCGTGGTTCTTGCTGTCCCTCATCCACTCTATTGTTTTCTATGTTCTCGCTGAAAGGCCGAAACAACCAAACGAACTTGATGTTTAATTCGCCTTCAGACTCTCACTCTTTCTCATGCTTCATCGTGTTTTTCTTAGCATTGTTCTCAGTTCCTTCTCTGCGTTTGGGAGTTCTGGCCGAAGAGGATAAATGGAGGTGTATATGGTTGCTGCAGAACTCAAGAGAAATCGCAGAGCATGGTGGCGTGTTGGAGACACGAGAAAGAGTAGTGGAGCATGAATACATGCCGGTCGAATAAATAAAGGGAGTATGAATATTGTTTCCACGCTGAGCTTCCAGAGAGGAAATGGAGCATTGCATGAACGCGATGATCTGTCTTAAAATGCATTGAACAGCTGTAATCTCTCGCTAGGTGTTAGACCAAAGGAATAACAACTGTTGAGTTAGAGAACTTAGTGGAGTATGGGTTATTACATGAAGAATGTGCTGTCTTAAAATGCATAAAACAGCTGTGCCTTTGCTGCCAGCTCTTCATCTGTATTTTATTGTTGGACCGAGGAGAGTAACGGGTTGGAGGAAGTTGGGTGCTACGTTGGGTATATGAAAGAATGCATAATAAGGGAACATGGACGCTGAATAGGTTATCTTTAGGCCCAAAGAGTAGTTTAATAACTAATTAACTCAATAGTTGACCATGAAAGGGGGCCCGTGACTTTTGAAGAGTAAGGGAATATATGTTGCAAAATGGTTCATCAAATATATACATAGAAGCACGTGGAGTATGGGAATAAATAAATTTCCTTAAACTTTTTTGTCTTGGCCCTACAAGTATGCTTTAAGTCCAAGTTTATGCTACATGAAATTACTAAAATATTACATTAAGAGGGTAGATGTTGCCAACGCATAAAAGCATAACATTAGTTTTCCCTTTTTCTTCTAATAAATTCTCTTCTCTAAAATTCCCATCAGATATATCCTTGACTCATGAAATTAAACTTTGACTTTTCCCAAATTCTTTTCTTGAAAATTCAAGGAAAGATGAGCCTTTACTTTCAATAATTAAATTTCTAATTTTTCAGGCCGAATTTTCCATATTGAATTCCCATACAATTTTCTAATTCTAAATTCTGAAATTCGGGATGTTACGAGAGAGAGAGAACCACAATTTCCGGTTTAGCTGCGTGCATTAGCTAGTTTGAATAAAATATACGTAGTGGTGTGGTGGTAGCTAGTGAATACATCAGCTAGTTTGAATAAGTATAGCAAATCGAGTTTCTGGAATTTTAACACTATAATTAAATAATAACTAATTAATGGAAAGAGAAAATTCCAATTAAATCCAACTCAAATACCAAAATCTAAATTTAGACCTACATTTTTAATAATTTTTTAATTAGGCTAAGAAGTCTTATAAGAGATTTCTAAATATAGTTAAAAGATCAGAATACTCCTATGCAGTTAAAAAGACAAATTGAAGGGTGAGTGCACACCTGATTTCAGCGAGTTAAAATACATTATTGAATGGCGCAAAAAAAAAAAAAATAAAAAAAAGCGTATTTACGTTTTAAAATCTAAAAAAAAAAGTACACTTAATTCTCATGAATATTCATAAAATTTAGCCAAAACATGAGTTGAAGACGATGAGAGATGAAATGAAGAAATTAAATGGGGAATGACTATTTTGAAAGGAAAACCTAACAAAACTTTTGTTAAGTTGGGAGAGTTAAGTATATCTAAACTGTCCAAATCAATGGCTATTTTGAAAGGAAAACCTAACAAAACTTTTGTTAAGTTGGGTGAGTTAAGTATATCTAAACCGTCCAAATCAAATTTGAATAGTCTAGATTTGATTTTTTTAAAATAAAAATTATTTTTTGGAAAATATAATAATAGTTAAAAATTATATTTATTTTAGATTTTATATCCATTAAAATATTCTTAAAAAATTCTATACTATTTTTTTTTTTTTTTTAGAAAAAAAAATCAAATCTCTACCTTATAAATTGAATTTTGACAGTCTAGATCAGCTCTCCGAGAGCGTGGCAGGAAATTGGTTCCGCTAAAGTTAGTGTTTTCAATATAATTAATTAACTAATTAATAAAGACTTGTATGGTCAAGCTAAAGTGGAATGGATGGAAATATAATGATGAGTTCTGTTCCAAGCAATTAAATTAGACGTCCTGCACCTTCTTCTCAATTTCATCTTTCCTTTATGCTTTCTCCCATCATTCAAAGAAATTTCTCACATTATTTCTCCTCATTTTAAATTATTTACTAGTATCTCTCCGGGCTCTTTCTTATTCTACATTCTATCCTAAATATTACCTCCGATCCTAAATATAAGATAAAGTTTATAACAATTTTATCTTATATTTAAGATCAAAGAGAGTATAAGATAAAATTTGTAGTACAATTTATACTATAAACTTTATCATATATTTAAAACCGAGAGAAAATGCTTTTTTCTCTTTTCTTATTCCACCTCACATTATTTTCACCCTTTTCTCATACATACGGCGCATTTGTTTAAAAAAAATTCATAATTCAAATAATTTCAGAGCTATTAACCTACCGCGTCAATTGTTAAGAGTTATATGGTTGAAAAGATTATACACATTTTTTAAAAATATTTATCAAGGTTCAAGACGGAAACTTATCGGTAGAAGTAAGGGAACATGCGCTAAAAAATGAAAAATATGTATCTTTTTCTTTCACCATGTCTTGTCGGGCATCTTCAGCTTTACTTTTCTTTCGTCTTCTTTTGTCTTTCTTCTTTTGATCTAGTAGATGATATATTTTTCTCTTTCTTCCCACGCATGCTTGTCTGAAGGAAATACCTATGAAGCTTCGTGGTGCCATATTCGCTACAACTTCAAACCTTCAATCTTTCAAGTCCCTGTGAGTGTAGATCTCTTTCTTGTTGCTTTACTCTTCGCGTGGTGGTACCATGGCGCATCGATCATCATCCTCTTCTATCACTTACAAATGGCCTTACGATGTGTTCTTTAGTTTTTATGGTGATGATACTCGCTTAGGTTTCGTCAGCCATCTCTATGAATCTCTCCATCGAAGTGGAATTCATGCCTTTATTGATTATAAAATCAGGGACGGTGAACACATCACACCTGCACTTTTCAGAGCTATTGAAAAGTCAAGAATAGCCATCATAGTTTTCTCAGAAAACTATGCAAACTCAACATTTTGTTTGAAAGAACTTGAAAAGATTGTTGATTGCTTCAAGGAGGAGAGCCGGTTGATATATCCAGTATTTTACTATGTGGATCCCTCAGAACTACGACGTCCCAGAGGAAACTATGCACAAGCATTGGCTCTACAGGAGGAAAGATTCACAGACAACAGACACAAGGTGAAAAAATGGAGGCAGGTTCTGTCTCAAGCTGCTGACCTCAAAGGCTGTCATCTCAAACCTAAGTATATATCTTCTAGCTCTTTTTATTACTAGTATTATTTTTCCATCTAACAACATGAAAATGAATGCTTGGTCAGCGTGGTTCCATTTTTGTCGGGTTAACACGGTTTTGGTGAAATATGCACTGATTTTTTCTTTGAAAACTCATCGGAAAACATGTTTTTAATTTTATTTTCCAAAAAAAGAGAAAAAGTAACCAAGCACGCCGTATTCCCCCCATTATGCAGAGCGGCTCACTTCCATTAACTAGCTAGAACACCGTTAATCCATACACGTGGGTAACAATACTTAAATTATATCTATCATTTGTATAACAAACTTGCTGTATTTTTCAGTTAACCGGGATTGAATTTAAAATAATGCTACAAGAACTTTCATATTTCATTATTTATTATGTGAGGAATATTGAAACTCTATCTTATTGGAACTAAAAATGTACGTCTTACAAATTGGCCAGGATTGCAAATGAACAAGAGTGTATTACCAGGATCACTAGTGAAGTTGCTGCTAGGATTAACTTAAAGCCTTTACATGTTACAAATTATCCAGTTGAACTTGAGTCTCGAGTGAAGGAAGTCATCTCTTGTTTAGATCTTAGGTCCACTAAGAAAATTAAAATGATAGGAATTTGGGGAGCTGGTGGAATAGGTAAATCAACTATTGCAAGAGCTGTATATAATTCCATTGCTGATAATTTTGAAGGTGTATGTTTTCTTTCTGAGGTAAGAAAACATTCTGAAATGCCAAATGGTTTGTCACATCTTCAAGAAAAATTATTGGTTAGATTAGTCATGGAGAAAGATCTCAAATTGGGTGATTATCATGAAGGAATACCAATAATAGAACACAGGCTTGGTCAAAAGAAGATTCTGTTGATTCTTGATAATGTTGACGAATCAAACCAATTAAAAGCACTTGCTGGAAGTTGTGATTGGTTCGGTTATGGAAGTAGAATCATCATCACCACTAGAAATAAGCAATTATTAAAAAGTCATGGTATTAAAAGCATTTACGATGTCAAGGAATTAAATGGAGAGGAATCTCTAAAGCTGCTTACTTGGTTTGCCTTTAAAAAAGAAAAAGTGGATTCCAACTATATGGAGGTTTGCAAACGTGTAACACACTACTGTTGTGGCTTTCCATTAGTTTTAGAAGTTATTGGTTCTTACTTATACGGTAAAGAAGTCCATCAATGGAGTTCCGCATTGGATCAATTTCAAAGCATACCAGATAGAACAGTTGTGAATGCCTTGAAATTAAGCTTTGATATGTTAGAAGAAGTAGAGAAACAAGTTTTCCTTGACTTGGCTTGTTTTTTCAATGGCGAGAAATCAGCACAGGTCAATGATATTCTGCTATGTATTCATGGAATCCAACCAGAATATGCTATTAGAAATCTTGTTGATAAATCCCTTATAAGGATTGAAAAAAATTGTATAACAATGCATGACTTGATAGAAGACTTAGGTAAACATATTGTTCGACAAGAATCATCACATGAGCCTGGTGAACGTAGCAGATTGTGGTTTTATCAAGACATTCTTCATGTCTTACAACAAGAAACAGTAAGATTGTCACCAACATGATGTTCATTTTCTCTAAAAAGTTCCTAACTTATAATATCTAAGTTTTGAAATTTATTATGTGCTTTTCATTTTACAAGGGAACTAATAAAGTTGAAGCCATAATTCTAGACTTGCCTGAAAGTATAGAAGTACAATGGAGCAGAGAGGAGCTAATGAAGATGAAAAATCTCAAAATGCTCGTGATAAGGAAAGCATGCTTTTCTAAATGTCCCAAATATCTTCCAAATAGTTTAAAGTTGTTGGAATGGAAAGGGTATCCATTCAAATTTTTACCATTTGATAAGGTGAGTATATATACAAGTACCATAGTACTTTTCTTTTTGTTTATTTGCCTAATTCAAAAAATAAATTGATTTTTGTCTTGCAGAAGTTTTCGAATTTAAGTTGTATGAATTTAAGAAATTGCAAATTTCTACAGCAAATACCAGACTTATCCGGAGCTTCTAATCTAACAAAATTGTGGCTTGATGGTTGCAAAAATTTAATTGAAATTCATGATTCAGTTGGATGTTTAAATAAGTTGAGGGAATTGAGTGCTATGGGATGCAAAAACTTGAAAAAATTTCCTTCTCGCCTTAGGTTGACATCTCTTGAGCATCTCAACCTTTGTGGTTGTTCAAGTCTTCAGACATTTCCAGAAATACCAATCGTGATTAAAGAAATGCGAACACTTCATATGTACGAGACAGCAATTACCGAACTACCATCTTCAGTTTGCAATCTTATTGGACTTGAAACCTTAAGGGTGAAGGGCTGTCCTAATCTTAAGCAGCTACCATCTAGCATTTGTACATTACCAAACCTTGAGACACTAAGGACATACGCTTGTAAAGGACTGAGTCATTTTAAGATGCGTGAAGGTGGTGATGAAGCAAGTTTCTTAAATTGCAATTTATCAGATGACTCTCTCGCCTTTTGTGTTTCCCACTTCACTAATGTGATGCATTTAGATCTGAGATTAAATAATTTCACAATTCTTCCAGAATGCATCAAAGAATGTCACAAATTGGAATATCTTTTGTTGGATGATTGCATTAAACTTGAGCATATTGGAGGGATGCCACCAAACTTGGGTCAATTTAGTGCCTTATGTTGCTCATCATTGACTGAGTCATCCAAAAGAAAAGTATTCAAGAAGGTATCTTTCGCTCCCTCCCCTTAGCTCTCCTTCTATAATTATATTCTTTTATTACTTACATCTTACTTAGCTTTTCTTTTTTGGCAATACACAATTGGCAGGCATTAAACATTCAACCTGGGAAAAGAAACTTCATTTTGCCAGGAAAACAACTTCCAAAAAGGCTCCATTATTATAATCAAGGAAGTTATGTATCATTTTGGGTTCGTAATGTATTCCCATTGGCTTCTCTTTGGATTCTTTTTAAAGATCACCGGCATCATGTCTACAATTATGAATTCTTAGTGCGCATCATTGACACCAAGGTGGGTATTATCTCTTCTAGGGGAGGCTTTTACGGAAAAGAATAATGACTGATCACATATATATATATATATGATATGCAAAGCATAATTCGCAGTACTGAAATCCACTTTGAAAATAAGTGGAAGCAAGTGGAGATTTCCTTTGAGAGCGAAGCAACGGAAATCTATTTTGGAGTTCATGTATACAATCCACAAAGTAACTTAGAAAATATTCAATTCATGGACCCTAGAAGATACATTATCGTTACCAACGTGTTGCAAAAAATACAAGAACAAGAAGATTGGAAAGATGTCGAAGAAGATATGAATTTGGATTCAAACTCAACAAAATATGCAGAGTCACTTGACAATCCCATGCATTACCAAGGTGTTTTTTTTGCCTTATCTGCCTTTTTATGCTACCATTGACATTCTTATTTTTATCGCTTGCGACTCTATTATTTCATCATCGACTTATTTTTTTCTATTTTCTTTTATTTTATTCTAATTTTTTTTTGGAAGAACTAAAAGAATCTATCTATATGTAAGTCGTATAGTTTCACTTGATTTTTTTACTGAAGTGAAGTTTACGTAGTTATCGATCTTTTATTAAGTCCTGTAGTTTCACATAATTTTTAATGAGGTTAATGTAATTTTTTTCCTTTTATCAGACATTTGATACTACAGGAATTTTTGGGAGATTACTTGTTCTTATTAATAAGAGACTCCAAAAACTTATGGAAAAACATTTTTTTTTCATTTTTTCATTAATTACTGTATCAATATAAGTTATTCAAAATCCAATAGCTATCCAAGTGGGCCTAACCCATTATCTACGTGAGAGAGATAGAGGTACATTTTTGAAAAATAATTTTCATTCTTAACATATTCATTAACTAATTTTAGATGGGAACAAATATTTAACTAATTTTAACCGATATTTTAATTTACATAATATAGTTAAGAACCCAAAACATAAAAACATAACAGCCAACCAAATCGCCGGTCAAGTTAAAGCATCAACCGAATTGAAGTAAAAAAGGATATCACCACTAATTTTCAGGAGCATGCGTGAGACCATGGCAACAAACGAAGGTGAAGATGATATTTTCAACATAATATTTATTTAAACATTTATATTTGCTAAAAATAATATTTTATATAACTTATAATAATTATAATACATATATTTTCAAACTTTCTAATATGTTATAGAATTAATTAATTTTGATGATTATTATAATTAAATTTCATAATTTAAAATTTTTAACACATTTTTATTCATCATCATTTATTGCTAGTGTGAGAGACTAGAGGATTTTACTCTATAGTTTATTATTACTATTAATTAATATTGCTACGATTGTGGCCTTCAAAATTTGAGTTTTGTTCTATATTTTTAACATTATTTCTATTTTCATGGACAGAGAGAGATATTATGGAGAAGCTTCGACCTTACTGGGATTTACAAAATTTGAAAGTTGATGGTCATTCTTATAACAACTTGATTGAATTGCACCAAATTAATTGCAAAAACTGTTGGAGAATTCCTGCCCTTGGGCAACTACCTGCTCTGAGGACCTTAACTATTAAAGGATTAGAAAGTGTGGTGGCTATCGGTTATGAGTTTTTCCATGGAGATGATTCTACATCACTTGTACCATTTCCATCCATTGAAAGTCTTCATTTTGAAAATATGATCTCATGGGAAGAATGGAATTCAATAGATGTGGATGCTTTCGCTAAGCTCCGCACTCTTCGCTTTCATGATTGTCCCAAACTAATTGGAAATTTACCTCGTCAACTTCTTTCTTTAAAGAATCTGAAGATTAAAAGATGTCCACTGCTTGCTTCTTCTATCTCGAAGTGCTCATATTTTCATGAGTTAGTTATCATTAAAAGTCCAAATGTAGTGTTGCAAGAGCAAGAATTGCCACGTTTCCTACGCCGTCTAACAATTTCAGGGACAAAAATGTCGACACCTCTATTTAAAAAGAAGCATGTTAAAGATTTAATTGTTCAGGAATGTCCTGATGCAATGCCACTTGCAGTGATTCATATGCCACATTTAGTGAATGGGCTAACTATAGCAGATTGCAAGAATCTCAAGTTTGATTTGGTTTCAAAGGCACCTCTTCGTCATCTCCGAAGGATTTCCATTTATAATTGCAAGTTTCTGAAGTCCTTGTTTGATGATATGAAACGTCTTCTCCCAATTTTAAAAGAGCTATTTATAAAAGGATGTCCAGAACTTGAGCCATTGTCAATAACCTTACCGTCAAGTTTACAACAACTTGAGATACGAGAGTGTGACAAGTTATTATCATGTCTTACAGAATTGTATCACCTTCCAACTATCACTCAGCTTGGCATCTATTTTCCAAATGCGGAATGGCATTGCAAAGGGCTTCAACATCTAACCTCTCAAGAACTACAAATTTTGGATTCTCCCAGCATTGAGAAAATAGAAGGAGAAATTATGCCTCCTTATCTACAAAGGCTCCACCTTTGTGAATATGGGTTTCTCTTAGAACAATGCCGGCACAATGATAAGGGTATTCGGCCCAAAATCTCCTACTCTTTCAGGTAGCATTGATATGATTCCTTATTCCAATTATTAGTTTAATACTACCCTTCGTCCTTGGGTTCAACTGGCGTGGGGTCGGTCTTCCTCACCATTAGGGAGGGGGTTCGATCCCTGCGTTGGTCAAGGCGCTGGGGGAGGCATCCTAGGGGTCTAGGTAAGCGTGGTAATTTGGGCGGGTAAAAAGAGCGCCGTATCCCCGGTGAATCTTTGGACTCCAAGCGCCCTACTCTTGGACTGTGGGTGAGCCCAACCCCTTTCCTAAAATTTTTTTAGCAAAAAAAAAAAAAAAAAATTATTAGTTTAATACTCCCTTTGGTACATTTTTATAAGCAACAGCTACTGAGGACACCTAAATTAAATTGTTGTTTAAGATTAGTTAAAAATAATAAGTATATCCCCCCCCCCCCCCAACAACAAAAAAAATATACCTTTATTTATAAAGATGGTGAATGAGAGAGAATGACTGGTGGGTAAAAATGGAAAAAGTGCATTAGATTTTTTGGCAATTACAAATTGTTGCTTATATTACCAAACCTAAGGGACAAAATGTTGCTTATAAAATATGGTAAAAAAATGAAAAAATGTTGCTTATAAAAAGAACAGATGGAGTATTATTACATTTTGCTTATTGCATGCTTCCATGTAAAATGTACCTTAGTATTTAATTATATGATGTGCTGAATTAATCTGCTGAAATTATTTCTCCCTTATGTGCAAAGTGTATACAGATTCATTTGAGTGAAAGTGTGAAATAAACTTCCAAGTCTCTATTTCTTATTTTTAGTACTTTTTGTTACTCTCAACCTCTAAAAGCATGCATTTCTCTTATTTCTGGAAATCTCTCCCTATTTAATTGTTCAATGATTTACTTTAAATGCTTTCATTTAATTGTTCTTTTCTTCCAAGCCAATAAGTTACTTTTATTCAAGTACTTTTTTTGAAGAGTGAGTATACTTATTATTCCCAGATACATAATTCAAAAGTCTATCTAAGTTATTGCATAAATCATCATGTGATTACATTAATCATATTTGAATTAGTACAACTATTAACTCTCAAACTCAAAGCTATTTATTTTTTGCAGTTACTGGGAAATTGGCACATCCTCTAAAGAGGAAGACATGAATGATACAACACTTCAGGTATTTCTAGCTAAGAGCGAAAATAGCCACCCCGAAAATAATAATAATAATAATAATAACTTTGTTTGAAATGATTTTGTATCTGCATCATTGAGTTAAGGTGAGTGGTTACAAACACTACTTGCTAAAAAAAGTTTAATAAGGCCTTATTTAATATGTTTATCTTTCTTTCTCTTTTATGCCTTCTATTTTTCATGTTTTCTAGTTTTGTATCTGTTAAGACTTTTACTTCTATTGTTTAAGTTGTATTCATTTTTTTTTTTTTGGGTTGTGATGTCATGGCATTAGAAGTTTAGGTGTAAGAAAGTCTACTTCTATTGTTTTGCATTTGTTTGTAGTAATATTTGATGTAAGCATGGTATTCCCTCGCCATAAGTAAGGGCTATCAGTAAAATTTGGAGGTGCTGTCCTCTTTTCTTCCAAAAAAAAAAAACATAGAGGCTTTTTTATTATTATTATTATTATTATTATTATTATTATTATTATTATTATATATATATATAAATATATATAACTTTGTTAACATGATTCCTTAACGGTTTGGAGATAGTAGGAGAAATAGTAACCCGTCCATCATTATTTGAATACATGATGAAGTGGTTTGAATTAAAATGTATGATGAAGTTGTAATTTAACATATTGATTTGTTTTCTTTGATGCATACATTTAGGGACTTTTCTATCATCTATTCAGAAAAAGAAAACGACAAGTCAAGAAGTCTTTGACAAAAAGAAAACGACAAGTCAAGAAGCCTTAATTGACAATTAGTCGACATGCACTAATGACAACTCAAGGTGCAACATTTGAGAAATTAGGGCATAACAAGTCATGGTGCTACCAATAACAAATCAAGACACCTAAATGGACAAGTCAGTGCCACTAATGAAAAGTAAGGGTATATTCTTCTTTTTACATTTCAAACAAATCCTTGAAATTTCGTATCATTTTGATGATTTCATGGAACTTGATAGGAATAATTTGTCTTTTTTGGGAGTCTGGGACCTCAATGTAATTTTTGCTAAATATATCAATACATATTTTTGTAAATAACATAAATTAGTTATATGGCTCACCTGGAGCAATTGGAAATTTCATTTTTCAAATTGAGCTCAACTTATGCGTAGTGGTAACTTTCAATATAAAATTAATGTATCCAACTCAAACCATTCCTCACTCGAAATTAATACATTCACTTTCTCAATTCTTTTGTTTTTGACGTTTGACGTGAAAATTCATAATGTACCTATCCTACTCTTACGAACAACATAAATGTTTAATATTTTCTATTTTATGAGAATGAATAAAAATCTTTTCATTATAATATCAACTAACAGATCCTCCAAATTCCCTAAATGTGGAAAAATTTTAAAATTGTAAACTAGGGAGGATTATTTATTTATTTATTTTTTTTTTTTTTTTTGGGGGGGGGGGGGGGGGTGTTTATCTGAACATCTTCTATCTCCTAGACCTCCTTCCTTTACACAAAACTTATACATTCCAAGGAATAATTAATGATTTTACCAATTACATTTTCCGTTATTGATATGTAACACTTTTATGTTATTTAAAATAGGACATAATTGAGGAATTAATCTTAATATTAAATATAAGACATATCTCCCAAATTTCTAATTTCCCCCAATTACCCCTATAATTAAACACAAAAATAATTAATGCTAAAATAATGAGCATCAAATGAGTGGACTGTGGATGCAGCCATTTACTTTACTTCACCACATGTTAATTGTTTTAGAAATGTTTATTTATTTGATTAATTTTGGTTCGCCAATAATTTGTTCAAGTTGATTTGATTGGGCGAGTTGGTTTTTTGATTGGGGCATGGTTTCGATGGATTTTTGCATAAAGTTTTTGTTGTCATTCTTTCGTCCATTGATTGAAGCGTGGTTTTTTATGATTGTTTCAGTTTCAATATTCATGGTGTTGTTGAACCCAGAAAACGCGATTCTTTTTTTGCTGTTTATGCTTTGCCTCTTTTTGTTATTTCTTAATCATATTCAAAATGGGTTAGGGGGTAAACTATTAGCGGTTTGTAATTCTCTCTGTTAATTTTGAGAGTGTAATGCATATAAAAGTAGATAAAAACACTTCATGTTATTGCGTTAATGACTTTCTTTGAGGCAATGCTACGTGCTTTTCATGAAATGTAACATCTTTTCCTTCTCACTTGGAGTAATTGTAAATTAGCAGTCAATTAGAGTAAAACTGAATGTTAGTCTACTTGAAGGAATGACTATTTATCTTTATTTTCTTATATTTTGTTTTGATTCTACTTCCATAATGTGGCTACTATACTTCGCTGGCTAGTAATTTTGTATATTTGGCAATTAGCATGCACGAACTCATACAACTGTTCACAATTCCCATCACAAAAAGCAACATATCAAGAAAGCTTCTCATGGACCCCCTCCTACTGAAGGAGATCACCGTCCAAGTGAAGATGAGGACTCTGAGCTGAGAAAGGTTACCTTGGATGGCATACCGAAGTTGCACAAGGAAGTCTTAGACACTAATACTGACACAGACAGTGATAGCAGTGATCATATTGAGTATATCGATGTGGAGAATTTGAATAATCCTGTTGTACTAGCTGAACCAGCACCTTTGGTATATACTTCAATTAGAGCTTGAAATTGTGGATTTATCACTCTGGGTTTCTTCTGTAGAATTCTGTCTGTTCTGTTCAATTATTTTCTGTTTGGATGTTGGTTTGTTCACATACACAGATCTATGGACCATCTATTTAGATATTTCATGGTTAAGACGATAGATTAGCAATGTTATTGAGAAAATTGGGAGAGCAGAAAGTTCAGAGGAAAGGAGTAAGAGACCAAACTCAATATATGATTGAAATATTCAAAAATGGTGTGTGCATAAAAGTGATCCTGCAACCTCTAATTAATACTGGTCCTAATACCTTTTCTTTTGGCTTCACTATGGATAACTTTTCTCTTACAAGACTGGCCTTAATTTGTCACCTCTAAACAAGATACTCAAGAAGTAACTCTTGTCTTCATGTACAAAATTTTCCTAAATCCTTAATACCTGATAGCAAAACTAAATAAGAATGTACTATATAATATTTTGGCCTTCTTTTTCTACGTTTTCTTTGACTCTCTTCTATGTTTACTCTCTTGGGGACCACTTGTTGGGGAAATGTGTTAGCACACCATTTGCAAAGAACCAAATCATGTTTCAGCATGCTGTAATTGATTCCATTAACCATCCTATCTCTTGGATCTCTGTTTGAAATGTCGTGAGAAAGAGGAAGCTAAAAGATTAATGTATCAATGATTTCTGTTGCTATATATGCAGATGTAATTTATTTTCTATTGAGAAGTACGATGTGAAGTTCATTCCTACTTATTGGTTGATATTTAGTGACGTACGGAATAGAATCTATCTATTTATATAGTTTGTTTGTATCCATTTTGAATTTTGAGGTTCACAAATATTGGGGATGAAGACAAACTCCTTACCTTATTTCAGCCCCGGTACTTTCTTTTGTTTTATAATATTATGATGCAGAGCTTAGCTAGAAGATAAAGGAACATTACAAAGCTACCTATAGATAACTAACTGTCTCATCTTTAGAACAAATTTAGAGAATAATCCTAACAGACTACAATAAGACTCCTAACAGTCTCTCTTACTTCATAAGAATAATTCAAGGTTTCTCAAGAATCATGTAAGGTTTCAAAAATAAAAAATGCCAAAAAAGAAAAGAAAAGAAAGGATCAACGATCATGTCAATAAATAGTAAAGTAGTGGTGCTCACACGTTTTACTTTTAACAATATATTGATGATTTGGATTACTTCATTTTGAAATAGGGCATAATTGATGTGGCAGAGCACACTCAGTAGTTGCCAAGTAGTCAAGTCAAGGATTTGTTAGGCTTGATAAAAAGTGCAGAAAGAAGTAAGATGCCTCTCTGAAGCACTTAACAATTTTCCCCTCATCTCCATATTTACAGTTCAATGGCTTGTTACCTTTTGCTGAGAAATGTTAGTTCTTGTGGCAGACATCCATCTTTTAAATCAAGCCACAGTTCATGCAATTGGAGACCTTGAAAAGGTTGTATCCCAGAAGAAAGCATTGCAAGGAGAAATTAACTTGTTGGAGATGAGGTTGGTAGAAACTGATGCACGGATTAAAGTTGCCACCCAGGAGAATATACGTGTGGAATACCTGGAAAACCATTTAGAGGCGCTGCGTATTGAGATGACTCGCAAGGGAATTACTGAAGGAAAAGGCACTGAATTGCATGATTCACAGCACTCTTTGACTCAGAATGATACAATTCACTCCCTTACTGAGGAGCTTAGCTCATTAAGAGCAGAAAATGCCTCTCTAAAGAATGCCATCGAATCATTGAAAAAGCTTAATAATGTGAGGAATACAGGTGAACGTTTAGTAATGTTGGAAAAGGAGCGCACAACTTTGGAATCTGCTGTAAAAGACTTGGAAGCAAAATTGTCAATTTCTCTGGAAGATGTATCAAAACTATCTACCTTAAGAGTTAAATTCAATAATTTATCAGAAAAAGTTGAAAATTTGCAATTGTTTCTTGATAAGGCAACAAAACAAGCTGATCAAGCCACAATAGTTTTGCAAGAAAATCAGGACTTGCAAAGAAAGGTTGATAAATTGGAACAATCCCTTGAAGAAGCTAATATTTATAAGCTGTCATCAGATAAATTACAAAAATAATATGAACTAATGCAACAAAAGATAAAGCTATTGGAAGACCATATTCAAAAGTCCAACGAAGAGCTACAGTCTTATGTTCAGTTGTATCATGATTTTTTTTTTTTTTTTTTTTTTTTTTTTTTTTTTTTTGGGAACAATAGTTGTATCATGATTCAGTGATGGAATTTCAAGACACAGTTAATACTCTAAAAGAAGAAAGCAAGAGAAGAGCACTAGATGAACCAGTGGAACATATGCCATTGGAATTTTGGAGTCGGTTATTGCTTAAAATTGATTGTTGGTCGCTTGAAAAGAAAATTTCAACAGATGATGCTGTTATTGAGAGAGAAGGTGTGGGAGAGAAATAGGGGTATTCGGGATACGTACATGGCTTGCAAAGAGCAGAGTGAACAGGAGGTAAACTTTTGCATTTCTTGGCTTACATCTTCTGCAACAAGGTAGTATTTTTTAAATAGTAAATTGTAGTATATGCATCTTCCCTTGTCTCATGCATACCTTATTTTCTTCTTTAGTTCAGGATTATATGTGATTCAGATTGCAGTAGAGATGGCACCAATAGCTAAGGTGAACTCATCAACTTTCTTTTTGTTTTTCTCAATAGAATTTTCCGTTAGTAAAAAACATGTCGAGCTGTAAAATATATTCCATCAATCCTATACAAAAAGGACTGCTGATCAATTGGAAAATCAGTTGAAGAAGCTAATGGATTCTGATATTGCAAGGACTCCGGGAAGGGATGTTTCATTTTTCTCCGACAGTTTTCCAATGAAAAAGTTATTAAATATCCCTTCAACTCAGATGTAACGGATGCATGAGGTCTCTGTTGTCTGATTGTTAGACTGGATCTTTTAAATTTATCCTAGGATGTTATTCTCTGCTTTCAGTTACAATATTTTTTTCACATTTACTCATAATTATGTTAGGTTTTTTTGCCACAGGTTGGCGGTTTGGGGGATATTGTCTGTGGTCTCAGTAAAGCTTTGCAGAAGAAAGGACACCTAATTGAGAAAAGATCTGGACATATGATCCCTAAAGAAAACGCATCTCCTTACTTGGAAGTATCCATGTATCCGAAAGTTACTTCAAATAGTCCAATAGCTGTGATAATCAACTGGTTCATGTGTGTTCGGATGAGAGTCATACCTTTTGGAGCTCGAACCTCAGAGGAAGTAGAAGCTCGGAGAACCAGAGAGAGAGAGAGTGATTCGGGAAGGAGACCACGCCGTTCCTCCTCCGTCATCGCCATCTCACCACCGTCGACCGCTTTCTCCACACCACACCTCCAGTTTCCGACGACTCTCTTGGGTCGAGACTGAGATGCGAGTTTGAGAGTGAAAGCACCGCGGACATGGAAGGAAGTTCAGAGCTCAGAGTCGCTTGAACCACACCGTAACTTCACTTCTCTCCCTCACCGTCGCGCTCTAATTTCATATTGGTGTTTTATATTGTTAATGTAAATAATTAATTAGTTTGTTATATTTACTTGTACATTTAGTTAGTTTGTTGTAACTGTGTATACACTCATTTGTGCATAGGGAGTGAACTACTTTATCTATATAAGGACTTGTACCCACAGGAAATATTCAATCAATAATATTCAGATTTTATTTTCTCTTCTTGCTTCAGTAATATGGTACCAGAGCTATGAGTCTTTGACCAAGTCTGATTTTTTTTCTACACAGTTTTTTCTTTAATTCACTTTTCAGTGCTTTTTCACTTCCGTATCACTTTCTCTCACTTTTCAGTGCTTTTTCACTTCCGTATCACTTTCTCTCTCTTATCCTCGACACTTCCGCCAACTCGAGGTTCCCAATTTCTTTCGCCGGCTTGAACCCTAACCGAAGCCGTCGTCTCGATCTCGCCTCGATTTCACCGATCAATCATGGAGTCTACGCACTGCTCCTTCCTCGTCTTCACTCGCCGTAGTGGTGGTGCTGGTTCAACCACCGATTTATCTCGATTCCGCTCGCAAACGTCGGTAGTCCCTTCTACCTACATCCAAATGAGAATCCTTTCTCGATTCTTGTTTCTCCGTATTGTCTCGGTCCGAATTACCACTCTTGGCGCGAGCTATGAAGATGGCGCTCATGTCCAAGAACAAGAACAAATTTCTCGATCTTTCCTTTCCTATTCCTGGAGCTTCCGATCCTCTTTATCCGGTTGGGAACGGTGCAACATGATGGTGCTTTCTTGGATTACTCGGTCCTTGTCTCCAACGCTTGCTCGAGTATTTCTACGGATTGATCGAGCCTGTGATGTGTGGCAAGATTTGCAAGACCGCTTCTCTCGAATGACATTTTTCGCCTCCGATCTGCTGGAAGAAATACAAGGTTTGAAACAAGGCGACCTCCTCACCGTGAGTGATTACTTTACCAAGCTTAAAATTCTTTGGGATGAATTTTTGATCCTACGTCCCGTGATTGCTTGTACCGTAATCCTCGTTGCCATTGTGGTGCTACTGATGTTTATAAGAAACATGTTGACCAAGATTATGTCATACGTTTTTTGAAAGGCTTAAGCAATCGTTTTTCTGCTGTTAAGTCTCAAATAATGCTAATTGATCCTTTACCAAACATAAACCGTGTGTTTTCTTTGGTTACTCAACAAGAGAGAGAGCTTGGTTTTCCAACTCAGGATGTTACTACTCTGTTTAATAAGGCTGCTATTTCACGTTCTAATCCTCAGAATCAGAACCATTACAAGCCTACTTTGTCTAATTTGGGTAAACAGTGTACCTATTGTGGTAAACCTAGACATACAGAAGCTACGTGCTATAGGAAGCATGGCTTTCCCCCTGGTTTTAAGTTTAGAAATGCCTCTGTCAATGCTTCTGTTATTGCTGACTCTGTTGATGCTCATGTTTTCGCTTGGTAAAAGTCCTCTTATGCCTGGTAAGGTTGAAAATCAAGCATATAGCTTCACCCCGATCAATATCGCAAGTTGCTAGCTTTAGTTCAAGCTGATCAATCTTTCTCACAACCCTACGCATCGGTTAATCAAGTTTACGCCTCTGGTAAGCCTCTTTCCTTTTCTTTGTTCATTCTTTTTCCGACTCTGGATCCTAGATTCGGGAGCAAGCGCTCATGTTTGTTCCAATTATGCTTTGTTTACATCTGTTAAAACAATTTCCCTATCTCGTTAACTTACCAGATGGCACAAGAGTTCTTGCTACTTCTAGTGGGACTATTCATTTTTCAGATATCTTCTTTATTCATAATGTCCTATATGTTCCTAAATTCTGTTTTAATCTCATATCTGTCTCCCAATTAACTCAGTGCTTTCCTTGTACTGTTTTATTTCAGACTTCTCATTGCCTAATTCAACTTTGTTTTCAAAGAGGATGATTGGTTGGTGATGTGTATGAAGGCCTTTATATCTTGCAACATCATGCAACTTCTCCATCACCCTTCATTGGTAACGTCTCCACCAATTCAGCCACAACTCCTGCCTTTGATCTTTGGCATTTTAGATTAGGACACCTTAGTACATCTACATTGTATTCCATCCATAAACAACATCCTTACATTTCATATAATTCTTCTTTTTCTTGTTGTGACGTATGCCACTTTGCTAAGCAACGAAAGTTGCCTTTTCATGTAAGCACTACAAAAACTAATAAACTCTTTGGTTTGGTTCATATGGACATTTGGGGTCCCTATCATTTACCTTCTGTACATGGCCATAAGTATTTTCTTACTGTTGTTGATGATTTTTCCAGATATACATGGATTTACCTTCTTAAAAATAAATCGAAGTTAGATCACATGTTCATTCCTTTGTTCATATGGTCTCTACACAATTTGCTATTTTGTGCAAATAATCCGAACCGATAATGGTGCTTGAGTTTATCATGGATGATTTTTATAAACAACATGGTATACTTCATCAAACAAGTTGTGTAGAGACCCCGAACAAAATAGTAAAGTTGAAAGGAAACATCAACACATTTTAAATGTTACAAGGGCTTTATTGTTTCAAGCTCATGTACCCAAAGTTTATTGGTCATATGCGATTTCTCATGCCATTTACCTTATTAATCGTTTACCTACTCCTATTTTGAACCATAAATCCCCTTTTGAAATTTTATTTAAAAAATGTCCAGATTTAACAAATCTTAGAGTTTTTGGTTGTCTTTGTTTTACTTCAACTTTAACTCAAAAGCGTACTAAGCTTGATCCTAGGGCTCATAAATGCATTTTCCTTGGTTTCCAACATGGTACTAAGGGTTTTATTACTTTGAATCTGCATACTCGTCACATTCTAGTTTCTAGGAATGTCCATTTTTATGAATCCATTTTTCCTTTTTGTAGTCTTTGAAACTCCTTCCCTTCCAAATTCTATTCCTTTACCTCAAGAATTACCTTCTTTAGACTTTCCTATCTCTTCTCCTAGTACCTCGGATACCTCTGTTTTCGCCCTTCCCGCAGATCCTTCTAATTCCATTTGTTCTTCCCCTTCACCTCCTTTACCATTACCTAGAAGATCTACTAGGTCCAGTGCAGCTACCTTCTTATTTGCATGATTACCATTTTGCTCTTCAATACACATCAACTATTCCGGACTCTTTGGAACAAGGTAGTTATCATCCTCTCTCTCGTGTTCTTTCTTATACTAACCTTTCTCCTTCTCGTCGGCATTATACTTTGTCTATTTCTCTTGATAACATTCCCAAAACTTATTCCCAAGCTATTAAGCATGAGGGTTGGAAAAATGCTATAGATGCTTGAACTTAATGCTTTACAACAAAATCATACATGGGTGTTGACCGATTTACCTCTGGAAAACGACCTATTGGGTGTAAGTGGGTTTTTGCTAAGAAATATAATTCGGATGGTACTTTGAATCGGTACAAAGGTCGTTTAGTAGCAAGAGGGTATACTCAAATTGAAGGGATTGATTACAATGATACTTTTTTCTCCCGTTGCCAAGCTTACTCTTTGTTAGATTGTTGCTTGCTCTTGCGCCTCTCATAATTGGCATTTGAAACAACTAGATGTTAATAATGCTTTTCTCCATGGGGATCTTGATGAAGAGGTTTATATGCTACCTCCTCCGGGTTTAGTTGTTTCTTCTCCTACTCAAGTTTGTAAATTGCAACGGTCTCTTTATGGCCCTAAGCAAGCAAGTAGACAATGGTTTTTTAAGCTTTCTAAGGCTCTTATTTCTTGTGGATATGTTTCTTCTGCTGCTGATCATTCTTTATTCATCAAAAGCACAGATCATTCATTCTTGTTTTGCTTGTTTATGTGGATGACATTATACTTAGTGGTACCGATTTGGATGAGATTAATACTATCAAGTCTTTTTCGGATTCTTGTTTCAAAATTAAGGATTTGGGTAATGCTAAATATTTTCTTGGTTTGGAAATTGCTCGAAGTACTAAGGGTATTTCTCTTTGTCAACGGAAATTTGCTTTGGATATCTTGGCTGACTTTGGTTTCCTTGAGAGTAAGCCGGCTGTTACTCCTATGTCTGAAAAACTGAAATTGACTAAGGATTCTGGTGTTCCTTTAGCTGATGGTTCTAGCTATCGTACTTTGGTTGGTAGGTTACTGTACCTTGCAAACACTCGGCCTGATATTTCTTTCTCTGTTCAGCAGCTTAGTCAGTTTGTTCAGCACCCTACTAATGTTCATTTAAAGGCTGCTCATAGGGTGCTTCGATATCTCAAGGGTGCTCCTGGTCGTGGTTTATTTTTCCCTGTTTCTTCTACTCGAAATTAAATGCTTTTAGTGATTCGATTGGGCGGAGTTGCCTTGATACACGTCGTTCCATCACCGGTTTTCGTGGTTTTTGGACCAAGCACGATTACTTGGCGTTCTAAGAAACAAGAACTTGTCTCTACTTCCTCTTCTCGAGGCCGAATATCGTGCCTTAGCCTCTACTACATGTGAGCTTCGGTGGTTATCTTACCTATTACGAGATTTTGGGTTTCCTCTTACTTCTCCAAACTTCATTATATTGTGATAGTCAATCCGCTCGTCACATTGCGCAAATCCTACTTTCCATGAACGTACCAAGCACCTTGATATTGACCGTCATGTAGTTCGGGAAAAACTTCAAAATGGATTGATACATTTGCTTCCCATCAAATCTCAAGATCGGTTGGCCGACATCTTTACTAAGCCACTTGGTGCTTCATCATTTTCTACACTTTTGTCCAAGTGGGAATGATAGATCTCCATTCTCCACCTTGAGGGGGGTATTGGTGTTTTATATTGTTAATGTAAATAATTAATTAGTTTGTTATTAGTTTGTTATATTTACTTGTACATTTAGTTAGTTTGTTGTAACTGTGTATACACTCATTTGTGCATAGGGAGTGAACTACTTTATCTATATAAGGACTTGTACCCACTGGAAATATTCAATCAATAATATTCAGATTTTATTTTCTCTTCTTGCTTCAGTAATATTTCATTCCACCCTATCAGCTTTAACAGTGCCATTGCCGGCAAAATTCAGAGCTGGAGGGGGGGGGGGAGGGGGAAGCTTGGACCATCGAGCTTCAGGAAGAAAGGAGAAGACTGAACTAAAAACTCCGCTGTCGGCCATCTTTTCTTGAATTTCCCTGCGGGTTTGCTGATTCCGGCGAGGTTCTTTGATCTCAGTTTTAGAATCTTTCTACTTCTCTTCAATGGATTGTTTGATGCTTTAAGCTCTATTAACATGTAACTAGATCGTTCGAGTTTTGGTGGAATGTGACTACGATGTGTTTCAAATGGGAGTTTATCAGTTTTCAATTAGTTTTTATCATGTGTTTGGATACGTTGATTATGATTTTGTCAGGAGTAGAGCACTTAAATGGGTGGTTATTTATATATAATACATTGTTCGTGTTGAAGTACTTGGATTTTATATTGAATATATTTTTTTATGTTTTAATGAGATTATCCATCATATGTGATTATTATGGTATGTGGTTAAATTAATTGATATTGAGTGTCGTGATTGTGTTCTGATTTTGATTTAAGAGGAAGAAAATGTTTTAAAATAATTTTTAAATACACATCAACTGATTTTTAACAATTTATTTAAGAGATAACTATGAAAGTGATTGTAGAATTAGTGATTGATTAGATAAATTGGACTCAAATGCCATTACTTGAGGTTTATAATTTGACTTAAAGAAAAATTAACTCCCAAATTATTTTTGAGAAGCTAAGAAAACCATCAAATTTACTATCAGGACTCATTTAATCATATAATCCTTTTTAATACGAATATTTCTTCATTATTTTCCAAAAATACCAAAAAATATTAGAAATAACTTTATTTCCATAAATTTTAATTTGAAAAAAACCAATTCCAAAACTTTTTTCTAACCATGTTTTTAATATTCAATCTAACCTAAGGAAATCAAAATAAAAGACTCACTAATAAAAACAACAATCTCGAATTGTTTCAACTATATTATATTTTAATTCATAGTAAACTCGATCCGTGATTTGCGGGTAAAGTTTGGGTCAAATCACACACAACAATGTATAATCTGTGGGCTATAGCCACATGTACACAAGGTCCAATATATACAATCCTAACCCAATATGTACATGTACAAGTCTAAACATTGTGTTAATGAATTTCTTTTACGCAATGCTCTGTACGATTCATGGAAAGTAACATCCTTTATTCCCTCACTTAGAGTATTTGTAATTTAGTAGCCAATTATAATAAAATTGAATGTCAACCTGCTACTTAAAAGAACTAGTAGTTGATACAAACAAGCTTTTAACTATGACTTCAAAACCATTAGTTGTTGAAGTTGAAGGAAACAGTGAGGCGTTAAGAAGGCCCTTTTATATTGGCTGGTGATATACAAATGGGAGCAACACAAATACACAAGTGGCCGGAACCTATAGCAGTTGCTCTTGTAATCTTCATTTGCCAATCATCACCACTAGTTATAACCAACACTTTCAATTCTGATTAAATTAGTATTTTAATTTATCAAATGGGAAAATTATTTCAATTTTATGCATTAATATACAATTAATACTCCTCTAGTCCTAAATGTAAGGCATAATTTTGGTCAATATTTTAGTCCTAAATGTAAAACATTTTGTTTTTCATTTTATATCTTATATTTATCTTTTTTCTCTGAGCTAATTTGTCTAAATTATAAATTGATTTATTATATAATGTTATACATAAATATTTTAAAGAGATAATATCACATATGTTATAATTAAGTAATTAATTTTGCTTCATGAATTAGATAAATAAATCTTATACTAAGAACCATAGAAAATTGATTTATTATATAATGTTAATACATAAGTATTTTAAAGAGATAATATCACATATGTTATAATTAAGTAATTAATTTTGCTTCATTAATCTTTATGAATTAGATAAATAAATATTATATTAAGAACCATAAGAGTATAAAATTTATAAAAGAACATGTGTTTCATAAGTTATAAACAATACTCCATACAACAAATATAAAATTCTATATAAAGCATCACTTAAAGTTTTTATCAGGGTCAAGGCATTGCGATTAGACCAAGTAACTGTAGGTACTAGAAAGAAGTTTAGTTGTAAGAAATAAGATAGGAGGTGCCTAATAAACAGGGTAATCAATATCTATTTATACTACTATTACCCATTTTCGTGTCCTCTAACAATTATTTTAAAGAAAAATATCTATACCGTATCAATCAATCAATTTCTTTATTTATAGTATACTCGCATTAATATGACAAATTCAAGATACTATATATAGTCTTATAGTAGCCTAATGACATGGATATTATATATAGACAAATCATAAATATAATACTTAACCAAGTAATCACCTTGTTTATTACCAACCCAAATTATTCAATTAAGATACTGAAGAAAGTGGAGAACTTGAAAATGCATTAGCAGCATTAGAAGGATATAAATTACACACACACACACGAGTATTATGTAAAGTATTCACCACTACGCCGCAGCTTCCTACCATTTTTATGAATGCTCATCATTTTTAATTCCATCTTTTGTCTTGTTCCTCTTCGATCATTCATGGAAATTTCAATGATTTTTTTCTCGTCACTTTCTTATATTTACTTCCTAAACTCTTTTATCTTCCAACCACCTCACACATATTAAAAAATTTATTAAATTAATCTATTTTCACCTCACACATATTATAGGGCACATTTTGAGTAACAAATGTATTAATAATTCAGACAATTTTTTAGGCATCTTATTTTAGGAACGAAACAAAGATTTTTAAGGAACCCTCACTCAGCAAAACCAAAAATCACTTGTGCTTTTTGAGAGTTTCCTAACTAGGCTATTCTCTAGTTGATACTTGATATCATTGCGTCTATTCTCTAGTTCATTACTAATTTACATATATTTAAAAAATGAAGTTAATTATTTGTAATTAAAGGGAGTAGTTTTTTAAAACATAGTAAGTATGAGAAATAAAAAAAAAAATTAAAATATTCTGTTTAGAATTAAAAGACCCCAATTAATTTCTGCATATACAAAATTGGACACTTGGAAGGCACTAGTGCAAGGACCAACAAACTTTTTTGTCATCATCCCTGGGAGATAAGTATGATATAGAACTGCAATCTCTGGTAATGCTATGTAATTATAAGACTTAGTTGACTTTTTTTGGAGAGATTAAGGAAGCTAAATAAGTTACTTAACCATTTTATATGTTGTGTATCTTTAAATTATATATTAGTTTATTAGTCAAACTAATTAGTTTGAAAAAAATAAAAAAATAAAAAAACTTTAAAATAATTTAATTAGCTTCCTTAACATATTTAAAAAGTCAAATAAGTCTTATATTAAGACCGGAGGAGTATATAAATATACATAGTGCTCGAATTTAAAACAACCAAAGGCGCATCATCGGCTCAGTTCAATCCTAATGTTTGGGAAAATAAATTAAAAATGATTACATAAAGCTAAGATAAGATGAGTATAAAATATACGTAGTGGTGGACTGGTGATGGTGGTGAGTTGGCCTATATGCTTGGCTAAACCAATAAATTAGCTAGTTTACATAAGTAGAGCAAATCGTGCTTGTGGAATTTAACACTTTAATTAAATAATAACTAATTAATGGAAAGGAAAACTTCAATTAAATCCAACTCAAATACCCAAGTTTAAATTTAGACCTACATTTTTAACAAATTTCTTAATTAGACTAAGAAGTCTTATTGGATATTTATAAATAGAGTTAAAAGATCATAATACTCCTTTGTAGTTAAATAGACAAATTGAAGGGTAAGTATATGCTATAGAGGAGTAGATCTCCGTGCTATGAAAATTCGGGTCATTTAGTAGTAACAGTAGTGTTTTGTATGTGTTTTTGAACACTTCAACTTGAACTCATTACGCACTAACGAAAATTCTGATAGATGCTTCTTGGCTTCGACCTGTTTCCATGAGTGTAATAGCTAAAATTAAGTCAAAATTGATCATTTGTATGTGTTTTTGAAGTCTGAAATTGTCATTACTAAACAAGTCCTTGCAGACAAGAACATGGATGCATTATTGTCTCTACGATCTCTTTGTTTTTGTGACTGATGTTCTCTTGATATATTCATCACTTACCCAAAAAAATGTCAGCTATTCAAATAAAACATTTAAAATCATTTTGTTTAAAGTTTGACTGAAGAATAAAGCAATATCTATCAAGTAGGGTTGTCGTATTTATATGTGGGCCTTTCTGATTCTTTTCTTTTGCGTTTTTTTTTTTCAAAAGCCATGTGGGAGTGCATGACAAATTAAACAACACGCATGGCAACGCGGTAATGTACACACGGTGACCGTAAAAATATATTTTGAAATGGTCTCATAAGTTGCTTATGTTTGTTTATGAGACCATCTCAAAATAGTTTTTCTCCAATTAACTGAGGACTTTTCTCAAATTTCCCCGTTTCCCATTAGAATTTGATAAATGGTCTCATAAATTGCTTATGTTTTTTTCATAATCAAATGTGTAATTGGAATATTTGGATTTTTTTTTTTGGACAAATTTAAAAACACAATAAACTTAAATTAAGATGTATGAAAATGTTAATAGGGGTATGAAATACGGGCAAGCACATAATAGAATTGTGCCACTTTGCCTGATTTTATGGAAGTGGAAGTTGATTGAAAACATCCTAAAAATTGCCCATTGCCTTGCATGGGTACTCTCTTGCAAGTAGGTTGTTGGCAAAAAAAAATTCTATACGTTCGGGAAATTAATTAACCTGGGTAAAAGGCTTTGGGATCATGAGGAAACTCATTGAACACATTTATCATATCATAAGAATATGATTCACCATGCTTAAAGTTGCTCAACACTTTCGTTGAAGAAGCCACACTGATTATTTCTCAGAAAAATACTTTTACCAAAAATACAGTAAGGGTATGTTTGGGATCCAGGTAATATGACTCAAACTGACTATTTCATTTGGCGAAAAAATTTCTATATGTTTGATTCAAGAATGATGTTTAGGTTTTATCAAAAAAAAAAAAAAAAAAAAAAAAAAGGAATAATGTTTAGGATAGCTTTTATATTTAAATGCTTATGGTTTAAAGGTTAAGTTACAGTTGAAGCAACTTTTTTTTTTTTTTTTTTTTTACTCTTAGCTTTTTTCTCCTATTTGAATTCCCCAAATACTTTTCAATGTATTATTTAAATATTGTATTTGTCAAACTGACGTTTTTATAAAATTTTATTCAAATTTAAATCACATAACGTTAATTAACTTTATCCTAAAAGTCATAGGGAATAAAAGTAATTTTTTCCTAATAAAAAGATGTTAGACAAATGAATGATATTTCACCTAATTTTAGAGGTAGGTGCGTTTAAATATAAGAAAATCTTTAAACAACAAAAAACACTATGAATCTGAAGTTTTGTTTTGTAATTCCAAGACAGTGGATGGGTGGTGCGGAAATATCAACAATCACCTCAAAACTCAGATTCGTTAGAAATTCAACGGTTGTGATTCTTTGCAGTGCTGTGAGATCTCTCTTAAGCAGTTTCTAAGCCCTGCACCTCGTCTTCATCAGCCATGGCACATCGAGCACCATCCTCATCGATTTTTTAAAAATAATGCTTCAAAAAAAGCTAAGCGTAACCCTGCCAGTTCAAACCTAATGTTTAGAAAAACAAATTAAAAATAATAACATCACATCATTATACAAAAATAAAAATAACATCGCATCATGAGATGGATATACACAAATCGTAAATATAATACCTGAGAAATATTTCTTCAACTTTAATTTCTAAAGTTTAAATTAGAATATATATTAATTGAATTAGACCCCACCAAAATAATACATTGATGTATTCAACAATTCCACACCCCCGCTTCCTACCATTTTCCATCTCCAATCTTTTCACATTCCATCTTTCTTCTTTTTCTCTTCGATCATTCCTGGAAATTGGCGTGTTCAAACCGAAAAAAGTAGGTAAAACATCACATCAAAATGTTGTCCGTTCTTAAAAACATGTTTTTATCCAAAAACGGAAGGAGAATGAAAAATCATAAAACGTAAAATTGTAATACAAAACGTAGATTTTACCTTCATATATATATATAAAAAAATTCAAGAAAAGTAAGGACCCGCCATCATCCATACATATACTGATCAATACAATATCAATCAAAATATCCAACATTGTCATCAAATATCATTCAAACAAAGGCAAACCACCTCAATACAATTCAAAATTCAAATCTAATTTAAATTCAGTATCACTCATTATCTAAAAGGCCAAATAAAACGTAAAAACACATTTTCTACGTTGTAAAAACGCTTTTGAATACCATGGTCCAATCTCGGGCATTTGTCTGGAAGGCCAAATAACTATTATTTTTATACGCTTAAAGATACATTTGGTCCCTTTATGTTTTATCTCTAGTATCATTTTAGTCCATTAAATTTGTAAAGTGCATGTTTGGTCCCTTAATGTTAACACCGTCAGTCTGACTTAACGGAAAATACAAACTCAACAGTTTTAAATGATGACTGTACAATTAAATGCTGACCAAGCATGGCTTTATGTTAGTATTTTAATAAATTAATATTTTAAATCCTATTAATTGATGACTTTACATTCCAATTGTCAGGGTGGAGTTGTTTTCTCCAACATTGTGACAACAGTGTCGCCAACCTATGCCCAAGAGGTGCGATATGCAGATGTATGGTTTTGTACTCTCATTTGTGGATTATTAATAACCAGTTCGTAGTTCTGAAGAGTAGTATATAGAATATTTTTACTATGAGATCAGATATCCACAAGCCTAACCGACAAAATCCTAAATTTCCAATAACTAACCATAAGTACTCAATTTTAAACACATCATAAATCTTTATAATAATTTCAATTACATTCCATATTGCTCTGGAAAATCCTGAGATTTATTTTTTTCAAATAGAATTGAGTTCAACAAATTAAAAATAATAACATCACATCATTATACAAAAAATAAAAATAGCATCGCATCATGAGATGGATATACACAAATCGTAAATATAATACCTGAGAAATATTTCTTCAACTTTAATTTCTAAAGATTAAATTAGCATATATATTAATTGAATTAGACCCCACCATAATAATACATTGATGGATTCAACAATTCCACACCCCCGCTTCCTACCATTTTCATGAATGCCCGTCATTTTCCATCTCCAATCTTCTTAAATTTCATCTTTCGTCTTTTTTCTCTTCGATCATTCCTAGAAATTTCTCAAACTATTTCTCATCACTTCATGAAATTATTTTATTTGTCATCATCCTTTGACGGGGATAGATATAGTATGAAACCACATTCTTCCGGCAACTGCTGCATCATATATATATATATATATATATAGGGACACACACACACACTCAAGGGTGGAACTAGGGGCTAGGGTGGCCCCCACCCTCTAAAATTACAGAATAAACCCAAATATTTAGGGAATTATATTTCAACCTCATAAAAATTTCAATATTTTCTTTTTAGTCCCTATTAAAAGTTTCGTAGAGGCACTAAAATGAAAATATTAAAATATTTATGAGGCTGAAATGTAATTTTATGAACACCTGAATGCTATTTTATAATTTTAACCTCCATAGTTACAATTCCTGACTCAACCTGCACACACATATACATATATAAAATATATATGTTGTGATGTTATTATTATTTTTTTGGTATAATGATGTGATGTTATTTTTAATTTGTTTTCCTAAACATTAGGTTTGAACGCCAGGTTATACTTTAGCTTTTTTGAAGCATTATGCCATTATATATACAAAATTGGCGGACCCGGGGAATTTTAATGATGGGGGCGAAAATCAAAAATATTATATCATAAATAAAAGTATTTGAAATACAATATAGATGTAATTAAAATAAGCACGATGGATTTCATCTTGTTGATTTATAAGATATTTCCACATTGAATGGCATAGTGCGGGATCTCTTTTCAACGAAGAGAGATTAACTTCCTTAACAACCTCTTTTATTTCAATTCTAAGAGACTTTAAAGAACGAGTCTTATTATTTGATAATTCAATATTAGGAGTAAATGAGGATAAAGACTTAGTGATCTTTCTCTTAAAATAAGTATCAATAGTGATAGCACTTTTCCCATAATAAACACCTAATCACCTACAAAAGGCGTGAACCCCTCCCCTCTTACTGTACTGCACTCGTAGTAACCCCTGTTTTCACAGTCCAAAATCAGAGTTAGACTTAAAAAAAAAAAAAAAAAAAAAAAAAAATCAAACAAACACGCCCTTAACAGGCTGACACACACAACACTCAACGTAGATCAATGAGGGGACGATATAATATGAATTCGTGGATAATGCCGAGAAGGCGTTGAGACTTGAGAGGGAGAAAGGAGGTCGCGGTGCACTGCAGTCAATGGCGGCGGGAGCAATAGAAGAAAGAGCCCGATCGATCATATACAATATTTTATATATCTAATTTTTTTTTATTTGTTTAAAAAAAATTTAGGGGGGGCGGGGGCCACCCCTCGCCCCCACATCGGTCCGTCCTTATATATATATATATACTAACCCGCTCAGTTCAAACCTAATGTTTAGGAAAACAAATTAAAAATAATAACATCACATCAAAATGTTGTCTAATCTCGAGTATTTGTCTGGAATGACAAATAACTATTATTTTTAATACATTATTAATATCATAGTGTCAAGAAAGGATATATACTTAATATACAACATGAAAATAAGATCTATCTAATAAGGAATGAAGGGTAAAATTGTATATTCATATAACAATCTAATAAAATAATTTATAAATAGGATAAACAATATTCTCTCTTTTATCTTATAAATAGAGTAAGAGAAGTAGTCAGGAACAACTGGGGAAAAGACAAGAAAGCCATCTACACCTTTACTCTTTGCAAGAATTTTCCAAACTTCAAAAAAAAAAAAAAAAAAAAAAAAAAAAAAAAAAAAAAGATGAAGAAGAAAAATCTTGTTCTTGAAATGAATAATGACTTGTTACATTTTTAATTCTGGGACTTACGCTCCCGCCATAGTCTCTTCAAATTAAATAAGCCCCATAATTAAGTTATTTTAATCAATAAAAGAAAGGGCTAAAGGGGAGGTTGGAGCCATGATTCCTAAGTTTCTATTTTTTTTTCCTAATATATTATATTAATATAGGTATATAGTATATATTTTAGGCTCCTAAGATTTATATAAAATTTTTATTCTACGTGTTTTAATTTTAATCCTGTTGTCCTTAAATTTGTGTACGTATATGACAAATTGACCATACTATATAGATTTAGAGTAGTAAAAGATACGAATACCCACGAATCTTAAAGATAATAATCATAATATATACCTGAAAAACATTTTTGAATTTCATGGATGCCCATTATTTCTTTTATTTCTTTTTTTTTTTAAAAAAAAAAATCCACTTTAATCAGTCATGGAAGTCTCAGCTATTGAGTGAACTCAAAATTAAAAGCAAGTTGTTGTAAAATAAAAAAGGTCAATTCATTTTCCTATTTTTTGTCGAGTGATTAACATTTTACTATTCCATAGAGGGAGTTTGAGGGCATTGGCAACTAATTTCAGAATCATGATCAGATACGGTTGATATTGAAATATGATTAGTCTCTCACATGCCATATTTGCTGCATCTGACATGTTCATCTGGCAAAAAAATTTCTATACGTTCGGGAAATTAATTAAAAATGATTAAATCTGTTGAGACAAGAAAGCCCCTAACTAAATCAGTGTTTGTTTCTTTCTGTTTGGATCTCTCCACTAGATCGCTTCGGTTGTTTGGCGTTTTTGATCGAGTTTGGTGAATCTGTCAATTCCCTGTTCTTTGTCGATCTGCTCTTGCCGAAGGAGGAAGATTCCAATCTGTAAGTTTTTCTAATTTTGGGTTTTTGTTTTCGCTCGATCTGTGTGTTGCAACGGAGGAAGGCTGTCCTTGCTTCTTCGGTTCTGATCTCGTGAGACGACGCTTTAAGGGAGGTAGCTTAAAGAGAGAATTTGCAACAGCAAAAACCATATTTACAAAGAGACAAAGCAACATTTACAACAAACTTTAAAAATTTGGATTTTCGTTTAAACTCAAGCCCTAAGCTTGCAAAGGGCATTTACAACTGAAAAAACCACATTTACAATATAAAAAGCCACATTTACAACAAACTTTAAAAACCTGGATTTTTTGCTCAAACTCAAGTCCTAAGCTTAAAGAGGGAATTTGCAACAGCAAAAGCCACATTTACAACAGAAAAAGCAACATTTACAACAAACTTTAAAAATTTGGATTTTCGTTCAAACTCAAGTCCTAAGCTTACAGAGGGCATTTACAACAGAAAAAGCCACATTTACAAGGTAAAAAGCCACATTTACAACAAACATTAAAAACCTAGATTTTCGCTCAAACTCAAGTCCTAAGCTTAAAGAGGGAATTTGTAACAGCAAAAGCCACATTTACAATAGAAAAAGCAACATTTACAACAAACTTTAAAAATTTGGATTTTTGTTCAACCTTTTAGCCACCCAACCTTCAACTGAAAAAAGGTTCAGCAATAGCGAATTCATGGGTAGATGAGTTCAACCTATAACGAAGTGGATGATTGGTAATATAGATGTTTTCTCCTCGCTAAGTTGAGCAAAATATAGGTTCGAAAAACCCAGCTATTCTCTCCTCACGTTTGCCTTGTACGATGGTTTCTTCTCTTTTCGTGTAGGCGCCAAAGCGAATAATGCGTCTGTTCACTTTTTATTTCAGACTTGTTCCTTTTTGCTTTTTAAATCGGGGTGTTTTTTGGTCTTTTCTTTTATTAATTTAATCCCAATCGGGCCCTAGGGCCTGTTCGCGGAAAATCAGATTCTTGGGGCCCTTATTGGGCTAATTGTGGTTAAATGGCCTCTACGGTGATTCTCCCATTGTTTAAAGGTCAAGTCACATTTAAAAGCAACTTTCTCTAATTTTTTTCCTTTTAGCTTTTTTCTCATATTTAAATCTTTTAAAGACCTTTTAATAAATTATTTAACTATTTTTTGTTCAAACGAACTTTTTTTTTTAATTAAAAAAAATCGATTTTAAATCACATAACGGTTTATTAACTTTTATCCCAAAAGTCATTTTTCCCCTTGCTAATCTATACGTTTAGATCTGCAAAAGAAATAATCTAATTAAAAGATGTTTTTAGACATATGAATGATATTTCACCGAATTTTATATTTTGATTGGATGGTTGGGGAGTAATAATGTATTTAAATATAAGAAAATGTTTAAACAACAAAAAACCGTATGAATATGAAGTTTCATTTTATAATTGCAAGACAATGGATGTGTGGTCCAGGAAGCTTCGTGGTGCGGAAATATCCAGGAAGCTTCGGGGTGTGGAAATGGACTTATGATGTGTTTCCATGGAAAAGACACTCGCATAATTTTATTTTATAATCACCTCAAAACTCATATTCGTTAGAAACTCAACGCTTGATTCTTTGCAGTGCTCTGATATCTCTTAAGCAGTTTCTAAGCCCTGCGCCTCATCTTCATCAACCATGGGAAATCAAGCATCATCCTCATCAACCATGGGAAGTCGAGCATCATCCTCATCGATCACTCACAAATGGACTTATGATGTGTTCCTTAGTTTCTATGGAGAAGATACTCGCTTAGGTTTCACCAGCCATCTCCATCAAGCTCTGCATCAAAGGGGAATTCGTGTCTTTCTTGATGATGAATGTATTAGGACCGGAGAAAACATCACACCTACACTTTTCGAAGCTATAGAAGAATCAAGAATAGCCGTCATTGTTTTCTCAGGAAACTATGCAAACTCAACATTTTGTTTGCGAGAACTTGCAAAGATTATTGAGTGCTTCAAGGAAGAAAGTCGGTTGATCTATCCTGTATTTTATCATGTGGATCCATCAGAACTCCGAAATCCGAGAGAAAGTTATGCAGAAGCGTTGGCTCAACTGGAGGAAAGATTCAAAGACGAAAGGCATGAGGTGGAAAAATGGAGGCTTGCTCTGTCTCAGGTTGCTGATCTCAAAGGCTGTCATCTCAAACCCAAGTATATCTCCTTACTCTTTCTCTTATTATTATAATAACAGTTAATTACAATTTCCATCTTACAACAACATGCGCATACTCTATGACGCCTTGGCTAGTTTGGTTCATTTTTAGTTGGGGTAACGATTTTTTGAAGAAATATGCTGAGGATTTCTTTCAAAACTCATCGCAAAACATGTATTTAATTTTATTTTCCTAAAAAAGAGAAACAGTAACCAAGCATGATGTATTCCTCCTTATATGTAGAGCAGCTGAATATCACTAACAAGCTGGAACACCATTAGTACACACTTAAAAGTGTACTAAAATACTTTTATTTATCTTTTAGATTATAAACTTAGTAGTATTCTAATAATTAGGATTCAATTTAAAATAATGCCACAACGCTCTCATATTTCATCTTCTACTATGTGAGGAATGACACTACATCTTATTGGGAGGAATAGGGAACGGAACCAAGTTTTTATACCTAAAATTGACATATCATAATGTTTAGTTGAGTAAAAGTGCTAACTTCTTACAAATTGGTCAGGATTTCAAATGAACAAGAGTGTATTACAAGGATCACTAATGAAGTTGCTAGGAGGGTTAACCAAGAGCCTTTACATGTTACAAATTATCCCGTTGGACTTGTACCTCGAGTGAAGGAAGTTATCTCTTATTTAGATATGTGTTCCACTGAGGAAATTAAAATGATAGGAATTTGGGGAGCTGGTGGAATAGGAAAATCAACTATTGCCAGAGCTTTATATAATTCCATTGCTGATAATTTTGAAGGCTTATGTTTTCTTTCCAATGTAAGAAAACAATCTAAAGAGCCAAATGGTTTGTCACATCTTCAAGAGACATTATTGTCTAAATTAGTCTTGGCAAAAGATCTCCATTTTTGTGATTACCATGAAGGGATACCAATAATACAACGTAGGCTCAGTCAAAAGAAGATTCTTTTGATTCTTGATGATGTTGACAAATCGGACCAACTAAAAGCACTTGCTGGAAGTTGTAATTGGTTTGGTTTTGGAAGTAGAATCATCATCACGACCAGAGATAAGCAATTATTAAAAAGTCATGGTATTGAAAGCATTTATGATGTTAAGGGATTAAATAGTGAGGAATCTCTGACGATGCTTAGTTGGAATGCCTTTAAAAAAGAAAATGTGGATTCCAACTACGTGAAGGTTTGCAATCATGCAATAGATTATTCGTGTGGCTTCCCATTAGCCTTAGAAGTGATTGGCTCTAACTTGGGTTATAAAGAAGTCAATCTTTGGAATTCTGCATTGCAACAATTTAAAAGCACACCAAATGAAAAAGTTCTGGATGCCTTGAAATTAAGCTATGATACTTTAGGGAAAGTGGAGAAACAAGTTTTCCTTGACTTGGCTTGTTTTTTCAATGGAGAGAAATTAGAAAATATCATTGATATCTTGCTATTTGTTCGTGCAATTGAACCGACATATGCTATTGATACGTTGATTGATAAATCTCTTATAAAGATTGAAGATGCCTGTGTAACAATGCACGATTTGATAGAAGATGTAGGTAAAGAGATTGTTCGACAAGAGTCACCAAATGAGCTTGGCGAACAGCGGATTATGGTTTTATCAAGATATTCTTTATGTCTTGCAGCAAGACACAGTAAGATCTTCAACATGCATGTTCACTTTTCCAAAATTTACTAATGATTTATAATATTTAAGTTTTGAAATTTATTATGTGCTTTTCATTTTGCAAGGGAACTAATAAAGTTGAAGCCATAATTCTAGACTTACCCGAAAGTATGGAAGTACAATGGAGCGGAGAGGAACTTATGAAGATGAAAAATCTCAAAATGCTTGTGATAAGAAATGCTTGCTTTTCTAAAAATCCAAAAGATCTACCAAATAGCTTAAGGTGGTTGGAATGGAAAGGATATTCTTTCAAATTTTTTCCATTGCGCCCAACCCAACTTGTCTACCTTGCCTTGTCCGGCAGTTCTTGTGAATTTCTCGAAACATGTGATAATGTGAGTATATATACAAGTACCATAGTACTTTTCTTTTTGTTTCTTTGCCTAATTCTAAAAGTAAATTGATTTTTGTTTTGTAGAAATTTCTGAATTTAAGTCGTATGAATTTAAGAAATTGCAAATTTCTATAGCAAATACCAGACTTATCTGGATCTTCTAGTCTAAAAGAATTGTGGCTTGATGGTTGCACAAATTTAACTGAAATTCATGATTCAGTTGGATGTTTAAATAAGTTGAGAGAATTGAGTGCTATGCGATGCAAAAACTTGAAGATTTTTCCTTCTCACCTTAAGTTGTCATCTCTTGAGCATCTCAACCTTTTTGGTTGTTCAAGTCTTCAGACATTTCCAGAAATATCTATCGTGATGAAAGAAATGCGAACACTTGATTTGGACAAGATAGCAATTACTGAATTACCAGCTTCAATTTGTAATCTTATTGGACTTGGAACCTTAAGCGCGGAGGGATGTCCTAATCTTAAGCAGCTACCAGCTAGCATTTGTACATTACCAAATCTTTGGGAACTAAGCACAGCAGGTTGTGAAGGACTGAGTCATTTTAAGATGCGTGAAGGCGGTGATGAAGCAAGCTTGTATTGCTCAGAAACAGCTTCGTTTCTCAAATTGCAATTTATCAGATGAACCTCTTGCCTTTTGTCTTTCCCACTTCACTAATATGAGACTTTTAGATCTGAGTTTTAATAATTTCACAATTCTTCCAGAATGCATCAAAGAATATCACAACTTGCAATATCTTAAGTTGGATCATTGCATTCAACTTGAGCATATTGGAGGGATGCCACCAAACTTGGATGAATTTAATGCCAAATGTTGCACATCATTGACTGAGTCATCCAAAAGAAAAGTATTCAAGAAGGTATCTCTCTCTCCCCTCCCCTTAGTTCTCCTTCTATAATTATATTCTTTTATTCCTTACATCTCAGTTAACAATACACAATTGGCAGGCATTAAACATTCAACCTGGGCAAACAAATTTTATTTTGCCCGGAAAAGAACTTCCAAAAGGGCTCCATTATTATCAAGAAACTTCTGTATCATTTTGGGCTCGTAATGTATTCCCAATGGCTTCTCTTTGGATTCTTTGTAAAGATCACCGGCATCATGTCTCCAATTATGAATTCTCAGTGCGCATCAATGACACCAAGGTGGATATTCCTTCTTCTATGTCGTTTTTGCTGTCAAGAGTAATGACTGATCACATATATATATGTGATATGCAAAGCATAATTCCCATTACTGAACTCCCCCTTGTAAATAAGTGGAATCAAGTGAACATTTCCGTGGGCGAAGCAAAGGTAATCTATTTTGGAGTTCATGTATACAATCTACAAAGTAACGTAGAAAATATTCAATTCATGGACCCTAGAAGATACAATATTGTTGCCAACTTGTTGCAAAAAATACAAGAATGGAAAGATGTCGAGGAAGATATGAATTTGGATTCTAATTCAGAAAAATATGTAGGGTCACTTGACAACCCCATGCATTATCAAGGTATTTTTTTTCCCTTCATCTGCCTTTTTTTGCTACCTTTGATATTCTTATTTTTGCCGCTTGTGACTTTATTATTTCATCATCCACTAATTTTTTTTCTATTTTATTTTATTTTATTCTGATTTTTTGGAAGAACTAAAAGAATATGACTATAATAGAGAGGGAATGGAAAACATAAAGGAAGCTATATGAAAGAAAAAATTATTGATATGTAACTCCTATAGTTTCACTTGATTTTTTTTAATGAAGTTTATGTAAGTTATCGATCTTTTTATCAAGTCCCTGTAGTTTCATATAATTTTTAATTAGGTTGATGTAATTTTTCTTATTAGGTCCATAAATTATTTGTTCCTTTTATCAGACATTTGAAACTACAGGAACTTTATTAAAAATAAAATGAAACTATAGACACACATTCTGTAAAACTAATTAAATTCCTAACTTAAAGACTTGTCTTTCCTGCATATAATGATTGTTGACTTGGGGCACGAGAGATAATTATTATAATAATATTAGGCCCCCAAACACCTTCATGCTAATTAACTTGTGCATATTTTACTCTCGTCTTATAGAAAAATTTCTTGTTTTAATGTTATTTGTAATATTTACCAATATATATTTTTATCATAACATAATATTACTTCGTTTAATATATATCCTCATACACACACACACAGACACATATATCTGTATATGTACACACACATATTGCATATATACACACACACATACACAATATAGTTTCAAAAAATTTTATGGAATAATTTATTTTGTTAGGAAATGATATTAGATTAGATTTTTCCGAGAAACTTTACCTACTTTTCTAAAAAAGCTAAAAGTTTATGGGTCAAAGCGCTTTTTAAAGGGAATTTTTGGGAGATTACTTGTTCTTATATAAGAGACTCCAAAAACTTATGGAAAATATTTATTTCCATTTTTCATTTTTTTCATTAATTACTGTATCAATATAAGTTATTAAACTCTAATAGCTATCCAAGTGGGCCTAACCCATTATCTACGTGAGAGAGGTAGAGGTATATTTTTGAAAAATAATTTTCATTCCTAACATATTTATTAACTAATTTTAGATGGGAAAAAAATATTTAACTAATTTTAACTGATATTTTAATTTACATAATTGAGTTATTTGTATCTTTATGAAAAAGAAATGGACAGAGTTATTTTAATTTACATAATTGAGTTATCTAGTAGAAGCATACAAATTATTCACAATTTCTCATTTACGGCAAGCTTTTACCATTTTATAGTTTCGAGTAAAATACATCTATCTTCATATTTTATCTAAATTATAGAAACCTCCATTCTATTTTAAAAATGTATATAAACCTCCACTAAAATTAACAAACATGTTATACAAACATTTCTTATAAATTTGAGATTTCATTTTTATCCACCCAACCTATTAATTGATTATTAAGTTTGACTTTAAAACTGTTGTTTTGGCCAAAAAAACCATTCTTTTAACATTTTCATAAGGAAGGGCAAGTGTAAAGGTAACCACAAGGACATCAACACACATCATACACAAAACAAAATAAAAGTTAAGAACACAAAACATAAAAACTCCATACACAAACCGGCCAAGTTAAAGCATCAAGCGAATTGAAGGAAAAAAAGGATATCACCACTAATTTTCAGGAGCACGAGTGAGACCATGACAACAAAAAAGAAGGTGAAGAGATATGCTGTTATTTAACATAATATTTATTTAAACATTTATATTTGCTAGGAATAATTTTGTATATAACTTATAATAATTATAATACATGTATTTTCAAACTTTCTAATATGTTATAGAATTAATTAATTTTGATGATTATTATAATTAAATTTCATAATTTAAATTTTTTACCACGTTTATCGAAAGCACATTTTTATTCATCATCATTTATTGCTAGTGTGAGAGACTAGAGGATTTTTCTATTTAGTTTATTATTACTATGAGTTTAATAGTTCTGCTTTTATTGCTGTAGAATTTTTTTTTCTATCACACTTACATAAAAGTGAATGAGTCCCATTGTAAAAAGAGAAGAGAGAAAATATTAGTGGGACCCACTCACTTCTATGTGAGGGTGGCAGAAAAAATATTGTTAAGCAAAAGCGAAACATTAAATTCTACTACTATTAATTAATGTTGCTACAATTATGGCCTTCAAAACTTGAGTTTTGTTCTATATTTTTAACATTATTTCTATTTTCATGAACAGAGAGAGGAGAGAGGTATTATGGAGAAGCTTCGACCTTATTGGGATTTAGAAATTTTGAAAGTTGATGGTCATTCCTACAACAACTTGATTGAATTGCACCAAATTAATTGCAAAAATTGTTGGACAATTCCTGGCCTTGGGCAACTGCCTGCTCTGAGGACCTTAACTATTGAAGGATTAGAAAGTGTGGTGGCTATTAGTTCTGAGTTTTTCCATGGAGATGATTCTACTTCACTTGTACCATTTCCATCCCTTGAAATTCTTCATTTTGAAAATATGATCTCATGGGAAGAATGGAATTCAATAGATAGGCATGCTTTCCCTAATCTCCACACTCTTCAGTTTCATGACTGTCCCAAACTAATTGGAAATTTACCTCGCCGACTTCTTTCCTTAAGGAATCTGGAAATTAAAAGATGTCCACTGCTTGCTTCTTCTATCCCAAAGTGATGGAATAGCTTTTGTTTGGACAAGTTAGTTATAACTAAAAGTCCAAATGTAGCGTTGCCCCATTCTGTAACGCGTCTAACAATTTTAGGTACACAAATGTCGGCGCCTCTATTTGAAAAGATGTATGTTGAAGATTTAATTTTTCAGGATTGTCCTGATGTAGTGCCACTTCCAATGATTCATATGCCATATTCAGTGAAAAGGCTAACTATAGTAGATTGTGAGAATCTCAAGTTTCTGAGGTCCTTGTTTGATGAAGTGAAACTTCTTCCACCAATTTTAAAAGAGCTATTTATAGAAGGATGTCCAAAACTGGAGCCATTTTCAATAACCTTACCGTCAGGTTTGCAACGACTTGAGATAAGAGAGTGTGACAAGTTAGAATTGCATCACCTTCCAACTATCACTCAGCTTTGCATCTATTTTCCATCTGCGACATGGCATTGTACAAGGCCTCGACATCTAACCTCTCAAGAACTACAAATTTGGATTCTCCCAACATTGAGAGAATAGAAGGAGAAATTATGCCTCCTTCTCTCCAAAGGCTCCACATTTGTGATTATGGATTTATCTTAGAACAATGTCGCGACAATGATGAGGATATTAGGTGCGAAAACTCCAACCATTCAGACACGGATTCAAGGTACTACTAATATGATCCCTTATTCCAATTATTAGTTTAATACTCCCTTTCGGTACATTTTTATAAGCAACAGCTGCTAAGGTCACCCAAATTAAATTGTGGTTTAAGATTAGTTAAAAATAATAAGTGTGTCGGAAATGCATTTTTTTTGTTTTTTTCAAATATACCCTTATTTATAAAGATGGTGAATGAGAGAAAATGAGTGGGGGAAAATGAGAGAGAAGGATTGGGGGATAAAAAAAGAAAAAGTGCATTAGATTTTTAGACCAACACAAATTGTTGCTCATATGTAGTACCAAACTTAAGTGACAGAATATTTCTTATAAAACTTGGCAAAAAATGAAAGAATGTTGCCTATAAAAAGAACAAGATGGAGTATTATTACATTTTGCTTATTACATGCTTCCATGTAAAATGTTCCTCAGTATTTAACTATATGATTTGTTGAATTAATCCACAAAAATTATTTCTCCCTTATGTGTAGAGTGTAGATAGATTCATTTGAGTGAAAATGTGAAATAAACTTCTAAGTCTATTTTTCTTATTTTTAGTAATTTTCTTTACTCTTAACCTTTTGAAGCGTGCCTTTTTCTTGTTTCTGGAAAATTTCTCCCTATTTAATTGTTTAATTATTTACTTTCAAATGCTTTCATTTAATTGTTCTTTTAGAACTCCCTTCCAAGCCAATAAGTTACTTTTATTCAAGTGCTTTTTTTGAAATTGGAGTACATTTATTATTCCTAGATACATCATTTAAAAGTCTATCCAAGTTACTGCACAAATCATCATGTGATTAAATTTATCATATTTGAATTAATACAACTGTCAACTTTCAAACTCAGCTGCCTAATTTTTGCAGTGACTCGGAATTGGCACATCCTTTGAAGAGACGAAGACATGAATGATACAACAATTCATGTAATTCCAGCTAAGAATGAAAACCAACCCCCAAGGCACGTGCGTCTCTCTGACATGACTCTGTATAATTTAATTAAGGTGAGTGGTTACAAACATTCTTGGCGAAAAATGTCCTTCGACACTTTAGGTACAATCATAGTCACTTATGAATTTAAGGACGATGATCAAATTTTTCAAAGGATGAATCAATATAAGTTAGACAGGTCTTTATTTTATTTTTGGGCATATCCCTTGCAATGAAGCACGAGCAACCCATTCAACCACTCAATTAGCTTCTCTTGGAATCCATCTGCAACAATGGATTTTACATAAGTTCCTTATCAAAGAGGATATTTTCTAGGATAGGCAGGTAACATCAATCTGGGGCATCGGCCTTCCCTTCTAGGCATCTTAGCAATTGTTGATTGTCTGACTCTACTATGACCTCATCCAGCTCATTTGTATAAATATATTGGCAAGCATTAAGCATTGCTATGCCTTCAGCCATGAAAGCCGATAAGGCTTGTACAATTTGTGTCTCACTGTCTAGAATGAAAACAATTGAAATCACACAAGACAAAAGCAGCTGCCACTTTTTTACTATTGCTTGAAAAAGATCAGTCCGTATTAACTTTTAGTGCATTACTTGTGGGTCCTGACAACGTTTAGTGTTTAGAGTACAGACTGGTTACCCACATTTTTAGGTCCAAACTTTCTTGACCCTGTGGTAAGTGGTAGGACATACTCCCATACCAGACTCTTTTAGCCCAATCAATCACATAAATAAAAAAAAAAAAAAAAGTGATGAACAGATTCTGACTCTTTGCGACATATTCTACAACAATCATTTATAGAAAAAGAAGGGATCTTTTATTAGTCTCTTTATATGGGACTTTTAGCTTCCAAATATGACTTCATATATTGAAAGTTCTAGAAGAGGATGAGCTGCTGACCACTTCACCTTCCCTACCCTAATTTGCCTTGAACCATTTATAGAAATTCTTCCTCCCTCTCAACCAAACCCATCTATCATCTCTATTCGACAACACCACTGGTTTATTTAAAATAGCCTGAATCTCATCACTGGTAATATTCCATGATGATCCAGCTCTTAACTCAGATACTTGCATATTGATCATTTAAGGAAAAGGACATTCAGGGTATAGTTTATTTACCTGGTCGATCCTTAGTCCATTGGTCACCTCAGATTGTTGTATTGCTTCCATTACCAAAACTGATTGCCACATTTTCTTTCAACAATTCTCTCCCAGGAGTAATAATCTTCCATAGCCATGAAGCCGAGCTACTGGAACCTGCCTCCAAAAAATTACTTATTGGTAAGTATCTACTTTTTAGTACCTTCACAACTGCTGAGGTCCCTGTATAATTTTCCAACCCAATTTAGCTAACAAGGCTTGATTTAAGGCCTCAAAATCCTTAAAACCCAAACCCCATTCGCCTTAGCAGTTTTCAAATTGTTTTGGGAAACCCGTGATTTTCCTTTCAATATCAGTTCATTTCCACCAAAATGAAGCTATAATACTATCCAGCATTTAAAGTACTGATTTTGAGAAAAGAAAAAAGGACTCGGATAGACAGGAATTGAATTTACATCTGCTTTGATCAATGCCTCTCTTCTTGCTTTAGATAAGAACTTCTTCTGCCACCCTAGCATCTTCTTGATGTTATCAATAACAAAGTTGAGAGTCTGTACCTTAGATTTGTCCCAAAGAATAGGCAAACTAATGTAGTTGCCATGGACGTCAATAGTTACAATCTGAAAAACATGGCTAACTTCTTCTCTGATTAGCTGATTGACACTTGGTAAGAAATAAACACAAGACTTCTTGACACTAATCATCTATCCAGAAGCCTGGAAATACAGATTAAGGACAAGTTGCAAATTTCTACAGTTCTCCACATCAGCTTTAAGGGCTTGTTTGGTACGAGGGATTTGAAGGAGAGGGGAAGAAAAGGAAACAAATTTTGAGTTAAATTTTTAAAAAGGACGAAGGTGCATCTGGCACCATAAATAATTTTTAGGTTTAAAAATACTCATTAACTTTTCCAAACGGAACAAAAATATCATCTCCGTTAAATATCTCAAACACCGTTACTTTTCTTTTTGTGGGTCTCACCTATAATGTCCAGGTGTCTATTATATGCCAACTCACTTTAGCCTTGACCAATCGAAAAACAACACATACTTTAACTTCCACCACCACCGTCATTTACTCCATAACAGCATCAAATAATGCCAATCTATTGCCATCTTCATCGTTTCACCAGAGTCTGGGATTTCTCATGCCCGTAAGAGGAATCCCTCTCTACCAAAACCTATATTATTTTTTCAATCGAATGAAATGTTAAAGTATGTGTTGTGTTTTGATTGGTTAGGGGTCAAGTGAGTGGACATATAATGGACACTAGACAATATAGGTGTGAAGAAAAGTAACGGTGTTTGAGATATTTAACGAAGATGGCATTTTTCCTCTGTTTGGAAAAGTTCATCGGTATTTTTGAACTCAAAAATTGTTTATGGTTCCAAATGCTCTTTTGAGAAAAGATCATAGGCATTTTTGCACCTTGACCCTTTAAAAAATTGAGGAAGTGGGGTTATAACATTTCAATAAAGACAAATGTAGAATAAAAGAGTAAGAAAAATTAATTAAAACTTTAAGCTATACTTCTTTGATTTTCTTAAATCCAAATCCTAAAATTTTCCCTCTGCTTACTTTCCCTCCCCTCCCCTCATACCAAACAGCCCTTAAGAAAAAACATAGAGTCATCAACAAACAGATATTGTGTTAGTTCTAGGTACCCATTTGCAATCCTCAACCCTTCTAAAAGACCCATTTCATGCCATCGTTTAATGTTTGTTAGGTACTTTTGAACCTTAGACTAATATATACATTCAGTGAGATACTATTAAAGAGAAATTTAATCAATCTTATGAAGTGCAAAAGGTGATAAATAATCCTAGGCTCCATTTAATCCTTGAAGTTAAAGAATCATTTGCTTTTATCAATTTTTAGTTTTAAAATAGTTTTCGAAATTCGCATTTCACATCAAAACTTTTTAGCTCGACTTAATTGAATTTACTAAGCCTCGTGTACTTGTGGTGCGAACAATGTTAAGTAGGATTTGGAGGGTTACTTGAAGATCTTCCATCTCCTCCTTCGTTTATACAAAACTTAATAACCAGAGGTTTAGAGGAAAGGATAGACAAAAGGGATTTGTGACAAGATGTTGATTTTGGGAAAATTTCATTAAAGGACCACAAGACAAAATTTTGTTCAGTCAAGGATCAAAACATTCTAAACTTTCACTGTAGGACAAAAGACCAAGTGTTGCCTGGCCAAAACGGCCACTGACGATCGCCCATCAAAGCTCTGGCATCGACTAGCTGGAGCTTCGACCACGGGAAATTAATGTGTTGTTCATAGTAAGATTCCACTTGTTCATGAAGAGTAGAAAATTTGCAAATGCGACTTGTTCAATTTGTGTTGTTCATATGTATAATCCACATGTTCATGAAGAGCTGGACACTTGCAAATGGGACTTGTTCATGATCCTATGTTTTCTTATTAGCAAATTAATTTGTGTTGTTCATATGCCTACTTCACTTGATCATGGGGATCTTGATACTTACAAATGAGCAACACAAATTCAACATGTCTCATTTGCATGTGTGCAACTCTTCATGAACAAACGGATTATCCATATGAACAACATAATTTGAACAAGCCGTAATTTGCAAGTGTTCTACTCTTCATGAACAAGTATTCAACCCTTCATAAATAAGTGAAATCCTCATATGAATAACACATTAATTGTTGTTTCCAATGTATTGAGTAGGTAGAAATTGAATATACAGTAAACAGAATACCATAACAAGAATCTGTATTATTTAAATAGCACATACAGAAAGCATACAACAAGTATGTATAATATGAAAAAGCTATAAACAAACTCACAAGACTGCCGAATATGGTAATGAACTATGCAGAAATCCGGGCCCAACTTTCGTTGTGTCCTTAAGACAATTTTGCTCCCTCAATACGGATGCCGAAGATTTCTGAGCAATTGCCTCCCAAGATAGAGCGGATTATTCATTTTCAGAAAGATGGCTCTATCTGTCTAAAGCCCAAGCGAATCCAACGAGTCTGCTTTTAGAATGCACATGATGTTTTATGTATGTAGTATGAGTGTATATTTCAGATTAATTTTAGATCTAGTTTTTCTCTATATATGATTTTCTGTCACTAGCACATCCTATTTATAGATGACGGGAATTAATTAGATGGACACTCGTTGGCGAACCGACACGACTGTGGCGAACCGACACGACTGTGGCGAACCGACGCGATTAGTGGTGGTGAACCCATGAGACTTCTTATTCATAACCTATAGGATTTAGATCCTAAAATCCAACAATTGATTTATAGTGGTCGGCGCTTGAGCTTTGATTGCCGGTCGGCGGTGGCCACTCTAGCCTGAAAGCGGCCAATCCTTGGTCACTAGAGCTTCGTTTAAAACAATTTGAACAAGGCCTTATTTACGATGTTTATCTTTCTTTTTTATGCATTCTATTTTGTTTTCTCCGTTTTGTATTTGTAAGACCTTTTACTAATATATTCTCTTTTTTCTTGGGTTGTGATGTTTTGGCATTAGGAGTTTAGGTGTAAGAAAGTCTTCTTCTATTGTTTGCATTTTGTAGTAATATTTGATGTAATCACGGTATTCCCCAACCATAAGTAAGGGCTATCAGTTAAATTTGGAGGTGATGTCCTCTTTTCTTTTGGAAAAAAATTCATAATGGTTTTTTTCCTTAAACTTTTTTACCATGATTCATTAATGGTTTGGTGATAGTAGGAGAAATAGTAAGCCGTCCATCTTTATTTGAAACGAGGCATTTGTTGTAAATATATGATGAAGTTGTTTGAGTTAAAATATATGATGAAGTTGTAAGTTAACATATGTGATTTGTTTTCTTTGATGCATACATTTAGGGATTTTTCTATCATCTAGTCAGAGCAACGTTGGTTATGGTGCTACCAATGACAAATCATGACGCCTCAATTGACAAGTCAATATGCCACTAATGACAACTCAATATGCAATATTTGACAAATCAAGACATAACAAGTCATGGGGCTACCAATAATAAATCAAAACACCTTAATGGACAATTCGGTATGCCACTAATGATAAGAAAGGGTAAATTCTTCTTTTTACATTTTAAATAAATCGCCGACAAGTCCCTTGAGATTTCGTATCAATAATTTGTTTTTTTTTGGGAGTCTGCTGGGACCTCAACGTAATTTTTGCTAAATATATCAATATATATTTTTATAAATGACATAAATTAGTTATATGGCTAAAAGCTTGGAGCAATTGGAAATTTCATTTTTCAAATTGAGCTCAACTTTTGCGTAATGGTAACTATCAATATAAAAGTAATGTATCCAACTCAAACCATTCCTCACTCGAAATTAACACATTCACTTTCTCAATTTTTTGTTTTTGATATTTCATGTGAAAATTCATAATGTACTTACCTTACGGACAACATAAATGTTTAATATTTTTTAATGTCTATAATACTTTCTATGTTTTTAGGATGAATATTATCAACAAACAATCCTCCAAATTCCCTAAATGAGGAAAAAAAATTTAAAATTGTAAACTAGGGAGGATCTTGGGGGTTACCTGAACATCTTCCATCTCCTAGGCCTCTTTCCTTCATACAGAACTTACTAACAAAAGGTTTGGCGAAAAAAAAAAAAAAAAAACTGGCAAAAGGAGTTTCTGACAATGTATGTAATTTCTTTCCACTTTATCACTCTCCATCCAAAAAAATGATGACTACGTTTGAAACTTTGAATGGAAATAAAAGACAAAACAAAACGAGCAACTTCCTAAAAGAAAAACAAAACAAGAAGTTGTTTCAAAATCACTCATCCACTTAAACAATGTTAAATAAAATAAATGAAAGGGTGAAGGGCCATAAATGCCTCAGAAGTTTCCACCAATGGGTACTAGGCACTGGGAAGCTTTCAAGGGGAATATTATCTAGGAAATTTTAAAGACAGAGCAATTTTCCCCCACCGTTAAAAATCTTAAATTTGACTGTTAAAGCTGACTGAGCTATACATGTGGCACCCAGCACTAACCTCCTCATCGTCCAACTCACCCTCTCTCCCCCCATGTAACCCTTAAGTTTTGTTTGGTATGGGGAAGATTTGGTCAAGGAAAGGAATTTAGAAGAGGAAAATGAAGGAAAAAGGAAGATTTTGAAAGATGAGGGGAGATGACTTAAGGGAAGATGAGTTGTTTGGTAGGAAGAAAATAAAGGAGTGGTAGTTAGAAAAGAATTAGGAAATACCTATTTTACCCTAAAAATAATTAATTCAAAATAGAAAGTAAAAATATGTTTTTTTTTTTCATAATTCTAATTTGATGCGAATTTGGTCACATTAAAATTTGAATTTATGGGTCAAATTTGAATTTTATGACGAAGCATTTGTTTCACGAAAAAAAAAATTGAATTTGTCGCATAAATTCGAATGTAATCCTATTTTCTTGCCTTATAGAAATAAATGTTTTATGAGGGGAGAATATGTCCGAAAGTTTCACTGTTCATCGAGGGAACTTGGGTTCCCACCAATTTTGGTAGGATCTCATCTTCCCACTTTCAAAGGAAGATTGTTGGGCCTAGGAACTTGAGTTCCTGGGAAGATTGGACGCTAAAAGTATACCAAACAAGGGAACTTGCTCATCTTCCCTTCCTTTCCCACCTCTTCAGTGTACTGTTAGTCGAATTCCCTTATGGCAAGTGAACCAGTCGAACAAGTAATAAAGAGTCAGTAGAGTTATCGTCCCACGAGACCGTTGATACCGAAGACGATGCTAGTTTCAAAAAAGAACAAGTGTGTGATATAAAAGTTGTATTGGGTTTGGTTGATTTTATTATTACTAATGACAGAAGATAAATAATGGTCGAAGGAATATATCAATTTAAAGGTAGGATGAGCTCAGATTTCATCCTAAGTTATGTCATTCCCTCAGTTTGCCTACAATGCATTGCTATAGCAATCATGCTACACAGGTTCCGCAATGCTACAGTATAACCACCTTTTACAATGTTATCCAGTTAACCCACCACTATCCTATACAGAAGCTTCCGCAATTCTGTAAATACAGTCCTCGCTCTACTCTCCCATATTCCTGTGGTGATTTTAAGTCTAGTCTATCTGATTAGCTCTAGGTGTTTTGGTTATGAGCGGTAAATCCATTCCTGGCATCTACAGTTTAGGTCGAGTGATAATTGCATATTATTTCACTTATTTGTATCTCTTGGTTAATAATTTAGGAATGTTTAATTGATAAATAATGGGTTTTATTACTTAATTGGGTTTTGAGCTTTTAATTAGATTTAATTTGTTCTTGTAATAAAATTCCAGATTTGCAGTACTTCACTATTTTCACCATAACTTTTGATCTAGATATTGGATTAGCCTCATTCTTCTTTCATTTTTTAGATGATTCAGAGAGCTACAATTGTTATGAAGACTTGGAAGGATGATTTGAACAAGAAGATGGATGAAATTAGAGCTAAAGGCAGACACATTTTTCTGAATTTTTATTTTGCCCGAATTTTGTAATAAAAGACCATTTATTAGAGGTTTCTTCTTTATTAGATGTTTCCAATTATTAGAGGTTTCCTATTATTAAGAGTTTTCTATTTATTAGAGGTTTCCTATTCTTAGAGGTTTCCTATTTATTAGAGGTTTCCTATTCTTAGAGGTTTCCTATTTATTAGAGGTTTCCTATTCTTAGAGGTTTCCTATTTTTGGGTCAATCTTGTAGCCCTAGCGTTTCCTATTTTTAGATTAAATTACATTGCTGCTAAAAACATATTATCAATTACACTTTATGGGATTTTCATATTAAATTAGAAGCCTTTTATTTTCTACGAGTTGTTCATCGTGTTTATGACATTCTTCTTCATCTTTTCTTCTGCGTCTTGCCCAGCCATGCTTGGCTAAGCTTCTGTGGTTGACCCATGGATTGAGGATTCTGTGAACCCAGAGGACCCAGCTTCAATCCGTAACGTAATTCATTTTTGTTTATTTTAATCGGATCTGATTATAATTGCGGATTAGATATTAGATTTAATACCTAGATTGATATCCCAAGAACATAGGTTGGACCAGGTTACAAGAGAGCGTTGTGCGATTGCACAGCGAGCTCGCCATGTGTTCGATCATATGCTAGGCGATCATCTAGTCGAGGGAATATCTGGACAAACGCAGAGATTTCGGTTTGTCCAGAATCAATCACGATTTTGGTTATTATGTTTTTGTCCGATGAAGGTTATGGAATCTCAATTCTGGTTGATCATTTTTAATCTGATTAATCTTGTTTTCTTACATTCTGTTTTAGTCTTTGCTTTGTTTAAATTGCATTGAAAAACTCCCGCATTCTGGTTACTATGTTACATGTTTATTATTCATTTTAGACCCACTATGAATTCCTTGAGAGAAACGATCCAGGTTTCCTATACTACAAATCTTTGAATCCTGGTTATTTTAAGAGAGCCCAACAAATTCTCGTCATCGAGCCATGCACAGGCTCGCCTAGCAAGCATTGCTTAATAGAGGTCTAACCTTGACTCCCTTTCGGGCTGTCAAAGACCATCGAAATAACCTTTAGCGTTTGCTAATTGGCTATGAATTAAAAAATGTTAAAACAAACTGGATTTATAAAATGAAGAAGTAATAAACTAGGTTCATTTTACAACCTAGGAATTCATCCTCGCTCAGCCAAAGGGAATTTAGTTCATGACTGACGAGGGACACATAACACATAGTACTGTAGAATAGCCCATAGCAAAATTATAATTAAAAAAATAACAAAGAAAACAAGGAGCTCATCGTAAGGTTGATGGCATAGGAGGCGTCTTGTCACACGACGTCTCCACGTCTTCTACAATCCGTCTTGCTCCAAGGAAGAACTTGGTCTAATCTCTTATCGTCTCCATCTGTTTTCTCTCTTGTTCCTTCAGCGTGAGTTTTAGTTGGATCGGAATTGAGTGACTGCTTTTTCTCATAGCTCACGGCTTCTTCTGGTTTTGTCTCACTTTCCTCTTATAGTTAGGTCTCCTCGGCTGCACGTCCAGTCAGTTGAGCCTTCCAAATTTTTTGGGTCCAAGATCTAAGATTCGGTTGATTGACCCTTCTTTTAATATAGCAGGATTCTCTAAATCTTTCTTTTGATTCTCCGCATCTTTTGGATTTAGCTTCAGTCAATCACCGTATCCATGTGCGTCTGGGTGACCTGTCTTAATTTCCTGAAAACTTGTGAGGAAAGGTTAGAATAACTTAACGCATAATTTTGCATCATTTACGATGCTATAGCATAGCGACATCATTGTATTGCTGGTACGGGTGCAGGTATACAATGTACTATAACATTATATTAGCTTCATTACGCGCTTTCGCTACAAAACCATAAAGTGGTTCTTTTCTTATGCACATACATAGGGTAATGACATGAATGAAGCAATTATAGGGTTAATCCCCTATTTCTCTATGTGTATGAATTCTCAAGTATTCTATCAGATAGCAAACAATAAGGCTCAGATTCAACGTTCAAAACAATCAAAACACATAGAAAAACATGACATAATTAACACTCATCACGTACCAAATGGGCCCCTAGTCTCCTCCCTCTCTCTCCTTTTTTGATAGCCTTCATCTTTCCTCCTCCATGAAATCCTCCATCTTTCCTCCTAGTAGGACCCTCTTCTTTCACAGTGTCATCAAAATCGACGACCAACTTCAGAATCAGGTGAGGTTTCTGTTCAAGGAGAGTCAGGTTATGGTGATTGCAAGCTTGAGACCAGTGGCACGGCCATGTGGTGAAGCCAGTCGCCAGCGATGGATTGATTTTGTGTAGCCAATTAAGCTAAATCGATGAAGCATCTCCTCTTCAACCTCACAATCTCTTCAATCTTCTATCTTGGTGGCTAGATCTGAATGAAGAGGGTGGGGTTGAGGCGATGCAAGTCCTGTGAACGTAAATCTTCTTTTTCTTCTTCTTTTGCTGTTGCTGCTATGGAAACTAAAAGAAATTTGAGAATCATGCTGAAGAATTTCGTGGGTTTAAGCTTAATGGGATATTAAACGGGTGATTCATCGTAACCTTTGGTGAAATTTTTAGAAAATTGAAGAGGTTACATTCTTGACCTTCCAGATCTGGGTTGTTCAGATCTCACAACTTCTCCTTTGCCTTTTCTCCATAAAGCTTCTGCTTTTTCTCAATAGTGTGTATATAGTATTCTTCTAATTGGTTTGATGACTGAATTTGCATTTGCATGCCTATGGATTTTTTGAATTCACTTATTGAAAATATTTAAGGGTTTTTTTAGGAGTGCTTAATTATGGGTTTGATTTACTAAGTTAAAGGATGTGATGTTTTTTAATAATTCCGAGTTTGGTAGCACGAGGACATAGGGGTGTGGTTGCCGGAGAGAACTTGAGGAGAAGCAATTTTTTTAATTTATTTTCTCCTAGTCAAAAATATGATTTAAGAAAAAAGAGAGAGAGAGAGAGAGAGAGAGATGGATGCCAATAGGCATGCCACCTCAACATAATAGTTAACCATTTGGGTCTTTAACAGAAGGGTCGAAATTGTCCCATTTTTTAACTTTCAGGGGTAATATTGTCCCTAAAAAACTTTCAAGTGCCCAGTGACCATTTGTGGAAACTTCCAGAGGTATAAAGTCCATACAATTTTATAAATTAAAGTTAACGTTGTTCTTGTGCTTCATTATAAAGTTCCAAATAAAAAAAATAAATTATATTTTTCAAAAAAAGTAAAATAAATAAATTATAACGAATGAACTAAGTTTTCCTATATTTATATTTAGCGACATGATGTAATTACATAATTATTGTTTTCGGACTTGAGCAGATAAAACGGGCAGCTTGCGTTGGAGCCTTGTGTGACTATGTGTGGACTATGGACGTACCCATTTAGTTCTTCCATTCGCATCATTCTTTAGATATGGCGGCTCCATAATCAGTTAATACCCTCCTCTTCAGTCAAATTTCAGCCACTCTCTCTCTCTATCTCTGGTTGGTCATTCCTTGCCCAATACGCATTTATAGGGAACCCATTGTGGCATTCACCAATCCTGGAGACGAAGGCGTTGATCCAACGGAACTGTGGAAGTTTTTTTTTTTTTTTTGGATAAACTTTGGGATACCTCAGCTAACGCCTATGGGGATATTACACCCCTTACAATCCTGACCAAGGATAACCTCTAGCGCCTCAGACGGCTTGTACACTTCATGGAATCCCCCTCCCGATTCGAGACCCTTTATTGCTAGATAATCTGCTGCTGTGTTTCCGGCCCGAGGCACATGCGTCACCTTCTTTTCCCACTCCATCTGTAACAGCTGCTTGACCTCGTTCAAGATATCAGAGTCACAGTGATGTCCACCCTGTGTGTGAGACAATAACGTGACATACTCCGTAGAATCAGATTCCAACCACCCCTTCCGATATCCCATTGCCCATGCAGTTTTGAGGCCCAAGAGGTTGGCCCAAACTTCAGCAGTCAACTCATCGCCTTCCTCAATGGAGTGAAAGAATCCCCGAAGAAATATGCTCGAAGAGTCATGAATGATTCCTCCACAGGCTCCCTTATTAGTAACTCTAGAATAGGCACCATCCACATTCACCTTCACACACCCTTCATCTGGCGGATGCCAACCCTCTCGATCGGAAGCCGAGTGATGCCACTAAGTTGCATCCCCCGCTAGTTGTTTATTTGTATTACCCATGCATTCCACCATCGCATTTGCACTAGCAATGATATTGCTATTGTTAGTATGTAGGTGTCCTAGAGACAATCTGTTGAACACCTTGTACTGTTTGATATTTCATGATTAATGTATTTGAGCATAATTTATCTTTATCATATTTATGTCTCGCCTATATTTTATGGTTAATATGAGATTAAAGATAAAGGCGAGAATAGAATAGGTGTTTACTCGATGATCTATGATAGAGATCATGATCATGAGGAATCGAGGACACTACATGTTTATTGCCTGAAAATTGTTCCTAGTCTTGAATCACCAAGAAAGGGCATTGGTGATCTCAATAAGATTAGTACGACATCATCTACTTGTATAGTGATACAAGGTAGGACCTCATCGTGGAATGCGGGCATGTTGATGCCTTAGCCGATGTCGTAGGTGGATCTCGTTAGAGAACAGATAGATCAACTGAACTAACCAGTGAGAGGCTCCACAAGGATTCATTGAGAGTATCATCATTGGATTTGTAAAGTCTCTCATCATTTGGTAGTGCGGATCATCTTAGACTTGAGGATGTCATCGAACACTATGTCCTAGGGTTATACTTTGACTGTACAACTCTATCCGCCTGAAATATGGGGAGAACAGTGTACTCTTGGGTATAACCTGAATACATGAGTATAGATGGACATGCCGAAAGGACTTACAATCCCCTACAAGGGATTAGTTGTTCACAAGACCGGTAGAGCTTGGATGACTTCTAGTTGACTTGGGAATCTATGCATAGTAAGTGATCATGAAGAGTCATGATCCGTCTTAGAGTCAATAGAAGAATATTCTTAGTTTTGTAAATTAGCTACGTTTAGTCAGTCAAGAGAGTTGATACTCTATCCTTGCTCTCGACTAAATGTGAACAACGGTGTAAGGGATGATACATGCACAATATCCAAATTAGAAAGGTAGATCACTTGATCAACTTGATTAGTTCTGGGACTGCAGAGCATTGATAGTGTCTTATGTAGTCATTAGATAAATTGACTTATTAAAGGAGTTTAATTGGTTCAAGTTTATCATGTCAATGCTTAATTGGGCCTAATAGTCACACACTAAGGTTATTCTTGATTGCTTAGTTTAGCAAGTTTGGACCAATAAATGTTATTGGGCTTTGTCAAGACTATTGATGTAATTGGGTTAGAACTTCAAGCCCAATTATAAAGAGATTAGGAGCTTAAGGATAATTTATGAATTATCCAAGGCTGTATCCAATCAGGATTGGATAAAGAGAGTAATTAATTAATAATTATTTATTCACATGAATAGTGTCAAATGAATAGTGCTTCAGTGAAAAGAACTATTCATCTTTTACTATTCATGAATAATTGATTATTATAATTAATTATAAAAGCACTTCTTGAAATAATTAATTGTTCAAGAATCACTTCTGGAATAATTGATTTTTCAAGAAGCACTTTGGATTTAGTAGAAATGAACATGTGGCCACGGTTCACCCGCCATTTCTATAAATAGCACTCATTTCCTTATTCCAATTCACCAATTCACAAGCTTCTCTCTTGAACTTCTTTCTCTCTCTTCCTCTTAAGGAAGTTCTTAGTCTTGAGTAAGAAATCCAAGACTTGAGCTCTCCACCTTGTTATCGCTAGCAAGCATTCAAGGAGTCGGGGATTCAAGGAGAAGGAGTTCTCATTTGCAATCAAGAGATAATCGTGTGGATCAACGTTAGAGGACTTCATACTCTTTGACGTCTTCAAGTGATCACAAGTATTCCTGAAACCCTGTATGTGTTTCAATGAGTAGATCCTAAATATGTATTGTAAAGAGTTACGGTACATAGTTTATGAGGATAGTATTTCCACATGGTACGATAAATATTATTTACCAAAGAGTTTTCTGAGTATGCTCTGTAGCTGCAACTTAGACTGATCTGTCACATCAGAAAAGAATTATTCTTGGGCGGTAAAGATTATTCACTGGTGCAGTAAATATTATTTACCGGTGTAGTAAATATCATTTACCCGAACAGTAAAGATTATTTTTAAGACAAAATATTATTTACCATCACAGTAGTCAATATTATTCTAAAGTAAAAATTATTTATCAAGACGGTAAATATTATTTACCATCACAGTAAATATTATTTAATGGCACAGTAAAAATAATTTACTGGCACGGTAAAAATATTTTTACTGGTACTATTCACATGAATAGTAAAAATCCATTGTGGGTTCCGCAGATACTAAATTTTTTTTTTTAACCTTGTGAACATGTTGCTTGAACGTCAAGCAAGAACAATTTTAACCTTCAGCTATTAAGAGTGAACCTTTTCTCGAACACAAATAAATTTCTCCGCCTCCAAATCCACCAACACAACACAATGAACCGGGATGCCCACTTCTTACTCGTATCACTCTGACCACTAATATTCCGCCATAACCAGTCCGATAGAGGCTTACTACAGAATGTGCGCCACTTGTCTAGGGGTATCACCTTTCTCCATAGAGCTCGTGAATGAGTACAATCTCGAAAGACATGAATAGTATCTTCAATACTTGTACCACAGAGACTGCAGTTCTGGTCATCCATTAGTCCTCGTCTCGTCCGATTGGCATTCGTGAGCAAGCACTTACGTGCTGCCAACCAAAGGAGCATCTTACACCTGTGTGGTGCTCGGACTTTCCATAAGCGATCCCAATTCCCACCATGTTCTACCCTCTTCTCTGACGCCACATTGTAAGCCGATTTCACTGTAAATTCATCATGTCTCTCCCACTTCCATCGCACCCCAGGAAAGTGTTTGAATTCTCGATCCACCCATGAACTTTCTCCCATGTACGATTAATTCCTGCCCACACATTGGAGCCAGGTCGTTTAGCCTCTATGCGAGGAATTAAATCATCCTCGCATTTATGCTTATCTCGTACCACTTTGACCCAGAGGGCCTCCCTGTGTGTTACTAGCCTCCAACCCAATTTCATAAGGAAGGCTTGATTTTGGTATTTTGCATGTCTCAGCCCCAAACCTCCCTTCCTTTTCTCCATGCACACTTCATCCCAAGCAACTAGTGGCACCCTACGACTTTCTGCTGTGTTTCCCCACAGAAAAGATCTATTTTGTTTATCCAGAGCCTCACAAACGGTACCAGGGAGATGAGATGTTTGCATTGTATAAGCTGGGATAGCTGAGGACACTGAGGAAATGAGTGTTGCTCTTCCGGCTAAAGATAAGGATTTAGGATTCCATCGAGACAACCGTACCTTGACCTTGTCAATTACTGTTTGAAAAGATTCCAAACCTGCTCGCTTATGGTAAAGTTGCACCCAAAGGTATTTTCCAAGGTCCGTCGTGAGAGTGAAGCCAAGTGCGGTGCTAATCTTTGTGCACCTGATATGATTTATGTTCTTGGAAAAAAATACTCGAGTCTTCGAATCATTCACTTTTAGCCCTGAACATTCACAAAAAATGGGCCATGCATTCTCTTACCATCTCTGCTTGTTGAAGTGAGGCTTCCGTAAACAAAATAATATCATCATCAAGAAAGAAGATGAGAAATTGGTGGCCCTCTTGGTGAGACAAATGGGTTTTCATTTCCTTGTCGCCATACGCTCTTGAATCATGTGGGCTAGTTTTTCAATACATATCACAAATAAATAAGGCGAAAAAGGACCCCGTCTCGACTCGCGTGAGGTGTTGAAAACTTCCGCCTTATTTCCATTCCATAGAAGCCGAAGATCCACAAGGCTAACGCATTGCTCCACTACCCGGATAAGCTTATTAGGAAGGTTAAGCTCATTTAGACAACTCAGCAAGAACTTCCAGTTTACCCTATCATAAGCCTTCTCCAGGTCAATTTTAATAGCCATAAATCCTTTCTTACCTCCCATTATTCTCATGGAGTGGACGACCTCTTGGGCCACAATGATATTGTCCGAGCTATCTTTGTCCGGGACAAACCGCATTGATTTGGGGAGATAATATGTGGCATAAATCCTTTCATTCGATTTGCCACAATCTTCGTAACCAACTTGTAAATCACATTGCATAAGCTAATTGGTTGAAGATCCTTGAACGTCTCAGGATGATCAGTCTTCGGAATTAGGACTAGCAATGTCTTGTTCACCTCACCAATCTTCTATGGATCAAGAAATACTTGTTTAACAAACTGCACAACAGATTGCTTGACGGTCTCCCATTGGTGTTGAAAGAATAAGGCATGGAAACCATCCGGCCCTGGTGCCTTCAAAGCCCCCATACTAAATAGAGCATCTCGGATCTTTGCTTCATCCACTTCTCGTAGGCATAACCGTTCCTGCACCTCTAATAGTCTTGGGTAGGTAATATTGCAAGTAAAATATGTAGTCGCATGATCTTTTATACTGTCCTCATCAAAACACCACTCCCCGTCATTCACACAAATAGCATCAATTCTATTGCGTTTCCTTCGGCCATTAGCATGTGCGTGAAACATCCGGGTATTCCTATCGCCATCAATCGTCCAATTAATCCTTGCTTTTTGGGCCCATAACAAGGCTTCTTGCGTCAGAGTCTCATCAAGTTCCAACCAAAGATTCTTCTGGAGATCTTCCAAAGAATTGGTATTACCTCCTCTTGTGATCGCATGATTAATACCATCCAATCTTCAAAGGAGTTGATTTTTTCGTTTCTGGATATTGCCGAAGACCTTATTCCAACGTTGACAAGCAGAGGCGAAGCTCGAAATGTTGGTCGACCAATTACCTGAACATCTCCACTCCTCTCGAACCAAATCATTAAATTTCTCATGTAGTACCCCTCGCCCTTTTGTTGAGGCCCCCTTGATGAAGACTTTTTGTCATTAGCCTTGGGGTCCACAATCAACAATTAACCAAGGATTGCATATAGGCAAACCTAGGATCGTTCTCTCTTTTTCGAGGAGCCTTTTATTGAATCCTAAGTAATCTAAATGTCATGCAAATGCAATGAAAACAAGGGGGATTGGGTTTTGGATTTTTAAATTAATAAACTAAAATAGAAATGCAATTTAAATGAAGCAAAGATAAGAAAACGAGAAGAAGAAGATTAAAATTGATCAACCCAACATTCGGATTCCGAGAGACTTCCATCATTGAACAAAATATAAATAACCCACGTTTGACTCGGACGAACCGAGATCTCGCATTCGCCCGAGAAAATCCCTCGACTAGACGATCGCCTAGAATATGTTCGAACAGCGTGGCGTCCTATTGTGCAATCGCACAACAAAACTTAAAACCTAGTTCGAACTCAGTCCTTGGGATAAAACAAACCGAATATTAAATCTAATATTCGAACTATTTTCAGAAATCGGATCCGATAAGATGAAAATAGAAACGAGTTAAATCACCGATAAAGCACAAGTTCTCGGATGAATCATGGAATCCTCACGTTGGGTTAACCACGTAAGCTTAGCCAAGCATGGCTAAGCAAAACACGAAAGAAAAGATGAAGAAGAAAAACCAAAAAGAAATCATATTCAACGTAATTGAGAATATGTTTTTAGCCATCTAATATAACCTATAAATAGGAAAAAATAGGGCTACAAGATTGGTCCAAAAATAGGAAACCTCTAATAAATGGTCTTTTATTACAAAATTCGAGCAGAATAAAAATCCAGAAAAATGGGTCAGCCTTTAGCTCCAATTTCGTCCATCTTCTTGTCCGAATCAGCCTTCTTAGTCTTCATAACAATTGTAGCTCTCTGAATCATCTAAAAAAGGAAAGAAGAATCAGGCTAATCGGATATCTAGATCAAAAGTTATGGCAAAACTACTAAATCACTATAAATCTGGAATTTAATCATAAAGAATGAATCAAATCCAATTAAAAGCTCAAAGCCCAATTAAGTAATAAAATCCATTATTTATTAACTAAACAATCCTAAATTTATTCACCAAGAAATACAAATAAGTGTAATAATATTCAATCATCAAATTCCCCACACTTATCTTTTTGCACTCGAGCAAAATTCAAAGAAAAAACTAAAATGAAAAACTCTTCCTTTCTAACAATTGCTAACAATGCAAAAATTTAGCAAGGGACACAAAGCTTCAAAAGACCAATCAATCAAGACCAAAATCCTTTCATCTCCAATTACAAATCCTGGTAATCTCAATCAATGATACTAATCACACAAGATGGTCTCTTAAGGATGCCCTCAATCAATCTTTCAAGTGTATAGGGTAAACAAGTGTATTGCTCAAATTCTACTCAAGAAAATGTTTCTACCATAAGCTTGCTCAATTTCTACTTCTCCACTACTTATAACACATGCATGCAAAAATCAAGAGAGCTTGTTATTGAAGGTTGTAATGAGGCTAGGGTATAGGTGTGAATAAGTATGGATATGATAGGCTAAGCACCCAAGAAATCCAAAGAACATCAGTTGATAATAGCAAATCACCTTAATATCATTTCTTTTTATTTCTCCTTCTTTACATTGCTTCCTCTCTCTCTTTCTTTCTTTCTTTTCTTTCTTTTTTTTTTTTTTTTTTTGTACTTTTTCTCCTTTTTTCTTCTTTTTTTTTTTTGTACCCTTTTTTGTTTGGGTATAGAATCACAATGACCAACATTAATGCCAAATGATGAATGGCACAAAATCAAAATCAAATACCCCCCCCACACTTAAAATGTTGCACACCGGGCAACCCCCACACCTGAAACACAAAACCAAGATGAAACCAATGCTCAATAAATTTTCAAGGTGCGAATAAAATGGTTTTACGCTTAGGCTTGTAATGTGGCTTAGAAAAGAATGAGTCAAGAAGGCACAAAGGGGCTAGCAAGGGAATATAATGTAAAGGGCAGGCTATTTGGCCAAAGTGAGAACATGAAAGAAAGAAAACAAGCTTCCATCATACTTATGCACGTAAGTGAAAAATTTAGCTTCAAAAAGAAAATGAGCAAGTTCTAGAGAACACAAATCATGAGCAAATGCACACATGAAAGAAAGAATGGTAAAAGATGAATTCCATTCACGTAGGCCCAAAATCTCACAAAGGTGAATACCGAATCATGCAAACAAGCATCCCAAAATTAACTACCAAGAAATATAATCCAAGAGTCAGAAATTCAGCCTCAAACGAAGGATCCATCAAAACCAAGATGTCAAAGTTCACAAGAGGTAGAGCAATCATAGAAAGAGAGTGTGTTATTCATAAAAACTCTTTTTTTTTTACCTACTCTTGAACTACATTATTTCTACTTTTTTCTATGAATTGTGTCCCTCCCCCACACTTATCTTCCTCATACAAGAATTAAGCCCAAGTAATCATATGAATTAGGAAGAAAATAAGTAAGGAAAGAGACAACCTTTGTTAGAGTATCTTGAGTCACTTGAAGGAGAAGTTCTCATCTTCGATGAGAATCATGAAATTTTCCCTTGAAACATCTTCTCCCATATTGAATTTCCTTGGTGGAGGTGGCTCGGGATTGATTGGAAGAGGTCCAAGAATGTATGGTGGATGTTGGTTCCATCGACAACCTTTCCAAGAATGTTCCTGCAAATAAGACAAGCAACTAGCAGTATCCCATCCCAAAATAGAGACGTGGAGAGATTTTGAGTGAATTAAGGGCATGTTAAGTTCCAAACTCTCCAAGTAAGTATCACATCCAAGGAAATCAATGATACTCCCATCAGTAGGAGTCAAGCAACCAATCATATTGTGAATATTCTCTTGTGCTTGCAAAATGGAAGGTGTGGAATCCAACTTAGTGTTGGAGTACACCACATCATCGTTGCAATCACAAGAGATGGAAGGGAAAAGAGTGGAAGAATGAAGCGAATTTTTCAAATCATCCCCACCTGGAATGTGTAAAGATTCAAAACAATTATCTTGTTTTTCTAAATCAGGTGGCAAATCACAAGAAAGTACTTGTTGGAAAGATTCATCAACATGCAGGATTTTATCAATCAAAATTTCAGAATCTTTGTCACCAACAAGACTACAGGGAGGTAATCCAATGGAAATTTTATACATTTGGTATTCTAGGCTATGATCTTTCTCACTCACATCAACAACAGAATCCACAAGTAAGGCGGAATCACTAAGCAAGTCAGAATCACCAAATAATGCATCATTAATCTCAGTGCAAATAGGGCACCATTCATTATCAGCACATACACAATTGGCGTAATCACTCGTACATGCAAAATCGGGATAATCAACATACCATTGAGCAAGAACATCATCAACAACATTGGCATCCATGCTTGATTCAATCTTTTCAAAATTGACATGCTTACTATCATCAATAGTACAAGAGGGTGCATTATGATCAATGGTAGAATCAACCACTTCACTAAATGCTTTCTTTTGAAGCTCAACAAGTAAATGACATTTTTCATGATAACAATCCACATACATTTGATATTCCTCACAAGAGCATGAAAATATGTCATTCAATTTATCACATTCATCCATAGTACTATGAAGAGAAGCATTTTCATCAGTTAAAGCATCACATGAAGAAATAGGAACACACTCATCAACAAGGATAGTCGAATCACTACTACTAAAGCCCATTAGTTGAGCAATTATATGTCCAAACAATTGAGGGGATTCAACAATGATTTCCTCGTCCACCTCATTATCACTCAAATCATGAATTGCTTTATTAGCCAAAGTAGTAGGAGAGTCTACTTCGATAAGGATAGAATCATTACCAAATGGGAGAGAGGACTCTTCAATGCGCTTTTGTACTTGTTTCACTTCTTGTGCATGTGTGCCTATGATAGAAGGATATTTCATTTTCAACATTTGTGCTTGTGCTCAATTTCCTTTCCTAATCTCTCATGCGATTTCGCTTGTTGTTCCAAAGCATTCTAAAATGAGAGTCCATTAGTTGATGAAAGTTGTCCTTAAGTGACCACTCCTCATTTACAGCCCAAGATGTTTGATTTTGGAAATCTTCAATGACTTCACAAAATGAAGGATGGATGGCATGGTCACAAAATGAAGGTTGGGCTACATGGTTGAGAATGAGGTTCATAAGGTGGGTCAAATGGGTATTGAGATTCATGAGATGGATGGCATGGTCCTGAAGTGGGATGAAATGAAGGATGGTATGGTAAGTAAGAGGGTTGATGATATTGTTGAAATGGAGGTTGGTGGTATGGTTCATGTAATGGGTGGTGGAAAGGACCATGACATTCTTGATTGCCTACAAAAGAGTGAGAACTGAAAAGTAGATTATGATTGCCATAAAACCAAGCCATGAAATTTCAATACAATTAATTCCCAAGGAATTACAAGAAAACTATCTAACTATAAACTATAAAAACTAAGATAAGGAATCTAATAAAATACAAATGCAAGTGAAAAAGAAAAGAAAATTTTTTTTTTCAAAAATGATGAAATATGCAAGTATGCTATGAATTAACTTGGAGACATGGTGAAATCAAAACAAATAAGCTCAAAATCATATCGAACTTTATACAAACACACCACACAGAAGCTACCAAGTCAAGACAATGCAATAATGCAATGAGTGCTATGCAAGCTACCTAAATGCAAAAATCCTAAACTATATGCAATGAAAAATCAAAAATGCAAAACTAACAAGCTTCACAAGAGAAACCCCTTGTCAAAAGTGAATTTGACAATTAAATCACCTAAGGAGCCAATTACTTAGCTCCCTAAGAACGACGCCATTTGATGAAGACCTTTTGTCATTAGCCTTGGGGTCCACAATCAACAATTAACCAAGGATTGCATATAGGCAAACCTAGGATCGTTCTCTCTTTTTCGAGGAGCCTTTTATTGAATCCTAAGTAATCTAAATGTCATGCAAATGCAATGAAAACAAGGGGGATTGGGTTTTGGATTTTTAAATTAATAAACTAAAATAGAAATGCAATTTAAATGAAGCAAAGATAAAAAAATGAGAAGAAGAAGATTAAAATTGATCAACCCAACATTCGGATTCCAGAGACTTCCATCATTGAACAAAATATAAATAACCCACGTTTGACTCTGGACGAACCGAGATCTCTGCATTCGCCTAGAAAATCCCTCGACTAGACGATCGCCTAGAATATGTCCGAACAACGGCGTCCCACTGTGCAATCGCACAACAAAACTTAAAACCTAGTTCGAACTCAGTCCTTGGGATAAAACAAACCGAATATTAAATCTAATATTTGAACTATTTCCAGAAATCGGATCCGATAAGATGAAAATAGAAACGAGTTAAATCACTGATAAAGCACAAGTTCTCTGGATGAATCATGGAATCCTCACATTGGGTTAACCACAGAAGCTTAGCCAAGCATGGCTAAGCAAAACACAGAAGAAAGGATGAAGAAGAAAACCAAAAAGAAATCATATTCAACGTAATTGAGAATATGTTTTTAGCCATCTAATATAACCTATAAATAGGAAACACTAGGGCTACAAGATTGGTCCAAAAATAGGAAACCTCTAATAAATGGTCTTTTATTACAAAATTCGAGCAGAATAAAAATCCAGAAAAATGGGTCAGCCTTTAGCTCCAATGTTGTCCATCTTCTTGTCCGAATCAGCCTTCTGAGTCTTCATAACAATTGTAGCTCTCTGAATCATCTAAAAAAGGAAAGGAGAATCAGGCTAATCGGATATCTAGATCAAAAGTTATGGCGAAAATACTAAATCACTCTGTAAATTTGGAATTTAATCATAAAGAATGAATCAAATCCAATTAAAAGCTCAAAGCCCAATTAAGTAATAAAATCCATTATTTATTAACTAAACAATCCTAAATTTATTCACCAAGAGATACAAATAAGTTTAATAATATTCAATCATCACCCCTCCATCCTGAGTAATACAGGTCTATGATCAGATTTGTAATGTGGCAAGTGGAGTATTTTTGTGTCACTATGTCTTGCACACCACTCTTCATTTACAAGAACTCGATCCAATCGAGCCTCCGTATCTCCTTTCTTCCAAGTAAAAGGTGGTCCATCAAAGCCCAAGTCTACCAGTTCCATATCTTCAACCCATCTACAAAATTCTCAATCGAAGATAATTTCGATGTAGCACATGAATGCCTCTCTGTAGCAAGTAGTGTGGCGTTAAAATCACCACCAATACACCAAGGGCCTTGCACAAAGTTTTTAATCTCGAAGAGTTCCGTCCACAGTGTGCGACAATGCATTGGAGTTGGGCTCGCATATACTACCGTGAGACTCCATTGTTGCCTTTTTGAGTTTATGATGTTTAAGTGCGTAAATTGCTTGTGTTGTTTAACTAAGTCAATCTTGAGAGAGACATCCTCCCAGAGACACCATATCCCTCCACTGAACCCTTCCGCTGTAGTGAAACAGAAATTATTAAATCCGAGATTACGGATACGTCGTTCCGATTTTAGAGCATCGGAGCCTGTTTCTATAATTGCAAGAAAATCCAACTTGTAATGTTGCTTCAGTCCTCATACAAGGCTGGGAAAAGACATCGCGCCTGTACCTTGTGAATTCCATAACATAAAATTCATTAAGACTGGTAGGAAGGTGTAGGGGCCAAGCCACTGGCCATAATATTAACTAAAGCCGTCTGATCTACTTGTTGTCTCTGTTGCCTTATTTCTCCCTCCGCCATACCATAGGCATTAGTTACAACACCGTTACCTGCGTCTACTGCATTCCTAGCTTCACAAGGTGGGGCCACATCACTATTTAAATTAATGCTCAAACCTTCCTCCTGTCCGACGTCAACCTGCATATCCCCCTGCAAAGAGAGATCATTCGCATGGCCCACATCTATTAAAGCTGCAAACCCATTTCCCAATTCCATACCACTTGGCCCACTTTTAGTTTCTTCCTTTATTTTTAATTTGGGCCTACCTATTGACTTTTCTCCTTCCCATACATCTTGGGCCTTTCATCCTTCTTTCTTTTAGAACCCACAACCACCCACCCCTTATTCTTCTCCTTTTCTTTTAATGGGATAATTGGAGATCCCATTAAATCCTCCCCGCCATATTCATTTTTGCTGACCATTACTCCCTCTTTTAATGCTCTCGTGATTTTTGGGATCCTTCTTCATGCCTTGCGAGTTATTAGGAATTGCACCCTTCATTTCCTTTTTTGTTGCCGAGACTTGATTATTCCTCCTCATATCACGATGGCAAAACATTTGAGGTCCCAAATGTTTATTCCCGCCGGCTAATCCGTGCTTCATATGAGCCATATCATTAATACCACCAGTCAAACCCATATCCGCCGTGGAGCGCCCCATCATCGGAGATCCACCGTCAACCACCACGTCCGCCATGCCCGACCTTACTTTCGGCCCTTCCCTCTGATCCTCACTGCCAACCACCTTCTGTGCTTCAATCCCCTTATTTTCTCCAACTTCAGCCCCTATGCTCTGTTTTGATCCTGGAATATTGTCACCACCATTGGCCACACTCTGTTTCGGGTTCCCCGTGCTTCCTCCAGCTCCGGCCCCCACACTCTAATTCTAAAGTGCACCATGGGATCCAGATGCGACCGCCATCTGATGAGGACACTCTCCACGCTCATGCCCATACAATCCACAGCTAAAACAAACCAGATGTAAGCCTTCATAGATCAGTTGCTTATCCTCCCCAAACGCAGTGAAAGCCGACAGTAGTGGTTTTTGAAGGTCGACTTTGACACAAATCCGAGCGAACTCACCTTTGTCATATATGGATGTGGACCTGTCGATTTTGACCATCTTTCCTATCATGTTCCCAATAATTCCTAGCGCCTCCACTGTGCAAAATTCCATCGGCAAGTCCGGAACCCTTACCCATACCACGATCCTTCGTTGGCAATCTGCTTTCCGGGGATTAAAGTTTGGCTGCCACCTCTGAACAAGGAGGTAGTGATCATCAATCATCCATGGGCCTTCATACAACGCGTAGTCTCTGTCCTCCATGCTTGAGAATGAGACTATGTAGTATTCATTACTCAACGGCACCACTTTTAAGGGCTGCCGTGGCCTCCACATACGCCGTACACGGTCAATCAGTACGTGTTTCAGAACCGAAAGCCCCAGTAATTTGATAACCAGCGAGTTCATCCACGGCCGACACCACGCCGTATACTGCTCCGAGGTTACAGATAAAACATGGTATCCACTTGTCGATCCATCCCCCATATCCTCCTCCCTCGTCTTCTCAACATCCTTATGCACTGTCTCCATCTCAGCATTTTTTCGAGCAAAGAAGCCTCGCCAACCACTGACTATGTCATCCTCTTCGGCATGGGTAACCAGGTTACTCCCTGGTGAAAGTAGCTTCTCTTTGTACGACAGAGATATTGGACGCCTAGCACCCTGATCCTTCTCCTTCACCGTACCAAACTTACTGGGAGCGCTGGAGTCAGATTTCCCAAAGACAAAAGGTTCTTGTCGTACTTCCTTCCCCTTACTCCGGTCTCCACCATCCCTGTCCCCTCTCTCTCTTCCGTCACCAACGTTGTTCGCCTTCTTCTCGCTCTCGTTCCTCTCGCTCATTGTTCCGTCTTTAGAGTCTCCCTTGTTTCCCTGGTGATCCCCTCTTTCTGAACTGTGGAATTTTTTGTTTCAAGCCTTCTTTGGGTGTTTTGAGTTAGCATTAAATAAGCACGTTCACGGACTTCTCTCACGTATTCATTTCGTATACAATAAATCATGTCAAAAAGTAACTGCTTACCTGCCAACCTGAACAAGCACTTCTGATGCAGTTTTCACATAGTCACAGAGCAAAGCGAATTCAGAGGATCAAAATAGTAGTTTTCAAATTCTCTGCAATGTTCTTTGTGTTCTTCGCGTTCTTCATCTGTTTTTCATCTTTCTTAATTATGTTCGGCTAAATTTCGAGATTGATCCACGATGAGGGTTCCATCCACTATCCAGAGGATTCGTGCCTAATCGGTAACCGTCTAACTCGTTTTCGTATCCCTTAATCGATTTGATTTTTGGTTCGGATTGGGTTTTTGATTAAAAACCCAAATCGATATTTCCCAAGGACGAAGTTTAGATCAGGTTAAAGTATTTCGTGCGATCATATAGAGGTGCACCACCGATTCGAACAAATTTCGAACGATTGTTCGGGTTGAGGGAATTTCTAGACAAATGCGTAGATTTTGGTTTGTCTAGAGTCGATTTCGAGTTCGGTTATAAATTTGTTTCGTTCGAGGAAGGGTAGTGGGTGAATCCGAAATCGTGGGTTGATCCTTTAATCCTCTGTTTTCTGTTCAATTCGTGTTATTTCATTTTGTCTCTCGTTACTTGTCTTTAATATTATTTCGAATAAAAAAACCCCCATTTATCGTCACTTGTTTTTATTGTGCGAATTGAACCGACGCGAATTCGTTGGGAAACGACCCGTGTCACATTATACCGCAAATCCTTTTCTAATCTGGTTATTTTGGAAGATTACGGCAAATCTCTCGTGCCGGCGGAGACCGAGGAGACGTGCCTAAACAAAGCAGAACGAAATGTTCTAGCAAATCGAATCTCAATGGAAGCAAAACAATGCAAAGATGGGCCCCAAAACTAGAGAACAATAGCAAAGGGATGAGTGCGACGGCTTACTTAGGTTTGGGTTTCAGGAAGGAGGCAGAATGAGAGAGAGCCGGGGAGTATGAGAGACGACGGAGCAGCCAGAGGCGTAGCGCGGCAGAGACGGAGGAGAGACGTCGGTGAAAAGAGATATCGGACTTGGGGAAGGAGGCGGAGAGTGAAGTGTGTCCGAGAGAGGCAAATGAGGTATCGCTCGTGTCGATTAGTATTATGCAGTGGATTTTGGTGACCTGAATTAATATTCAAGGCGCCAAAGTCTCAAAATAATTCAGTCGCCCAAATTCTCAAATGGGCGACCTTAATTAACTTAAGGTCGCAAAATTCTCAACATGGCGAGCCGAATATATTTCAGGTCGCCAAAATTATTAAATTGGCGACCTGAATTAAATTCAAGTCGCCAAAATTCACACATTGGCGACTTGAATCATGATTCAGGTCGCCCATTGTAAAAAAATTCAATTCCCATACCACATGGAGCCAAGCCAAAAAAAAAAAAAATACATGGCACGTAATCGAATTGGGGCTACTTGAATAAAATTCCGAACGCCAAAAATGAATTTTATTCCAAAAAACATTAAATCCCGTGGCGCGAAACGAAAAATTCTCATATTTTCCATGGCGGGAAGATGTTAGTCGTCCTGAAAAATGTTTGAGTCGACAAAAAGAAATTTTACGAGTCCTAAACTAAATTTCAGGACGCCCAACGCTCAACTTCCTTGCAAATAATTACAAGAATGCCACTACCTTTATTTTTTATGCCTTAATTCCTAATCAGGTCGTCTTTTAAGGTAGTAATATCCAATTTTTGTAATAGTGACCCTGTCTCATTTCCTCCTATATTGATTCATTTGTCACGAGTTGTTGAAGAGTTCTTGTTGTGGTTTAAATTGAAGCTATGTGTGGATAATCATTTTACCTTTTGAACATGGATCAAGTGCTGGAATTTCAGAGCATAAAATAGGGGAGTTAATTTTGTTCAATCTATTTTCTCTAATTTGATTTGAATTTCCTAGTTTTAGGAATATTGTTTTGAATGTTGAGACTTTGTTTACCTGGTTGGATAACTTTGTGGATTGAACCTATGTGATTGGATTTAATTTTGGTAGCTTGTTGGATTTATATATATTTATTTCCTTATTGATTCAATGATATTGTGCTTTCTACATGGTATTGTTAGATAGTATGTTGAATTGGATTAATTGAGTGACGTGGTATCGCATTCTTATCAAGAGGAAGCAAGTTGTATTAATTTAATCATAATCACACACTAGGTGGTTTTAAACAATATCTCAAGAAATAGTAGTTAGCTACGGTAGTAGGAGCTACTATTAATTGGGAATATTGGACTCAAGTGGTATCTTGGGGTTTTTCATCTAGACTTAGTGAAAATTTACTCCTATATTTAATTGAACTATGATAGTCACTAATCCATTTCCAAGAGCATTCATTCATTATGCATTTCATACTCATTTCCATTTTATAAAGAAAATACCAAAAATAATAGTTTAGTATTTAATTAAATTGCATTCTTATTTTACTTTGTTAATTGAAAAAAGCCAAAACATATTTTCCCCTTTGTGTTTAATTGCATTTGCATGGCATTTAGATTACTTAGGATTCAATAAAAGGCTCCTCGAGAGAGAGAACGATCCTAGGGTTGTGTATACGCAATCCCCGGTTAATTTTTTATTGTGGACCCTAAGGCTAAAGACAAAAAGGCCCTCATCACTTGATATTCGTGGGATTCATTCTCGTGCTTGTTATTCGTGGGTCTTGTACCTGCAGTTGGTTCGTAGCCTTGTGCTGCGCTTGTTTGGTGGCTTCGAGTTGTACTTGGTTATGTACCCCCGTGGACTATGTGTCCACGCTTGCTTTCGTGGCCTTTATGCCACACTTGGTTATTTTCCTCGTGGACTATGTGTCCACGCTTGTCATCCGTTCGTAGAAGTCTTACGTTTAGACGAGCTTTGAGATTTACTATTTTAAATTGATTTTGTTAAACAAAACGATTTATTATGTATTGGGAAGTTTTTGATTCATGATCCTACATATAGTTCTGTTTTTAATTATGATCATATGATGTAGAAATTGAAACACTTGTTATTCCATTATGTTGAGGTCTTACGGAAAGATGGTGTTTGAGAATTATGGTTTAAATTGATTGTGTTAAATCAAATGTTTTACTATGTACCTGGATTTATTTGATTAACGAAATTTTATATAGTTTCACTTATGTTTATGATTGTATATCGTAGAATTTGCGGTTATGCCATCTTTGCTATGATTTAAACTTAAATCTGTTTAAATTAGTTTCATTAGTATTTAATTAAAATGTTATAAATGGGAAGTTATTCACCGGAAAATTATTTTTGGTCTCATATTAGTGCAAATTGTCATGTTCCTCCTACTAAGCAATGAAGGATTATCTTGTTGCCTTGGAGTTTGAAGCATCACATTGAAAGATTCTCGAGTTAATGTAAAATTTTAAACTCATGTTTTTATTTTTGTGTCTTAGGTGCTCCACGTATGCTATAGTTAGGATCCTCGCCTTATTTAGGCTTTGTGTATTTGTTATTATGAAGTGGAGCTCTTCTTGACCGTATATCAGGTTATTATAGAACTTTGCTGAGGTGTCAATCTTAAGGGGGATTCAACAGAAATTTTATAGAAAATATATAATTTTTGTAATATGAAATATGTTCATAGTCATTATATTATGTATTACAAATATGTGTATATGAAGTATGAAAATTATATATATTTAAAGGCTTTAGGGATGTGAGTTTTCTCATATTCTGTTTTGTCACATCTTGATTTTTTTGGGGGTGTGTCATCGTCCTTACGTTTGCTTGATCCCAAGATGGAAACCATTGAAGCTCTGCATACTGACTCGATCCGTCCATTCAAATATGGTTGGACAATCGTTGGTTCTTGGAATGACTTGCTTTGCGTGGAACAAGAGAATGATAATAATGACATTTTGCTCTCAAACTCAGCGATTAATGAGGTAAGATCTGACACCCACTCTAATCCAATAATAGGGTGGCACCTTACTTAAACCTTGTAATGCCTCAGGCTAAGATATAATGGTTTGAATCTTGATTGAGCTATCTTTCGGTAGGAATACCAGCATTATTCACCTATTTTCATTTCATTTGACATATCAACTCAATTGTTTATATTGAATACAATATCAACTAATGATGCCATTTCTCTATTTAGCTCTCTGTGTGGGCTTGATGTGTCATGCAGAGATACCATCACAGGGTGACACCTTCCTTAAACCATATCGCCTCCGGCTCGCATATAATGGTTTGAATCTCGATTGATTTATCTTTTGGTGGGGATACTAGCATTATTCACCTATATTCATTTCACTTGACATATCGACTCTAGTGTTTACATTGAAAACAATATCAACTAAAGATGTTATTTCTTTATTTAGCTCTCTATGTGGGCTTGATGTGTCGTGCTTTGGTACCATCACAGAGTGACACCTACCTTAAACCATGTAATGCCTTAGGCTCAGATATAATGGTTTGAATCTTGATTGAGCTACCTTTTGGTAGGGATACCAGCATTATTCACCTATATTCATTTCATTTGACATATCGACTCAAGTGTTTACATTGAAAACAATATCAACTAAAGATGTTATTTCTCTATTTAACTCTCTGTGTGGGCTTGATGTGTCATGCTCTGATACCATCACAGGGTGACACCTTCCTTAAACCATGTCACTACTACAAAACGGGGATACGAGTCCTATTTTTTGTACTTTTGGCGTCCTTTTTGGGGGACGTCTATGCGGGGCCGCAATAGGGAAAACTTACGAGTCCTATTTTAAAATTAGACGCCTAATATAAGGCGTCTAAGTTTTATAATTAGACTCCTTAAGTCATGACTTAAGGAGTCTAATTCCATAACTTAGACTCCTTAAGTCATGACAATTATGCTCTCGGATCTCACTTAAGGAGTCTAATTTTGAACTTAGACTCTAAAGTGAGACTTAAGGAGTCTAATTCCAGGACTTAGACTCCTTAAGTCTCGCTTTAGGAGTCTAATTCCAAAACTTAGACTCCTAAGTCTCACTTTAGGAGTCTAATTCAGAACTTAGACTCCTTAAGTGTTCTTTTTTTAAAAAAAAAAATAATTGCTTCGTATATTCACTATCCCACAAATTTCTTACAAAAAACATCTTTACATAAACAATCACCAGAATGTGAAAAACATCCTTACATAAACAATCACCAGAATGTGATAATTGCATACATCAACACCTAGCTATGTGCTAAAAGGTTAGCTCGGACTAACCTTATACGAAAAGAATACATGCACCTTTATATAACAAATATCCCAAGATACATAGTTCATGATGAGTTGGACATAGAGGTAGCAAAGTAGTAACAACAAACTTGGCTAGCTAACTTCAAATCATTTCCAAAGAGTGAGACCATGCAAAACCACCTAGCAATACAGAATATAAGTGCTTCATAATGCACAATTAATAATTCAGTTAAAGTGTAGCAGATGTGTAGATGACGGTCTCAAGCAGTCAGGTGTGAGAATTAATTAAATCTCATAAAAAAAAGTGAGTAACATTTAATCAAGCATTCATTACCATACTCACATCAAATTTAATTCCAAACACAGCTAATGATTCTCACTCAGCCAAAGTCATGCTCCGTGAATCTTAGAGCCTAATGTCATGACAACTTAATGACAAATTCATCAATTAAATCCCACACAACATTTCTTTTGACAAAACCAAAATATCACACAGCAAAGGAAGCAAATATGAAATGCATTAACAAGTGTGCTCACATCTTAACAGTTTCACAAAGATGAAGAATTTCAAGTTGCTTACCACAAAACGAGAATGAACCACACAATGACACAAGTTATGCTCAAACAAACTTATATCAAACTTAACAAAGAAGCAATACTGAATTTTAACAACTCACAAGATTTGATCTCACAAAGGACAACTCTTGAGTATTACTCTCACCAAAGAAATTCATGAGAGAAGATTTATGATAATGATAGCGCGAAGAATCCGGTAACGAGTAGTAACAAGCATGTGACAACAATTACTCTTTTCTCTTTCCAAAAAAATTATAAGCAAATGGAATGCAATACTACTATGATCATGTGAAAATGACCTAGAGCAATAGAGCACGACCAAATAGCGCAAAAAAAATCAATAACTAACTAAAACAAACTCAAAAATACACTAATTAAAAACTAAGAAAAATCGAACGGGAAAAAAAAAACACACACACACCCCTAATGAAAAATCCTTAGAAAAAAGGGAGAAAAAAACAATCAAAAAGTGCCCAAACCGATAGAGTTTGGCCATAATTTACCACACTGAATAGCAAAGCTATTGAACTTGCTCAAAATAGCCCAAATCTTTAGTTAACCAAAGCTTGTAATTTTCGGTCAAACTTTTTGAAAATTTTCCAAATGAGCTCAAGGAGAGTGTTGATGAGTTTGAACAAAATCCAATCAATGTGCAAGCTAAGTGGCACTTAGTTCCAGCAACAAACCAAATGATTTTGTTCAAAATTGGAGAGAATTCTTCAAGAAAACACTGTTTGTTCAAATCTGGGAATTTTGAACAAATTTCCAGCAAGCACAATCAGCGAAAAAAAAAATTGACGAGATGCCACCAAATCAAAGCAATTTATATGTCAACACAAGCCGCAACGGGGCAAGATAAAGTGAAAAGCCTTGACACAAACACAATGAAGCTGAAGATCTATTAATATGTCCAAGGAGAATTATATACAATCTCAAATCGCTCAGAAATTGCCCACAAAATAGCAGAAACAACAAGGACAAACTAGTGAACAAAGCTGCCACAAGTTGGGGAAAAATTCTAACACCAACCGAAAATCACATAATGAGAAAAGCTAGAAAAAAATGTAAATGCAAGGAAATCACATAATCAAACTATGTTTAGCTAGAACTATAGCAATGAGAGAGTGTAGAATCGAAAGATAATAATAGCAAGTAGCTTCAAATCTTCATCATGCAATGGTAAATTTCTTGGGAAACAACAAATCCTATTGGAAATTGATTACATTCTTTCCTTGAGACCCATGGTGACAATAACAACAATATTGGCTTTCACTTTACTCTATGTTTATTCATGTTGCCAAAAGAGCCGACTCGAAGAAAATAAACAAGATTATCGGCCTTTTTTTTGAAAAAGAAGCATTTTAAAGTTGTATCTGGTTGCTCTACATAGTCTTACTTAACCTGTATAGATGTTCACAAGCTCAGTCCTTGCTTGAGAGCAGATAGAGGTAAGCTTCTGATTTGTAAAGGGATTAAAAATATTCAAGAAATTTGAAAACCAAACCAAGCCATCCAGCTGAAATTATATCAGCATATGCTAGAGGAAATTGGCATTTAAAACTCAAGAGGTATTAAATAAAATTGACGTACCATAAAAATTATAACAGCAGGAATAAATTTGAAGACATGCTAGATATATTATGAAGATTATTCCCAAAATGCCTTAGGTTTCCATAACTTCTACAGGAATAAACTTGGAGACATGCCAGATGCAAATCAACTTGTTGCCAACTACTATAAGAAAATGTGGCTTTCTTAGGCTTTTGTCTAATTTTCAATGAACAAAATATCTTACACCACAAAATTTTCAATAAAAGATCAGCAGTTATGGCATGTATGTCTTGTTTGAAAAACCTGACATGTAACTAAGTTCTGGCATTTATCTTTGACTTCTGCTTCTAATGGTTCTTTAACTCTGGATTGTGACATTCCTAAGGAAACATACCAATCAAGGTCCAATACTTGGCCTTTAGTTGGCTGATACAATCACTTGGTACATTTGCATAACACTTTAATGTTATGTGTGTCTGTATCCCTGTAGATTTTTCTTGAGAAGCTTCACAGTTTTCACCAATGTTCAACTAAAACTTTAATGTTGTGTGTGTGTGCATTTATCTCCCCATAGACCTTTCGTATGATTTTTCACCAATGCATTATCTATTGAAACTGAAATTCCACTTTAAAGTCCATTAGACACCAAGAAAGGAACTTATACAAGAAGAAGCAAGTTGATTGAGCAAAGTAGTAGACATGCATGCTGAGAGAAATTCTCAGGTGAAACTTAGGTGGAATTTAGAGATCAAGACCAATTATATGATGCAATAGCAACATTTCAATTTAAATTATAGCAGTAAAAAGGTTACCTATTCTACGACATTGCAGTGGGTTGTCAGTCTCTGCATTAAGTATCATAATTAAGACATTAGTGCATTCAAACAAATTACTAATCTACGTGATTTCTATGTTTTACTGTGTTGCCAATTTCCCCACTAATTCAATTACAAGATGGCTCAGAAAATATACTATTGAGATATTAATGTAGATTTTTCATGTTACAAAGACATGCAAGCAATTGAACATTTGCCGTTATCATACACCACAAGTGAGCCAAAATATAAACTACCACCTCGTAATCCAAAGCAGTTTTGCTTGAAGATGATGTTAAAATGATTAACATGTCCATTCAAAGCCTTGTTCTTTAAAACCTCGCATTTGAGATGGTTGTCCTACAAAACGACATAAATCCAGGGAATGTACAACTTAGGAAAACAAAAACAGATTAATTATTAAATAATACATTAAAAGAAACTTAAAAGAAAAGAAATAGGAAAAATTGAAAGGGGAAAAATTGAGAAAGCACTTTACACCTAATAAAATCTTTCTCCACCGTAAATGTTTGCAGAAATTCATCTTTGCTTTCAACAAGAATCTCATAAAAATTCTCTATTAGACATAACAACGTTATTGATGGTAAAAAAAAACTACTCGAATAGAGGTATAAGGTTTTAAAATAATGATGCCAAATTGGAAGTTGAAGCATACCCGAAGACCAGCTTTAGATCTGTGATTCCTTTCCTCTCTTCAACAATTAAAAAAAGACATTCAACGAGAAGATGTCAAAAACATTAAGCACCAGGAGAAAAGAAAATGTGAGCAAGGTATGAAAAGTGTCATCACTTATATCAGATGAACTCGAAACTTAATATCAGCATAGGCATGAAAAGTCATTTTGCTAATCCCGATAGTAATCTATATGAACAAAGCAGACATAATTTTTTCTTCAAAAAAAATATGGCGAAGACTATTCAATAATGATTATGTGTAAATATATTTCAATCTTTTGTCTATAATGATCATTACCTTCAAATCTTCATAACCATAGATCTTCCCGTCATCATCAAAAAAGCTATTCAAGTACATCGGCTCAATGACAAAGTTCTCTTGAGTGCTAAATTCCTCTTTGCTTGAAACTATACAACATTATATCCCACAAGAAACATGCAAGTTAAACAAAAGAATTAACTTGACATGTTAACAAGAAAATACAAGGGAGGAAGTTAAAAATGGCAACCAAAGGAAAAGAATGTCACTTAAGTGAACAAATTAGCTAGATCAAATCCTTAGTAGACCGAGAGTGAGAAAGGTTATACGAGACGGGAAAAGTAGCGAGAAAATAAAATCCCAAATTTGAAAGATAACAAAAAAAAAGGCCTCCCAAGCAACCAAGCAGAGGAGTATGCAAAACCCAGAAATAATACTATATTCTTGGGCTGGGCATAAACTAGAAATCAGCTTCTCAGATATTTAATTGATTTTTTTCTCAGTCTAAAGAGCTTCGTAAGTGCCATGAAACAGTTCATGTCAAAACATGAGAGTTTCAGATGCTAGATATTATAATGTTCGAACTTTTTTCCAGATACACGATATCTTTCAACTCTCTTCAACAATATGAGCACAGGACGCAGCTCATGTAAAACCTTATTATGTTGTCCTGCCATCCTAGTCACCTATAATACCGACAAGAATAATCTCACCACAAAGAAGAAGGGAAATGACCGTATATGTGAAAGAAATAAGGAGTTACATCGTGAATAATAAAATTCAGATTGCAGGCCAAAGTCGAAGAGCAGGGAAAGAAATCAGAGCACAGTGAACCAAAATCGAAGAACAGTCGAAGAGCCCAATGAACTTACTGTAGGTGGAAGTAAAGGCCAAAATCGGAGAACATTGAACCAAATCAAGTGATTTGACTCCAGATCTAAACTTAACCACCGCTAAAGCCATCAGGGAGGAGGATGAAGATTTGGCTTGACGAAGAGGACGAAATGTGAAAAAATTGACTCCGGATCTGTGTTCGTCGCTGGTGCTCATCGTTCGCGGTTAGAGCTCGATGTCACTATCCGTTGGTTGGGGCTCCTCTCACGACACTCGTCTAGGGAGAAAGTCGTGTGAGGGTTGGAGAGAATTGAGTGAAAACTAAAGAAGGGAGGTCACAGGTAATGTTTTGGAGTCTAAGTTTTAAAATTAGACTCCAAAAGTTATATTTTTGGAGTCTAATTTTAAAACCTAGACTTCAAAAGTGTTGTTTTTGGCGGTAGGACAAATTTTTGGCTTAATTTTTGGCGCTGGAATCTACTTTGGGAGTCTAACTTTTGTACTTAGACGTCAAAATCAACACTTTTGGAGTCTAAGTTTCAAAATTAGACTCCAAAAGTCAACTTTTCTTCCATATAATTACAAAAATGCCACCGCCTTTTTTTTTTTACTTCCGTTTTTTAAAATAGGACGCCAATCAGGGAAGTAAAAGCTATTTTTTGTAGTAGTGTGTAAAGCTTCAGGCTCTGATACGAAACATATGTTAAGCCTTACCTTAACTTTGATACCATTATGTAATACCCCAAAATTCATATTCCTCTTGAATATTATATTTTGGCAAATTAATAACTATTTAAAATAGGAAAGTATGTTGTCTCTAATTTTAGTAATTTATTTGATTATTTTCCTTGAAAATTAAAGAGGCAAAAATCCAATATTATATTAGGGACCTTAAGTTGCCCTATGATTATTAAATTAATGCATGATGCATAAATGACCAAAGTAAACCCAAAAGTGGTGAGAATTAGAGAAAATTGCCAACAATTAGTAAATAATTCAATCTACATTAATGGAATTATTTTCATAAACATTCATAATTAATTTAGTGGCATATGTTAAAAGCATAATTAATATTGTAACCAATCAAATAAGTCTAATAATATTTAAAACACCTTGTTGGAAATAATTAGCCAATGATTTATTTAATCCTCCCTAAGTTTCTATAAGGGTCGAAATTCATGGATAATTAAGCAATGGATTAAACAATAATATGAGATAAGAGCACATGTGATTTAAGATAAAAATCTACAATAGTAAGTAGGATTTTTCTACACAAATGGAGAGTCAAGATTTAATAAAGCTAAATCCAAAGGGGTCTAATTTAATTATATGAATTAAAGCCTAAATCCATGAGATAACCTATGAACCAATGGAAGCTAAGTTGTGTATTGTGTGAGATGAATGAAAAACAACATAAGATTTCATGGGGGAGGGGGATGCCACGTTTTTTTAGTGTGAGTGTTTGTGTGTATGTAGTAAATAAATGAAATGGCCTTGTTGGCTCAATGTGAATGTAGTAAATAAAGGAAATAGCCTTGTTGGCTCAATGTGAATCAAGTATTCCATAAGCAAAAATCTCAAGCCAATTAAAGTGAAGTAAAATTTGCCTAAATAAACACTAATCCTCATGATAAGTCCATAAGTCAATTAATTCCTCAATTAAGTATTATCAAAGACAAATAAGGGATTTTAATCCTAGATTAAATATAAGCAATAATCCAAGAGAAAAACACAAATTTGGCTTAGGATGAATTAATTGTTACCTAACAAATACAATAAATTCTAAAATGATAAAAGGGTAATTAAATGCTTCTAATTAAGCCATAATATTCAAGAATCATAAGACTAATGAGGGAATTTGATTAAACTACAAACTAAATCCTAAGAGCATTTTTGCTTAATTGCTAACCAACCACCAAAGTCATCTAGTTACAACTATACTTAGAGTAACTAGGAAATTAAAGCACCAAGTTGGGAAATGCATGAAGGTGGAGAGGCCACCAATGCATGCTTGAAGAATGCTTGATGGTGGAAAGGCCACCAATGCACTCTTGAAGCCAAGAGCTTTTCACACATGGAGCCAATTGAGACACCAAGGCTTGCTTGAGAATGCATGAAGTGGGAGAAGCCACCAATGCACTCTTGGAGCCAAGAGTGCCATGACCTTTTAGTATAAATAGGAGGACTTAGGCTTCATTATTCCTCACACCTTCACAAGCAAGAGCAAGCATAGCATCTGAATATAGAGAGAAAAGAGGGAGAGTGAGGAGCTTCTTGAAGGAGTCTAGCATTTGCAAGTAAGTTCTTTAAGTTTTACTTCTTAAATTCTTAGATAGAAGTAGCTTAGATCTTAAATATCCTAGAATAGTTTTATTTACATGTGTTTATGGTCAAAATTAGCTTTATTTCGAAAAAATGATGAGAGAAGTTATTTAGCAAAATTTTTGAAGAGAAACATCAAGGTAACAAAGTTCGCGAGATTTCATCGATTTTGAAAATTCTGGAAACAGTGATGAACATGCCAAAATTTCATATTGAAACCATAGTCAAAAAATTTGGTGAAAATTCATGGTTAAATTAGACATATAGGGATTTTCAAATATATCAAGAACATGTTAAAATTATTTCTGTACAGTGAGATAAAAATTCTCAAAGTTGGGCTACGAATTTCTGGAAAAATTCTGGGCAGAGCTCAAAACTTTAAAACTGGGAGTGACTCGTGTGATCTGGGCAAAGGTGAGTATTTTTACTTAAAAATAGATATCCTAAGGATTCCAAAGAATTTTACAGATCCTCGTTTCAATTTTTCTAGAATTAATTATGATTTTTCAATGTTAGACAAAAATCTGCCCAAAAATACTGTACCAGCGTTTTTCCAAAATTAAGGGAAATAAGTTGAAAAATAATTCCACCAAGAGTAAAATGGTCATTAGTGACTAAGATATCTACTAGGATATTATTTGTGAATTAACAAATGCGATATTACCATTATAGGATAGCGTGACCACGGTCCGATCAACGAAGGTATGGACGCGTCGTAACACTAACTCGATGCTTATTGTACCTTTATATGTGATAGATGTATTCATAGATTAAGACTGTCTTAAAGTTTTTCATACACATTCAGCTATACACAGGTTATGGTTTTGATAATACCATTGAGTTTTCCTAGCGCTGAGGACACGATAGGCCATCGTGGCACTGGTGAATAGTGCAGACTAGAGATAACGGACATATGTAGTGGCTGTGTACCGTTATCCGGACAAATCTGTTATGAGTTTTTATGTTGATTATTGTTGTAATGTCATGAATATCTGTCATACATAACTGTTACATAAGCATGAGGTTAACCGTTACCTGAGGTTCAATGGTAATTGAACCTCAGCCCTCACTATAGCTTCGGGTCCGGAGGAACCGGGGCCGAGGACAAGGGTAAACAAAGACACGCGTGAGGACACGGGCGGAGAAGCTGTTATGGATTATTGTATCACCGTATTATTAAATATTCGGATAATTGTACCACCGTAATAGCAACCAGACACACCAGCAGTGAAGGTTTATCAGATACTCGCTCTTTTAAATTATTCTGATGCCCTACTTTGATCAAAACCATTTCTCGATTTTGATGTGTACGTAGGGATTGGAAAAAGCTCTTCAAGACCCAATGTTTCATCGATGAACATCTCCACCACTCTACTTGTGAAAACCCTCTGCTCTTCCATGCATACAATTATAACTGTAGGGAGCCGTTCTTATGTTTGCTTGATCCCAAGATGGAAACCATTGAAGCTTTGAGCATAGACTCGATCCCTACATTCGAATATGGTTCGCTGGTTCCTGGAATGACTTGCTTTGTGTGGAACAAGAGAATGATAATAATGACCTTTTGCTCTCAGACCCAGCGATTAATGAGGTAAGATGTGACACCCAACTCTAATCCAATAACATAGTAACACCTTACTTAATCCATATAATGCCTCATGCTCGGATATAATGGTTTGAATCTTGTTAAGTTTCCTTCCCTCTATATCTCATGGGAGGGAATGAAAGTTAACAAGAGAGATTTAGGCTGTAATCAGGGATGTGACAATTTTTAGTGGAGAGAACATCTATGTTGACCGAGTGGGAGTGTTTTCATGAAGAATGGGATCCTGGAAAGAAGTAGTATTTGGAGTTATATGAAGGACAAGTCTTTCTCAAAAAGTCACTGTTAATGGATATTTTGGTTGGGATGGGAGGGTGCATAAGGTCCTGATATTATAATTTCATTTTGACTTGGCAACAGAAGTTTCTACATTAATAACAGTACCTTCTTCAACCTCTATTCCTCCTATTTATCTAATTTTGCTTGTTGTGTACGAGAACAAATAAGTTGCTATCATTAATCAAAACCATGCACATGAATTTTACTATGCCCATGAATATGCCTTTTATGTGTGTTGGAAGAGGGAATTGGTGCATATGGGAAGAGCTGGGGTTGGACTAATTAATAAATATAGTATTAGACCGACTTTACCTTTCTTACCTCAAATATGTTTTTGGAAGAATGAAATAATGTGCGACAACTTTGACACGGCTTTTTTGTTCAATCTCATCACTGATAATGAATTGAATTTCCTACCTCTTTATCTGCCCGAGATAGGGGTGGAAGATTCTTTCATGCGAAGAGCCTCGTGTCTATGTGCGACACATATGTTGAATAGCATTGCTATGAAATTCTCACTTTTACATTATAGATTTACTTTGTCTTAAAAATTTAGGTAGAATAGAGAAATTCAGTTCTATCTGCCTCTAACTTTTTATCATTAGATATTGAGTGTTCGTTACTATAATTTTATTTTATTTTTTAATCATCGCACACCGTTTTTTGCATAAAAATTTCAAGAGAGAGCATATTGCAGAGGCAAACTACTACTCTGATAGAGAGGAGACTTGCATGTGCATTGTGTCCTCATTTATTTGTTCTTTTTCGGGATGAAGATGGAACTATACATTAACATTTGTTTAGACTTAATTTGCAACATTAAACTTAGTACAAAGCTTGCTAATCTCCGGAAAAATGTCCTGATGAGCAACGGCGGAACCACGTTATGGCATCGGGTGCCTTGGCCCCAACTGACCTTCTAAAATTTTTTTAAATTTTTTAAAGTATATGTATTAATTATATAATATTTTATTTTGGCTACTAATTTGGCCCCGGCTAATTTTTTATTAAGGTCCCAACTTACCTTCTAAAATATTTTAAAATATATGTATTTATTATATGATAATTTAGCCCTAATTAATCTATTATACTTTTTCTTATAATAATTAAAGGTTGTCTGCGGTTTGGACTTATGTTTCACGAGCAAAAAAAATGTGTTCACGAGTCCACTTTTATTTTTTTGTTTTATTTTTATTTTTCTTTTGTCCTAGCTTTGTTTCTTCCACACGTGAGTTTGACGCAGATGCAGATCGCCAGATGCTTCTATTCTTCTCTAGTTCTCTCCCTCGTCGCCTACTCGCCTCTTTCGCCGGTCGACTCCTCGGTCCTCTCCACGCCAACCGTCCACTCCACCATCGTCTCCGTCTTCCTTCGACGAGGTCCAACGTCCGACGAGGCGACGGCCGGCGACGATGTCCACACGGCTCCCCTAACCCCCTTCTCTGCTCTGAGTGCTCTGCTCTCTATCTCCTCATTCTCCGACTTCGAAGTCTCCGACGGCGACGGCCGACGAGCGTGGGGCGTGGCGACCAGGTATTTGATTATTTGAATGCCATTATGCCATAATGCCAACTTTGAAAGGCTTCATTCCATCGATTTTTAATTTCTGTTTCGATTTTGTTGTATGTCTGGGAGATAAAAATGTTCTGGATTGGTGATGAATTTCTGAACTTGATGGATTCAATTAAGAATTTAAATGTTATTTTGTGTTAGGTATGCATTTTTTCTTTGATTATATTTAAATAATTTTATTAAATTTCAATATACATATAATTATTATGTTTGTGTTTGTGATATCTTTAGGACAATGTTCACTACTAGAAAATCTATAGATAGTGACGGAATTTGCTACGGAATTTATTCCGTAGCAAATTCATGAAACTTTGCGACGGAATTTTTTTTCCGTCGCAAAGTAAAAAAATTTGCGACGGATTTAAAATCCGTCGCAAAAATGCTTGACAGTTCGAGATCCGTCGCAAAGTTTGCGACGGATTCTAAATCCGTCGCAAAAACGGATTCTAAATCCGTCGCAAATGGTCGCCCATACTAGAAGATATTGCGACGGATTCCGATCCGTCGCAAAAATTGCGACGGATAAGGAATCCGTCGCAAAAGGGCGGCCAAAATGGCCGCCCCTTTTTTGGCTTTTTGCGACGGACTTGTTGTCCGTCGCAAAAGGCTGCAATTTGCGACGGACAAGAAGTCCGTCGCAAACACCTCTGCCCGTCGCAAAAGGGCGGCATAAATGCCGCCCTTTTGTTGCTTTTTGCGACGGACTCGAGGTCCGTCGCAAAAAGCATTTTTGCAACGGACCTTGAGTCCGTCGCAAAAGACGAGGTCATTAATGACCTCGTCTTCCCTCCCCCTTCCCCGACTCTGTTTGTTCCCCGGCTCCCCGCTCCCTCCCGCCGCCCCGGCGCCCTCGGCTCCTTCCCCCGCCCCCCCGCCCGGCTCACGCCCTCGGCTCGCGAGACGGCCCGGCGCCCCCGGCTCCTCCTCCTTCGGCCTCGAGCTTCGGCTCCTCCGCCCCTCGGCTCCCCCCTCCGGCGCCCTCGGCTCCTCCCCCTCGGCTCGCGACCATCTCCCCGCCCGGCTCCTCCCCCCGGCAACCTTCGGCTCCTCGGGTTTTTTTTTTAACACTTCTAAATAATTTGTTTCGAGATAAAAAATTATTATAGGTACTTCCGGACTTAGTATTAAGATCTTCACAAGGGAATTATCAAACAAATCCTAACACTTATAATTTTACGGGTTAGCTTGAAGTATATTTTTTGCTTATAGTTATATGATATCTATGTTAGATTTGCTTTGTTACATAGTGGAAATATGTATGTTGAGAAGATTATCAATTATATGAGTTTAGATTTTTTTTTTTTTTTTTTTTTTAGTATCTTCTTTGGCTCAATCTATTAATTACATAAAGATCTCTATACTCAATGTGTTTATTAATTTGGATTATAGTTATAGTGTGTAGAAGATTTCATGATTTTTTTAATTATTGAGTTTTAATAATTTTGATTTTTTTAATCTTGCATTGTTTTTTGGGACGAAAATAAATTACAAAAGTAATCAAAGCCTTATATCGCTAAACCAACCCTATGTTGGTAATGATATTTTATTTTAATTAGTTTACTTTGTGTACATGTTATTTTTTTTTTTTTTTTTTTTTTTCCCTTTAAAATAAAATATTCCCAAATGTATAGGATATTAATTTATCTAGCACTTTTTATGTTAGGTGAAAGTATACTTTTTTAAAAAAAAAATATTTTTATAGAAAGTTTGTACTTTCAAGGCATTTTTAGTATTTTCAATATTAAAAATTTATTAATTTTTGTTTGGAATTTTAAGTTTGCAACATAAACTCACGCTTAAATGAAAAAATGAGCAAAAAATTGCAATAAACATTAGAAGTCGTAAAAACGAAAATTGGAAAAAAATTTATTCGGCTAAATATTCTTTTTAAAAATATCTTATAAATATTTCTAAAAAAGTATACATGGAAAAAAAATACCAATTGCACTTTAAAATTTCAAATCAATGGTTTATTTATTAAAATAATTTGTAAATTGATAAATTTTATATTAAATACTTATTCCGTTGAATTGACCACTTTTATATATTTGTTGCATGTTGAGATGTTAATTAATTTAGTAATCTGAACTAGCTAGGAAATATGGAAGGCAACCATGATAGAAGTTGGATGTACAATCGTCTAACCGAGAGAAGACAACTAACTCTAGCATTCTTGGCGGGTTTGAAAGAGTTCATCGAATTTGCTTTGGCACATTCACCTAATTCAAGTAGGGAGATCGGTGTCCGTGTGTCAAATGTAGGTGTTTAAGATTCCAAGATTTTGAGGAGGTTAAAATCCATTTGTGTAAAAAGGGCTTCATGAAAGATTATGAGTGTTGGGAATGTCATGGCGAAGTCCGACAGACACCGACACCGACACCGACACCGAGTGGTTATTACGGGGACAGTAGTCATCGAGACAACCTTAATCAATATGAGCAGTTGGTTATGGACGCTGCGGGACCGTCGATCGGCCAATATTTCGATCCCGTTACTCATGCTGAACCGTCATACATGGGAGAGGAGACCAATACACATAGTCAACCATCATACATGGGAGAGGATCCTCATCCGGAAGCCGATAGGTTCTATAAAATGCTCCAAGAAGCGCAATGTCCGTTATGGGAAGGTTGCGAACACTTTGAAAATAGTGAATATTCATCGCTATCGGCTACCCTAGCAACACTAAGCTTGAAGACTGATCACCATATGAGTGAGAGGAACTACAACGAAATGATGCAGATCATAAGCAAGGTTGTTCCCAAAGACAATAATTTGCCGAAGGATTTTTACCAAGCAAAAAAAAAGGTGAAAGAGCTTGGGCTTGGATGTGAAAAAATCCATTCTGCCCTAGAGGATGTATGTTGTATTACAAGGATGATCTTGAGCTGACCAGTTGTAAATTCTGTGGACATGATAGGATATAAAGTTGTGGGGAAAGGAAGGAAAATGACCCGTCAAGCATTAAGCAAGATGTGGTACTTTCCCTGGTTACCAGACTTCAGAGATTGTATGCATAAGAACAAACAGCTACTCACATGAGATGGCATCGGGAGCATCACAGGGATGAAAACTTTGTGCCGACGCATCCATCGAGGCCGAAGCATGGCGTAAATTTGACGATGTGAATCCTTCCTTTGCTATGGATCCCGTAATGTCCGTCTTGGTCTATGTTCGGATGGGTTCGCTCCTTTTGACAATACGGGCGGGAATTATTTCTGTTGGCCCGTCATTGTGACACCGTACAACCTCCCACCTTCTATGTGCATGAGAAGAGAGTTTTTGTTCCTTAACGCGTTAATCCCTGGGCCATCCAACCCAAAAAAGAAGATAGATGTGTACCTCAGGCCTTTGATAGACGAGTTGAAGATGTTGTGGAGTGAAGGGGTTCGACGTATGATATATCATTGAGCCGAGAATTTCACAATGCGTCTTTGCCTTAATGTGGACGATAAATGACTTCCCCGCATATGGTATGTTGAGTGGTTGGCAAACGTCGGAAAGTGGCATGCCGGTATGTCTTGAACAGAACATGGGTTTTAGCTTGCAACACTTGATCACAAAGTACGTTGGTTTGACAGCACCGGCGATTCCTACCCCCCGATCATCCGTTCAGGAGAAATAGAAAAGACTTTACACTAAATGTTGTCGAACAAGCAGATCAACCTCGTCGTTTAAGTGGCTAAGAAATATGGGACAGGGTCAAGTACATTCAAAGTGTCGAAGAGGGGGTGCTTCGGCGAACCCGAGGGATATGGCGTTGATCATCATTGGAACAAACGCAGCATCTTCTCGGGAACTACCATATTGGAAAGATCAATTGTTAAGACACAACCTCGATGTCATGCATATCGAGAGGAATGTGTTTTGCAATATTCTGTAATCTTGTGATGGACACCAAGGGCAAGACGAAGGACACAGTCAACGCAAGACTAGACATACGCTTTGCATTTGCTGCAGAATGGCACGGGATGGATTTCCAAACCTAGAGCGCCTTACACATTCAACAAAGAGCAGAATTTAGAATTGTTGCAATGGGTTAAAGATCTGAAACTCCCGGACGGTTATGCGTCAAACTTGAAAAGATGTGTCAACATGCACGAGGGGAAGTTATTCGGGATGAAGAGTCATGATTGTCATGTTTTTTTCGAGATTGTTGTCGTGGGCCTTCAAAGCACTACCGAATCATATATGGTCTATTTCGATCTGAATTTTCCATGTTCTTTAGAGAAATATGTGCTTCGAGCTTAATGTTGAAAAGTTACGACACCGGAGACGAGCATGCCCATAATGCTATGCAAGTTAGAGATGGTGTTTCCTCCTAGCATGTTTGACTCAATGGAACACTTGCTGTTCACTTGGCCTACGAAGCAAGGGTAGGAGGGCCACAACAATATAGGTGGATGTATCCATTTGAGAGGTAATACATATATTTCTTTATTTACTGTTATTAATTGACCGACATGGTGCTTTAATTTATAAATACCCTACGATATTCCATTGTAGGTTTTTACGCACACTTAAACACAAGATCAAAAATCCAAGGTACGTTGAAGGATCTATATTTGAAGCATATCTAGTCGAAGAGGCCGCAAAATTTGCGTCATACTATTATCCCCCGAAATGATGACAAGATGGAGAGGGGTACCCCGCAACGATCTTTCTTAGGTGATACGAGTGATCAAATATCAATATTTAATTATCGGGCGAGTCGTGGGAAAACATTGGAGGTCAACTCTTGACGGAAGAGATAAGCAAGTAGCAGAGTGGTACATTCTAAACAAGCTGTGAAAGAGGTCGCCCAATACTTAAAGTAAGATTTTTTTTTTCTATTACGGTAAGTATTAAAGTATTAACTTCAGTTCTTTGTTACGGTTTCTACTCTAATTGGGTCCGATCGGACAATCCTTCAATGTCGGTGTCACAAGTTGATCAATACACGAACTCGAGTTTCCAAAATGGTTTCGTCAATATTTCGTGAAAAATCGACCAGATCCCAATAAAGTTGCGTGGAGTTTATCTTATGGAGCTGCAATTAGTGTTACCCGATGCAACAAATATATAATCAATGGGTATCGATTTTCAAGCGTTGACGCGGGACGCGGTACACTATGTTGCAATTACGGTGTATGTTGTCGAGGTGACCAAGTTGGCGGGGTGGAGACTAACTACTACGGGAAGTTAGTTGACATAATTCAGGTGAGTTACCCGTGGGACAAGGTGGTGACCCTTTTTAAATGTGAGTGGTTTGATAACAGTCCGCGTGGGACAAAAGTGGACAAACATGGAAATATTGAGATCCATTTTGGACAAGGAGATATACGGTTAGTTATGACCCATTCATCCTTGCTCAACGGCAGAACAAGTTTACTATACATCATACCCCACATCCCGCCAAGGGTGGGTGGGAGTTATCAAAACCAAAGCACGGAATATTATACCTAAGTCGAAAGAGTCGGAAGCAAATGACGGCATGAAGGAACCGTTCCAAGGCGATGTGGAACATGTATTGCCCATAAACATCTTCGACGACGATGTACCAAGGAATCTCTTTGATTCTCTTTGCGGATTTAGAATTGATTCCTATACAAATTGACGATCGGGAATAAGACGATGAGGCGAAGTGATGTACTCGATAGTGAATCTGAGTTCGATGACTATGAGACTTCGGAGGAAGCCGTGCAAGCGGATGTCGATGAACGGGAATCGTCGGTTGATTTGTGTTAGTTCTTTGTTTCGACGATCTGTTATACTACATACATTGTTACTTCGCTACTATAATATTAACCAAATATCTTTTTTTTATTTATATTTTTTGACATTATGTCTATAAGTGTTGAGAAATGGAGCATCCGGGAGGACGTTCAAGTAGTGGACGTGGTCGTGGTCGAGCCCGACCCCTTCCTATAAGAGGGGGTAGGGCGCGCCATCTGCTCCCTGCGGAGGTAGAGGGTCAGCACTTCCCCCAGGTGCCATTTGATATGTCATCTTCACCGTCGGGTTATATTGCATCTTCACCGTCGACGCTTCATATGTCGTCATCACCGTCTACCCACATTGATCCACAAAGAAGGAGACAACAGGTTTACTTTACCATTTCGATTGATTTACGTATTTTTAGTTTCTGAAATCATCTATGTACAAATATCTTCAATATTTCACATTCCTTCCTTAGCACTTGGGTCGCCTCATAGCCATGTCGGGGAAGAATGTAGTTCCTCCGATACACCAATATGGGGCACAACGGATCCTTCGACGGGAAGCTTTGGATCTGTCGACGGCGATGAGTAAGTCATGCCAAGTTACCAATAATGTTACAAATTTCTTCTCTAATTGATTTGTATGCTAATATTTGCATGATGTCCTCTGTCTTGACATTGTGCCTCATAATCCGGTGGGGATTTCATCTCGACCCAATTATTCCGTAATTACAATCATCCTTGGACCAAGTGGAAAGAGATTCCTAAGGACAATCGAGATGCTTGATTCAATGAGTTCTTGGTAAGTTATTTGTTTTATGGTTATTAATTAAGCACTTTTAAAATTTGGAGCACTAATTGTTCGTTATTGATTTTCAGGATAACCATATGTCGTTGCCTGAACATCGTGAAGATCTGAAAAAAGCTTATAACCACAGGGCAAGTCGCTGGTTGTCTCAAAAGCTTTATTCATTGAGACAGGTAAAAGGCAAGAAAGATTGGATTCCACAAACAGATGCAGGACGAATTATTTGACGGTTGGGCCACCGATTCGAAGCTTCATAACACAAGTGCAAAAAATAAGGAAAATAGGGCTAAAATGGAAGGACCGTCATATGTTGGCGGCTCCATTCCAATTAGTGAGCATCGACAAAAAGTTGTAAGTACACGTTATTTTCTATTTAGGTATCCAATATTTTGTACTTTGAAGTGATTAATTAATGTCATCATTTGCGTTTGCGGTTAGAGTCCGGGAGGTTCTGTAGGATCGATTGAGTGGGTTACCTTTGAGCGCACCCATTCCGCGATCGAAGGGAGTGAGAGGCGAGTGGATTAACCCAAAGGCGCAAAGCAAGTAGCGGTTAGACATTTATTTCCTTTATTACTTATTTTATGCACCACCATATTTATTTCATTTTACATGTCTTATTTGTTATGTATTTTTGTACTTGTAGGAAACCTTTCAGAAGTTGTCACAGGAGAGAGACCCCACATCCTCTCAGTCCGATAACGAGAGTCCTGTTCTTTGAGGCTACAGCGGATTTAACAAGAAAGGGAGAGTCTTTGGATACGGTGCCTCTGCCCCGATTTGAAGCAAACAAAGCGCTCCTTATGCGACATTGAAGGTGTTTCTTCAGGTAAATGTAATACATTTAATATTGATAATTTCCATTCTCTTTGTCCATTCAAATGAAGTTCAACTAATAAATGTACTTCATAATGTTTTTGTAGATGAGCTGAAGAAGATGAAGGCTTTGGTGCAGGAGCAAGCAACATAGATGACTCAGGAACAAGAGCTGATGAGGCAGCTGACTCAGGAACAGGAGATAATGAGGCATCAGATGATTCAGGAACGAGAGATGATGCAAAGACGAGATGACCCAACAAGCGGAGATGATGCGGCGGTGATTGATTCGGAACGAGAGATGATGCGGCAAAGATGACTCGACTCAAGCGGAGATGATGATACTGATGCGGCTTCAACTCAAGTCTCTAATGAAAGACAAGGGTTCGGGGTCGGCTCTGGCGATGATGACCATCTTGGTGATGATGATGATCACAATCTTTCTGTTTAGGATACTTTTGACTATTTGCTATTTGCAACATTATTATATATATTTTGTTTTCTCTATGTAAACTCTTTGCAATTGTTATTATATCCATGGTACACTACTTTTTGTACTCACTTTTTGAAAAAAAAAATTTAAAAAAAATAAATTTTTTTTTTAATTTATTAGTTTTGCTACGGAATTTTTTCCGTAGCAAATTTTCGTAAATTTGGGAATTTGCTACGGAAAAAAATCCGTAGCAAAATTTCGAATTTGCTACGGAAAATTTTCCGTAGCAAAAATTTCGAATTTGCTATGGAATTTTTTTCGTAGCAAATTTGCTACGGAAATTTTTTTCCATAGCAAATTTGCTACGGAATTTTTTTCCGTAGCAAATTGTGATGAAGCAAATTTCCGTCGCAAATTGCGACAGATTTTCATTTTCCGTCGCAATTGCTACGCGGGTTTTTTGCTACGGAAAAATTCCGTAGCAAATTCCGTAGCAAATTCGTTTTGCTACGGAAAAAGCTGTTTTGCTACGGAATTTTTCCGTAGCAAAACTTGATTTTTCTTGTAGTGGTTTATTTCATTACTCATTGGACTATGAGAGGAAAGTAAAATTCATGTTTGAGATACCTACTGAAAAGGTTAGTATCATTATATATCGTGTTTTAATTTATAATTGTCAGTTATTATTTACTAATATTTTCAATGTTAAGTCATACTATTTAGTAAATAGTTCAATATGTTTATTTTTTGGCCCGAGCTAAAAAATTTTCCTGGTTCAATTGCTTTGATGAGCTATATGAACTGGACTTGTTTCTCTGATAACATCTATATATATATAGTTAAAGCAGCAGGGTTCAACAAAGTGACGTAGAAGGGTTATAGCATCATCTACACTAAGTGGATCCATTTTGTATAAGGTGGCGATTGTAGCCATTAGAATTCTGGAAGTCACCACGAAGAAAAGTCTATTCCTATTTTGTTCTCTCTCTCACACACACACACACATATATTGATGGACCCTTGAAAGACTCATATTTTCTGTTTCCTTTTTGGGCTTAACATTGTTGGATTATGTATTTTCACGTTTTCAAAAAGTTCAATTGCTTGCTTTTTCATGTAAGTACAATTTAATTAACTCAGGTCGCTTTCACTTACAAAAGGCTTATATACGACTGTCAACTTTATCTTGGGAGGCAAAGATACTATAATTAAGAATAGAAGAAAAATATATATTCCTAGTTATAGAATGCATTCTATGATAAGCAATTACTAACAGTTTATTAGCACAACTGTGTATCATGTTGATAAATGTCAGATTGAACATAAAGCTCATCAGCCTTTTAGCATTAGTTGTTAATTCTATCTCCAAACTGCGTGCTCCCTCCAACTGATGAAGGAAGAAAAGAAAATAAAACAAAATAATAAAATAAGAGACGACGACTACAATAATAAAGGTAATATCATTTATAATAAACTAATATTTTTCTTAGAAAAATTTTAATTAGTTAATTATTTATTTATCCTAAACTTAACTACTTCTAATTAATATAAAATTATGACATTTATAATGAAATCCCTAAATGATATACCAAATTAATATCTTATCAAAATCTCAAATAAATTCATTTAATTTAGCATATCTAATATATTTATAAGAAACACCCGCATGTTTCTTAGTATAATATACATTGTTTAAAGTATCGAGTAATTTTTTGTTCATGTCACACCCCTTCGGTATACCGACATTCGCTAGAGTATAAATGCACAGCTTAAAAGATAAACTAGTTCTAGCATAGTAATACTAATATTTAAGTCTGGTACATAACTGAGATTCATAAAAGGTTCATACAAATACTACAAAAAAACCTTAATAGACTGAAACATAATACATAAAATTAACAATAAGTCTTGGTTCGATCCAGCACCGTCAGTTGCTTGTATCCATTGCTTTACCACGAGAGCTACGTCCATTATTATATTCTCGTCCTGAACTATGTGGAAGATCTGGGATTCAATCGAATCCCAATAGTAACGTTAATCACTCACATAAGATGCATGCACAGTATATGGTAGCCAACCAATTGCAATAAATACATAATTCAAAATAAATTCAAGATTCATATTCAAATATGCAGTTCAAAAATATTCGAGAACTTATCGGCTCATACGTACAGCACTGGAAAATTCATTCAAGAACCTATCGGCTCATACGCACAGCGCTGGAAAATTCAAATGGGCTTTCACCCTTCTACATAAAAAAAAAAAACTCTCTTATCGGATTTCACCCCCGGCCTTAACCGTGATGGCATCCAGGGTTACCCCACATTCAAGGACACTACCTCCCGGACTAAACCGGCGATAAGGATAGATATTCACAATTCAAATATCACAATGGTATGTACATGCATATAAAGGCACACAGAGTATGTGAGAGAAAATTACTACCTGAATGTCTTTACGACTTCTTATTCTCACCAGAGTTCTTCTTGCTCTGCTTATCTTTAGGCCAACACAAGTATCCAAATCCTATATTATTTGGAGATGGGTCATTACTCGATTTAATCTTAATGGCAATATTAAGATTACGCTTACTAAACCGACCCATAATGCTTATCCTTTTTGTTCACTTCAGTTGGTTATCCTTCATTATATGTATTTATTTTCAGACTTGACAGAATTTTGGCTTTCAATTTCTCTAGGAACTTATAAAATTCATATCTAGGTCTAGGAAGCTCCGATTGAGGTGATTCAAATTTCTACTTAAACTCCTGTTAGTCTAGCTTAGTAAAAATTATTGTCACCTAATTTAATGTCGGAATTAATACAGTTTTTATCAAGAGTGTCTCTGACTTATTCTGAAAAACAGGTTTTGTCCAGTGTTCTTGTCTGAATTAGAAAATTCGTAATTCCTTGTATACACCTTCTTTTCAGGTGTTCTTTGGCTCACATTGAACCTTATTATGTGCACTAAGTATACACAAAATTTCAAGGTCATCAGAGGTCATTTAATATGGATTTTCTCTATTCCAACGTTACTGTTTCTGCTGCAAAACTTAAATTTCCAGAAATGGCAGCAACTTCTTCTTTTATGTTCAATAATTCATTTTGGCTTCCTTAAGCCTTCTAATTCTTAAACTTAACTTCAATACTTCTAAATAAGTATTTTAGGTTCAGTTTATGCTCTCAGACAGAACCATAAAACACGTGGAATCAATACAACTCCTATGTTCATTGTGTTCAAGTGCATTTCTTTCGAAGCAGCAAACTCTTATATCAGCAATGACCAATTAGAAATACTTAACATGTGCATGTAACGTTTAGCTTCAAGTGTTAACCTCTTAAAACCAAACACACGCAACTAAGAACTTTTAAACACTCTCTGTATTTGGCATTTAAATCTGAGCACGCATGCAGAACCCAAAGCTTGACTTCTAAAGCTTTGAAACATGAAAACCAACGTGCAGAAGAGGTTCAAAGCTCACCTTGGTCGTCACTAAAATTTGTTTGCCACGTTGGGTCCTTATCTTGTCTTCAACGCCGCTGCCTAATTTATATTCTGATGGTTTGTGTGGTGATATGACAGAATCTGGAATTTTTGGATGTAAGAAACATGCTTAGACATACCAAACTTTCTCTGTTTTAGCTATCTTACAACAGAGTTTCACATGCAGATCCAAAACCATATCATCTAGGCTTCAAACGTAGAAAACCAAATTGGAGGCTTACCTTGTTCGAAGCTTAAGTTTGCATGTGATATTCAGAACTTCTTTTGCCTTCTCCGTCTCTCCCTTTCAATCTCGTTCTCGATCCGTCTCTCCCACGTTCTCACTTTTGTAGGTGCCCGACCGAAGTGATTGGGTTCAGTACTCCCATCTTTTCAGCGTTTTGTGTTCTCTGTCTCTGACCACAGCTCCCTCTCATCTCACTTCTCGGTCTCTCACTCTCTCTTTCTCTATGTTTCTATTCTCTAAGTGAACGGCTGGAGGTAATGGCGTGAAAGTGGTTATAACCGTGTATGAGAGTGAGAGAGATTGTGAGGTGTCCGAAACTTGAGAGGAGTGTGTGTGAGGTGTTCGGTTTAAAGAAGGGAACGAGTGCGCTGTCATTGCCGAGACAAAAGAATGAATGGGCTGTGACTTGCACTAACTAGAATGAAGATATAGTGCTTGCTGCTCCCTTTTTGCTGTCGGGTAAAAGAACAAACAAGACGATCGTGGAGAATGGTGCAGACATTCAAAGTTCAAGAAGAATCAACTAAGCATGAGTGCTGTTATGCGGAACTCCAAGAGAGGCAATGAGTCATGAAAGCTGTCTTAATTAGTTGAGCTGTCGTTTGAAACATGCAACAGGTGGATTGGTTGAAGCATAATGGTCCCTTGTGATCTTTGTTCTTTGGCCGAAACGAAAGTAAATGGGAATTAAGGTGAAGTGTTGAGGTGAGTATTAATAGAGAAATAAGGAGTGGGTGCGTGTTGCTTTCTATGTGTTAGGAAATATATGTTTTAGGAAGTATATATTTTAGGAAGTATATTATATTAGGAAGTATATTATATTAGGAAAGATATTATTGAGACAATCGGGATTATAGTAATTAGGGAATCAATCTACATAATGAGTCATTATGTTTCATTAACTCTCTTATTTCTCTCTTGTGTATAAATACCCTATACTATGTACATGAATAAACAAGCAATTCAGTTTATATTTCTCCCTTCTCTCTTTCTATTTCCACATGGTACCGAGCACAAGGTTATTCCTTGGGTTCATATCTGCCTTTTTTTCCTTCTTCTTATCTCGGTTTTCCGTCGCTAGAGTCACGAGAGAGGAAGTGAGGGTTCTTTGGTTCATGTGTCCACGATCTTCTCTTTGGGACACGCGCCGTACCACCGGCTTCCCCACCCCCCGATCGGCGTTCGACTCGCATTCCGGTGTCCGTCCGACGTCTGCGACGGCGCGTGGAGGACACGCGCTCCGACGGAAAATGACGGCCACGTGTGACGGCACGTGACGGCGCGTGGAGAGGCCTTTTCGACGGTGACTTTTTCTATTGGTCTTCTCTCCTCCTTTCCGGCGATATCCGGTGGTTTCCGACGTCTGGGCTCAACCTTTCCAGATCGTGAATTTGCTTCTCCTTGTTTTTGGCATCTGTTTTCTTTTGGAGATTTTTAAAGGCGTCGGCAACGGGGTTTGGCACTTTTGGGTTGTAATCTTCATCTTTTTATTTGGTGAAGCATTTATTTGGCTTTCTTTGTGTTGTTGGTTTGTTGTTTGGTGATTGAGTTGCTATCCCTTTGGTGGCCATTTGGTATCCTTGTTGTTGGGTGTTGTCATTGTTTGGTGAGGTTTTCTGCTCACAGTTGGGACTAGCGTTCTTTCTCTTGTTGTGGAATTCAACTTATTGGTGAAGATCAATTGCTGCATCTATGTCTATGTCTAGTTCTTCTGTTGCTCTTGCTACAGGTAATATTGCTTCTAGTCTTGCTACTTCTTCTTCGAAGTGGATCATCGATTCCGGTGCTACTGATCATATGACAGGTAACCACCACTTGTTTTCCTCGTATGCGCCTTATGCCAATCCCTCCAGTATAACAATTGCCAATGGTTCTTATTCTCGTGTTATTGGCTCGCACTATTGAACCTACTCCATCTGTTCCTTATCCCATGTCCTTAATGTCCCCGACCTCACCTTTAATCTTTTGTCTCCTAGCAAGCTCACTCGACAATCAAATTGTTTCATTACTTTATTTCGACCATTGTTTGATTCGGGATCTTACGACGAAGCAAGTTATTGGTAGGGCTATGAATCGAGTGGTCATTACGTCCTTGAGGATCGTACCACGTTCGTTGCTTGCTCGGTGGTTCATCTCTTTTGATATTCATTGTCGTTTGGGTCATGTGTCCTTGTCTTCTTTGAAGAGGATGTATCCTCAATTCCATAATTTGTCTTCTTTAGAGTGTGAGTCATGTCAGTTTGCTAAACATCATCGTGTTCACTTGGCACCTCGAGTTCATAAACGAGCTCAAGCGTCTCCCTTTGATTTAGTCCATTCGACGTTTGGGGTCCATGTCTGTCGAGTCTAAACCTGGTTTTAGGTACTTTGTTACTTTTGTTGATGACTTCTCTCGTACCACCTGGCTTTATTTAATGAAAACTCGTTCTGAGTTGTTTTCTCACTTTTGCAATTTCTGTGCTGAAATCAAAACTTAATTTGGTGTGTCTGTCAAAACCTTACGGAGTGACAATACTAAAGAATACTTTTCTGCCCAATTTCAAACCTATATGCTCTAAAATGGCATGCTTCATCAGTCCTCCGTCCGATACACCGGCTCAAAATGGTGTTGCGAACGTAAGAACCGACACTTATTAGAAGTCGCTCGGGCTCTCATGTTTCAAATGAATGTTCCTAAACTTTTTGGGCCGACGCCGTATCTACTTTGCGTGCTTCCTTATTAATCGTATGTCCCCTCTTGTCCTCAATGGTACCACTCCATACACTACCTTGTTTCCTTCCAAACCCCCGTTTCTGTTGACCCTAAAATCTTTGGTTTGTCTCCGCTTTTGTTCGCGATGTTCGACCCACATTTTGTTACCAAACTTGATCCCAAGTCTCTTAGGTGTGTCTTCCTTGGGTACTCTAGGGTTCAGAAGGGTTATCGGTGCTATTCTCCCACTCTCCGGCGTTATCTTGTGTCTACTGATGTCACATTCCATGAGTCAACTTCGTTCTTTCCTGTCTCTACTCCACCCCCATCTCCTGTCTCTACCGATGACACTTCCGACAGTCTTGATGATCTCTTGGTCTATCTTGTTCGAGTTACCACCCGCTGCAAGCATCGACTTGGCCCCCGCTAAGCCACCTATTTATCATGTTTATCGGAAACGCATACAGGGCGAGTAATGTAGTTGATCGGGTCCATGACCCACCAATGATCGAAGCCGCATTTCCGATCCGCATTAGTTCCTTCCACTCGCTTCGCCCGACCTAGCACCATTGCTCGATGTTCCGCTACACTTGATATGTGCATACGCTCGAACCCGACCCAGTGTCTGCTGCTTCTGATGACTTGCCTATTGCCTTACGCAAAGGTAAACGTACATGTACTTATCCTATTTCTTCCTTTGTTTCCTATAACCATTTGTCTCCTTCATCTTGTTCCTTCATAGCATCTCTAGACTCTCTCAAAGTTCCTACTTCTCTCCAACAAGCCTTAACCCATCCCGGTTGGCGTGCTGCGATGGAAGACGAAATGGTGGCCCTTGATAAGGCAGGTACCTGGAATCTCGTTGATTTGCCTCCTGGCAAGAAGGCTATCGGGTGTAAGTGGGTGTTCACGATCAAAACAAAAGCTGATGGCACCTTGGAACGTTTGAAAGCTCGATTGGTTGCCAAGGGTTATGCTCAGACCTATGGTGTTGACTATTCAGAAACCTTCTCTCCTATGGCAAAATTGTCCTCTGTTCGCCTCTTCATTTCTATGGCAGCCAATTATGGTTGGGATCTTCATCAGTTGGATGTTAAAAATGCGTTCTTTAATGGTGACCTTCTTGAGGAAGTATACATGGAGTAACCACCTGGTTTTGTTGCTCGGGGAGCGTGGGAAGGTATGCCACCTTCAACGGTCTTTATATGGCCTCGGCGCAGTCCCCGTGCTTGGTTTGACGGGTTTAGCTCGTGGTTAAGAAATTTGGTCCGAGTCGAGTAAGTGCGACCATTCTCGTGTTTTATCAAGACACGATGTCGGGATGATTTTGTTGGTGGTATATGTTGATGATATTGTTGTTACGGGTAGCAATGCTTTGGGAATCTCATCACTTAAGGCCTTCCTCAATTCTCATTTCCAAACAAAGGATTTGGGTCCTTTGAAGTACTTTCTTGGGATAGAAGTTATGAGAAGTAAGAAAGGCATCCTTTTGACACGGAGGAAGTATGTTCTTGATCTATTAAAAGAAACGGGAAACTCGGAGAAGACCGAGTAGCGTTCCCATGATTCCTAATCCCTTCTTGGACATGGATGACCGCATACCGTTTGATGAGCTACCTGAGGATGTACGAAAGAAAGTTGATCCAGAAAAGATCAAGCCATTTGCCTATCCTGAGAGATATCGTAGGCTAATTGGGAAATTGAACTATCTTACGGTAACCCGCCCCGATGTGACCTTTCCCGTTAGTGTGCTTAGTCGGTTCATGATCGCACTAACCGTTGCTCGGTGGGAAGCTTTGGAACATGTCTTATATTATTTGAAGGGCTCACCAGGTCGTGGTATTCTCTATACAAATCATGGCCACAACAAGACCGAGTGTTTCGTGATGCGAGATCATGCCTGGTCACAAAGTTACCGTAAGATCCACCATAGGATATTGTGTGTTTGTTGGTGGAAATTTAGTATCGTGGAAGAGTAAGAAGCAAGATGTGGTTTCAAAGTCGAGTCAAGCCGAGTATAGAGCCATGTCTCAATCTACACAAGAGATTGTGTGGCTTCACCAGTTAATGAAGGAGGTTGGTCTTGCCATGTCGTTACCGCGAAGTTGTGGTGTGATAATAAAGCGCTTTACACATAGCCTCCAACTCCGTGTTTCATGAACGTTTTAAACACATTGAGATTGATTGTCACTTTGTACGCGATAAGATCAAGGAGAACTTTGTGTCCACCGGGCATGTGCGATCTAGTGACCAATTGGGTGACCTTCTAACGAAAGCTTTAAGTGGGACTCGGGTTGAATATCTTTGTAACAAGTTGGGCTTGATTAATATCTATGCTCCAACTTGAGGGGGAGTGTTAGGAAATATATGTTTTAGGAAGTATATATTTTAGGAAGTATATTATATTAGGAAGTATATTATATTAGGAAAGATATTATTGAGACAATCGGGATTATAGTAATTAGGGAATCAATTTACATAATGAGTCATTATGTTTCATTAACTCTCTTATTCTCTCTCTTGTGTATAAATACCCTATACTATGTACATGAATAAACAAGCAATTCAGATTATATTTCTCCCTTCTCTCTTTCTATTTCCACACTATGAAAAAGAAAGGGTGGCATAATTGAATTAAAATAAAGAGGAAAAGTGATGGCTTGTCTGCACAACAAGTTGCAGAATAAAATAATGATAATGGAGTATGTGTGCGTATGGTCCTTCTCTGCACTTGCTGATGAATGGAATTTGTGAATTAAGAAGTGTGCATTTTCACCGGAATTCCAAGTGGAGGGAAAAGGAAATTAAAATAGAGAAAGGGAATTTTACTTCATTCAAGAAAGAAGCAACGATACATATGGGTTCAAATAGTGGGATGTTACAGTTCAGGTAAAAAAAGTATCAATACAAGGTTCTCAAACTCACAAGTTTAAACAAATCTGTGACAGTGACGTAAAATCTCAAGGCAGACTTGAATCGTTAACTCATATGATTTTATTTTTATCAGTAAGTAGGTGTTAATAATGTATAGTTCAATAATTAAAATATAAACAATAATAACAACTTGATTTAAATATATTTTAAATCCATCAATATTCATAATTTATCATATACAAAAAAATTTTTTTTTAATAAAATTCATATATAAAACTACTTAACATGTTGAGTTAATTCACAAGCTTGACCATAATACTTTTGAATGTCAGTAAGTTTTTCACCTAACATCCCTAATAAACTATAAAACTTTGTAACTAATGAAATAAAGTAATCTAGTTTCTCAACAACAACAAAAATCCTCTAACTAACAATTTATATTAAGAGTAATTTTAAAATTTATGAAAATGATTAATTTTAACAAACTTCTTTAATAACTTACATAAAATTATTATTAGTTTCTTATAAAAGAGACAAGAGGTAGTGCAACATAATTTTTATGTTACTTTCTGTTCAAATGCATGCATTAAATGATAAGATGTGTTGTTAGTAATTATATGGAAATCTTTATTTATAAAATGACTCTCAAAGGAATGCATACACACCATAGAGCTGATGTGTGCTAACTGTCTTTGCTACTACTTTAATTGTTGTGAATTTGATTCCTGGAGGATTCAAATATTTAATGTCCATACAACTAACGTGATGCCCAAATTGTTATATACTTAGACACTAAAAAAACAAAAATTAAGTATCACTATTCACTATTTCACAATGAATGAATCCTAATTAAAGGATCAGTTGAAAATACGCGCTATGCTATCATATGTGTCTATCTACTCCCTCTGATCCTAAAATTAGCATATCAAAATGTTATTTAATTAAGTAGCATATCATGTCCTTTAAAGATACATGTTCACAATGGCCTAATTAAACAACTAAAAAATTAACCAACCTAATTAAACAATCAAGAGGATAAACCTAAATTGACAATTAAATTAATATAAAAACTCAATTAATAATATAATTGTCAATCAAATGGTTTGCAAACAAAAATCCCAATAAATGCCTTAAGCACAATTCAAATCTAAATTATCAATTTAATCCAAATTAAATAATATGTCTATAATATAAAACTATATTGTTCTCAAGAAAACAACTCAAAATTATCTAAAACCAAATAATCTTAAGTCTTGAATAAATCGATAAAAGAAAAGACACTCCCTTATAAGAGAGCTTAATGTCAAGTTGTCTCCCAAGAGAGCTTAATGTCACGCCCAAAAGCACACCAGCATAGGAACTTCTCAGGAGGTCACCCATCCTGATATTTTCTTGGGCTGAGCACGCTTAACTGTGAGGAGCGCTAACCACTGTGCCAAAAGCTTAAGCTGATAGCAGAGACACACTCCATATAGTTTATGCCCCAGAAACTTTCCTCATCCTGCTTGATGTGGGACTCGTCACGGTGAAACCGTGGCATTAAGCTCCCATGGCTATCCTCCTTTCTCCCAGAGCCAAAGTCCCTAGCATGACGAATGTGCCAACGAACTCAACAATCCGTGCGTGTCAAGGAGAATGGAAGGAATTGGTTATATGGATGGTGGGGTCCGCGAGAGTGAATGGCAAAAGGAGATTGTGTGTGCGAAAGGGTGTGTGCGTTGCTCTCCAAGATAGCGTCCAACCACCAGCCCACCACTATATATTTTATACTATCTTATCTTAGCTTTACATAATCATTTTTAATTTATTTTTCCAAACATTAGGCTTGAACTAGCCCGGTGATGCCTATTATTTTAAATTCGAGCACTATGTTTATATATATACATACACACATATATATAAAAGGGTGCGCAGCTGTTGCCGGAGATTGTGGTTCTATTGTAAAGTTTAAAAAAAATTATACAAAACAAAAGGAAAGTATTTTTCTTTAAAGTGAAAATTTAAAAAAAAGGTTAAAGTGCAAAAATGTACATATGCTTTACCTTGAGGAGTGCCCAATAGTAAGTGTTTTTTTAGGTGCAAAAGTGCACACGTAGTTACAAATTAAGTGCAAAAATACCGTTTGACCGTTAAATTTGATTTTAACCGTCAAGTTTTACTTTTTTTTGCTGACTAGATGATGATGTCGATTTTCAATGTAAAAAATACATATGTGGTTTAAAAAAATGGCCCAACACTAAAAGTACTTTTTTAAAAATTTAAAAATTTTATTTTAATTAAAGGAAAATTATTATTTCTCTAGATATAATTCCCAGGCTAAATTTTTTTTTCTGATTTACCATTTTGGGAAGGAGGATTTATTTAATAAGGGTAATATTGGAAGTTATTTAAATTGTATGAAAAATTTATTAATTTTAATTATTTTTATTAATTTATAAGAATTATTAGTTAATATCTTATAATAAAAATTAAAATGAGCACATAGTATGAAAGCCGGGTCCCTCAAAATTAGGAATGATCATGCCGTGCTGTAGATGCTATGATCAGGGCATGCCGACACAGCGAGTATGGCACCGCGAAGTTTCGTGGGTATTTCCTTGAGATACCTCCGAAATTATTTGAATTATTAATATATATTTTAATCAAAATGCGCCGAATGTATTAAAAAAGGGTGAAAATAGCGTAAGGTGGTATACGAAAGAGCCAAGAGAGATAGTACTAAATAATTGAAAAGGTGAGTCCGTGAATGCATATTGGTGGGTGCGTGCAGGACGTCTAATTTAATTGCTTGGAACAGAACTCATCGTTATATTCACCCGCATGCCACTTTAGCTTGACTATTTGACCATACTAGTCTTTATTAATTAGTCAATTAATTATGTTGAAAACATTATCTTTTTTGGAACGAATTTGCTGTCAAGCTCTCGGAGGGCTAATCATCATGATCTGTCTAAATTTATTTTGGAAGGTATAAATTTGATTTCTTACAAAAAGTATAGAATTTCTTAAGAAAACTTATTTTACTGGGTACAAAATCTAAAATAAATATAACTTTTAGCTATTATTATATTTTTAAAAAATTATTTTTATTTCAAAAATCACTATTTAAAAAAATCAAATCTAGATCGTCCAAATTTAATTTGAATGGTTCAGATATACCCAACACACCTAATTTAATGAAAGTGTTAATTCAACAAACATGATTTGCTCTACTTATATAAACTAGTTAATTTATGGGTATAGCCAAGCACATAGCAACATAGGCCAACTCACCACTACCACCAGTCCACCACTACATATATTTTAGGGAAAATTACGTCCACGTTTCAAGAACCAGAAATAAATCCAATTTGGTTACCAAATTACGAAGTTCCTAGAGACTTTTTTGATATTATTTATATTAATAACAGGAAATGTCATATTTACAACAGAAAATATCATATTTACAACAACATTTAAACACCCGACTATTTACAAGAAAGTGTCATATTTATAATAACATTTAAACACTTAGATTTTGTTTCAAACTTAAGTCCAGAGATCATTTACAATGAGAAAATACTAGATTTACAATGGAAGTGCTACATTTACAACAAAATTTAAAATCGGCCATTTACAAAAAAAAAGTTATTTTTACATAAGGAAGTGTCATATTTACAAAAAAATTTAAAAACCTGGATTTTGTTGCTATACAAATAATATGGACTTTTTGATATATGAATTTCTATTGGGACTTTTTTATAATTTTTTCTGGTCTCGGGACCTGACTGTAATTTTCCCTATATTTTATACTATCTTGTGTTATCTTTATATAATCATTTTTAATTTATTTTCCTAAACATTAGGCTTGAACTGGCCCGGTGATGCGGTGCCTTGGATTGTTTTGAATTCGAGCACTATGTGTTTTATATATATATATATATATATGAAAATAAGAGCGCGGAGCTGTTGCCGGAGATTTTGGTTCTATATCATATTTTATCTCCCATGGATGACGACAAAAAAGTTTGCTGGTCCTTGCAAAAGTGCCTTCCAAGTCAAAAATGGGCAGCATGCATATATACTACTCTCACCAATTTTAAATATACAAAAATTAATGGGAAAATGATAGTCATGTCTTAAGGACCATAAAAATTATAAAAAAGTCCTAATAAAAATTTACATATCAAAAAAGTCCTAAAGAACTTTTTTGATATTATTTGTATTGAAACAAAATTCAGGTTTTAAATTTTGTTGTAAATATAACACTTCCTGTTGTGAATATGGTTTTTTCTGTTGTAAATAGCTAGGTTTAAAATTTTGTTGTGAATATAGTACTTCCTGTTGTGAATCTAGCCTTTTTTCTGTTGTAAATTACTTCTATACACTTAATGACTTGAGTTTAAAACAAAAGTTAGGCGTTTAAATTTGGTTGTGAACAGTGGTGGAACCAGGAAATTACTTTAGCCTAGGACAAAAAATAAATATACTGAACTATTTACTACATAATATCGCATAACATTAAAAATATAAATAAATAATAACGGATAATTATAAATCAAAAGATAACATGGTAAACAAAATTCTATGATGTTTAGAAGGAGACTCATTCTGGTGAATCACTTTCGAAATTATTTTTTTAGGAATATCACTTTCTACGAAGTTATTTTTTCTTAAAGAACAATCTATGCTTTTTTGTTTATCCTTACTCATCTTTTTCAACCTACAACAAATTTGGTGACCCAGAATATATATTGATGTCAGTATTAATTAGTATCTTTTGTCACTAACCATTAATATGTCCTGAAACATTTTTAAGTACCAATCAATCAATGCCTGAAATATTTATTTTTTATTTTTAAAAGAAAGAGGAAACCACTATGTACCCTTACCATTTGGCCATAGATAAACATGCAATATTTTTTTTTTTTTTTTTTGATATACATAATAGGGAGGGGGCGGGATTAACCCCATGGGAGAGAAGAGCTCTCCCACGCTAATCGCTATTAAGGCGCTCGTATAAACATGCAATATTATATAATATATATATATAAGCTTTTTATAATCCAAATGATATGTTTATTAGGCCATCCCTTACTCTCATTTTCGGATTGCCCTCTCTCTCCCTCTCGATCTGCCTCTCCAGAGCTCGACGATCGATCACTTCCAGTTCTAGATGCTGCTCGTTTGTCTCGATCTCTCCAGTCTCCACGGTGCCTCATCTTGAGTCTCGAGACTCATGACATCTCGTTCACCTCATCGCCCTAGCCACGGCCGTCTTTGTCGCTCTTGAAGCTCAATCGCTTCCAGATTCCAGGTGTTCACTTCCAGCTGCTCCTCGCCTCTCCTCGTAGCCTAGAAACTTACCTTCAGAGGTAATTATTTTCTTTCTCAAACCCTAACGTTTCGTTATCTCACTAATTTTCCGGGTGGAACTGTTTCTTGCTGGGTTCCGTAAGTTCCAGTGGAACTGTTTCTTGCTAGGTTCCGTAATTCCTTCAATAAGTTGACCTTAATCAGCTATCGACTGAGTTTTGGTGGATCTGTTTCTCACTGATGCATTTACTTGGTTTAATTTTGGCAAAATGTAATTTTGAACTGGTCCAAATTTCTATCTACTTGGTTTAATTTTGGTTTAAGTGCTGCCACTGTTGCTGCCTTTATGAGTGAGTTTCTGCAGCCAGGAGGAATTTCCTATTATTATTTCTATCGTGATTAACATGAGTTTTCTCAAAATTTTTCCTGTTCTTCAGGGAAGGGGATTGCAGTTTCTTGGATCACATCTTGTTTCCCTCAATAGGTCAGTATAGCCATATTTTATATAATTTTCAGAGTATTAAGAATTATAACCAACTTAAGAAGGACTAAACTATATATTTAGAGGCAATCATCAGGTTGATTTACATAATTTCTCCTAGTCAGGTCAGATGTAGCGTATTGGGGGGAACAATTTTGTAAATGAAAAATATATTGAATAATTAAAACAATATATAATATAGATATTATGTAGTACTTTTTTTGTTTAGTATTTTTTTTTTGGCCTTCCCTTTTGGTTTTATACTTTTATATATAGAGTATCCTTTAAAGCACTTTACAAAAATCCAGAAAATTAGTTAATTTAGGTGTTGACATTAAATTTATCAACAATTTGTACGATGTTTTCAAAATTATCCTTAAAATGATTGGGTAATTTCTTTATACTTGATTGATTAAGGGATCTCAATTTTTTTATTTTTTTATGAAGAATGGATTTCAATTTATTGAGTAATTACTTGGATCATACTTTTACTAGTAGAATCCATTATGTCAAGTTTTCTAATAACACACGGTTGATGTGTCCTATATTTTTCATGTGAATTTATAGTTAAATGATATAATATATTAAAAGTAGGAAAAATAATCATGTGTGATTGGAGCACCTGTATAAGTATTTTCTTTAATTTATAAGGATGTGTAAAAAAATTGACACAGTAAATAATTTTGCAAATTTAAGCCTATAACATTAAAGTCACTGAGAATTATGTGCAGCTGACCTAAAAGTTTAGAAAAATATTACAAATTTTATTCTACAGAATTTATATAAATATTTGGAACCTAAAAATATATAACAAGTAGTATAATACAAACAAAAAAAAATCAAAATCAAAATTAGGACATCATGACTCCCGAGTCCTCCCCTAGCCTCGCATTATTAATGGTTAAATTAAATTAATTATTGGGTTTATTTAATTTGTAGAGAGAGAGTATATGGTGTACTGTAACAAATCCTCGTCCATTTCAAAAGTGATGTCTGCCACTAAGGTAATGAGAGTTGGCATAGATGGTAAGGGATCTAGGGACCAGCGCTTGGGTAGGTGGGTTCGATCCTCTGCCGTCATTGGGGGCTCTTTGGTAGGCGATCTCGTAAGTCACGATAAGTCTTCATAGAGCCGGGCGTCTTTTGGCTTTGGTGGGGGGCGATGTCGAACCCCTCCAAAACTTTCTTTTACCAAAAAAAAAAAAAAGCTTGGAAAATTGATAATGAAAAAAGTAAAGGTGTTGATAGCTTTTCCATCTTTCACACCGCGGGTCTCAAGTCTCAACCAATGTTTTATATAGTAATCCACTTTAATAATTAAATTGCATACTTGCCTGTGCTTTCAATTTTTTTTTTTTTTTTTTTTTTACATACTCCAAGTGGGGGTGGGGGGAGCGGGCTCGAGCCGGGACAAAGGGGAGGCCAAGCTCCTAGAGCTGGCACTAATGCCAAGGCGCTAGGCTGTGCTTTTGTGCTTTCATTTTTAAATGAGATATTCTATACGTTTGATTCAAGACGCTTAGGATACCATTCATATTTAAATGCTTATGTTCAAAGCTTTTTTTTTTTTTTTTTTTTTTTTTTTTTTTTTTTTTTGCTTTTAGCTTCTTTTTCCCTCATATTTAAATCTTCCAAAGACTTTTCAATATATTATTTAATTGTTTTTGGGTCAAAGTAATTTTTTTATAAAAAAATTTCAAATTTAAATCACATAATGTTAATTAACTTTTATCCCAAAAGTCATAGGGAATAAAAGTCATTTTTTCCCCTTGCTAATGGTAGATCTGCAAAAGAAATAATCTAATTGAAAGATGTTTTTAGGCAAATCAATGATATTTCACCTAATTTTATATTTTGATTGGAAGGTTGGTGAGTAATAATGTATTTATAAAATGTTTAAACAACAAAAAACACTATGAATAAGTTTTATTTTATAATTCCAAGACCGTGGATGTGTGGTCCAGGAAGCTTCGTGGTGCGGAAATATCCTCGAAACTCAACGCTTGATTCTTTGCAGTGCTGTGAGATCTCTCTTAAGCAGTTTCTAAGCCCTGCTCCTCGTCTTCATCAGCCATGGCACATCGAGTACCATCCTCATCGATCACTTACAATTGGGCTCATGATGTGTTCCTTAGTTTCTATGGAAAAGATACTCGCTTAAGTTTCATCAGCCATCTCCTTGAAGCTCTGATTCAAAGGGGAATTCGTGTCTTTTATGATGATAAATGTATTGGGATCGGAGAAAATATCACACCTTCACTTTTCAGAGCTATAGAAAAATCAAGAATAGCCATCATTGTTTTCTCACCAAACTATGCAAAGTCAACATTTTGTTTGCGAGAACTTGAAAAGATTCTTGAGTGCTTCAAGGAAGAAACTCGGTTGATCTATCCTGTATTTTATCATGTGGATCCATCAGAACTCCGAAATCCGAGAGAAAGTTATGCAGAAGCGTTGGCTCGACTGGAGGAAAGATTCAAAGACAAGAGGCACAAGGCGAAAAAATGGAGGCTGGCTCTGTCTCAAGCCGCTGATCTCAAAGGCTGTCATCTCCAACCAAAGTATATCTCCTTAGTCTTTCTCTTATTATTATAATAACAGTTAATTACAATTTCCATCTTACAACAACATGCCCATACTCTATGACGCCTAGGCTAGTTTGGTTCCTTTTTAGTTGGGGTAACAATATTTTTGAGAAATATGCTGATTATTTCGTTGAAAACTCATCGAGAAACTATTTAATCTTATTTTCCTTAAAAAAAAGAAGGAAATGCACTTACCGTGTTATAAGAGAAGTTTATCCTCATGTCATAGATACAAAAAGATGTGGGTCCCATCATTTCCATGCTTGAGTTTTGTTTTTCCAAAAAAGATGTGGGTTCCACCATTTCGTGTGTATGTAGGAATCTTCTCTTCTCACGCAACATGAGAAGTGTAAACCCAAAAAAAAAAAAACAGTAACCAAGCATGATGTATTCCTCCTTATATGCAGAGTGGCTGAATATCACTAACAAGCTAGAACTTCTTTAGCCCACACTTGCAAGTGTTCTAAAATAATTTTATTTATCTTTTATATTATAAACTTAATAGTATTCTAATAATTAGGATTCAATTTAAATAATGCCACAACGCTCTCATATTTCATCTTTTACTATGTGAGGAATGACACTACATCTTATTGGGTTGGGAGGAATAGGGAATGCAACCAAGTTTTTATACCTAAAATTGACATATCTTAATATTTAGTCTTAGTTGACTAAAAGTGCAGACTTCTTTCAAATTGGTCAGGATTGATAATGAACAAGAGTGTATTACAAGGATCGCTAAGGAAGTTGCTAAAAGGATTAACCAAGAGCCTTTACATATTACAAATTATCCCGTTGGACTTGTACCTCGAGTGAAGGAAGTTATCTCTTATTTAGATCTTTGGTCCACTGAGAAAATTAAAATGATAGGAATTTGGGGAGCTGGTGGAATAGGAAAATCAACCATTGCAAGAGCTTTATATAATTCCATTGCTGATAATTTTGAAGGCTTATGTTTTCTTTCCAATGTAAGAAAACGATCTAAAGAGCCAAATGGTTTGTCACATCTTCAAGAGACATTATTGTCTAAATTAGTCATGGCAAAAGATCTCAATTTTGGTGATTATCATGAAGGGATACCAATAATACAACGTAGGCTTAGTCAAAAGAAGATTCTTTTGATTCTTGATGATGTTGACGAATCGGACCAACTAAAAGCACTTGCTGGAAGTTGTAATTGGTTTGGTTGTGGAAGTAGAATCATCATCACCACCAAAGATAAGCAATTATTAATGAGTCATGGTATTGAAAGCATGTATGATCTTAAGGGATTAAATAATAAGGAATCTCTAAAGTTGCTTAGTTGGTATGCCTTTAAAACAGAAAATGTGGATTCCAACTATGTGGAGGTTTGCAATCGTGCAGTAGATTATTCGTGTGGCTTTCCATTAGCTTTAGAAGTGATTGGTTCTAACTTGTGTGGTAAAGCAGTCAATCTTTGGAGTTCTGCATTGGATCAATTCAAAAGCAGACCGCAAAGAACTATTTTGGATACCTTGAAATTAAGCTACTATATGTTAGAAGAAGTAGAGAAACAAGTTTTCCTTGACATGGCTTGTTTTTTCAATGGAGAGAAATTAGCAAATATCATCGATATCTTGCAATGTGTTCGTGCAATCAAACCCAAATATGCCATTGATATGTTGATTGATAAATCTCTTATTAAGATTGAACAAGATCGTGTAACAATGCATGATTTGATAGAAGATGTGGGTAAAGAGATTGTTCGACAAGAGTCACCAAATGAGCCTGCGGACGTAGCGAGATTATGGTTTTATGAAGATATTATTCATGTCTTGCAAGAAGACACAAGTAAGATCTTCAACAAACATGCTCACTTTTTCTAAAATTTCCTAATGATTTATAATAGTTAAGTTTTGATATTTATTATATGCTTTTCATTTTGCAAGGGAACTAATGAAGTTGAAGCCATAATTCTAGACTTGCCGAAAGTATAGAAGTACAATGGAGTGGAAAGGAACTTATGAAGATGAGAAATCTCAAAATGCTTGTGATAAGGAAAGCATGCTTTTCTCGAATGTCCCAAATATCTTCCAAATAGTTTAAAGTGGTTGGAATGGAAAGGGTACCCATTCAAATTTTTACCATATCATATGCGCCCAACCGAACTAGTCTATCTTGACTTGTCCGACAGTTATTGCGAATGCCTCCAACCATTTGATAAGGTGAGTATATATACAATTACCACAATACTTTTCTTTTTGTTTCTTTGCCTAATTCTAAAAGTAAATTGATTTTTGTTTTGCAGAAGTTTTGAATTTAAGTCATATGAATTTAAAAAATTGTAAATTTCTACAAAGCAAATACCAGACTTGTATGGAGCTTCTAATCTAACAGAATTGTGGCTTGATGGTTGCACAAATTTAACTGCAATTCATGATTCAGTTGGATGTTTAAATAAGTTGAGAGAATTGAGTGCTATGCGATGCAAAAACTTGAAGATTTTTCCTTCTCGCCTTAGCTTAACATCTCTTGAGCATCTCTACCTTTGTGGTTGTTCAAGTCTTCAGACATTTCCAGAAATATCAATCGTGATGAAAGAAATGAAAACACTTCTTTTGGACAAGACAGCAATTACCGATTTACCATCTTCAGTTTGCAATCTTATTGGACTTCAAACCTTAAGCGTGGAGGAATGTCCCAATCTTAATCAGCTGCCAGCTAGCATTTGTACATTACCAAACCTTTGGAATCTAACAACAAATTTTTGTGAAGGATTGAGTCATTTTAAGATGTGTGAAGCTAGTGATGAAGCAAGCTTGTATTGCTCAGCCATGTCATCAAAAATGGAACAGCTTTGTTTCTCAAATTGCAATTTATCAGATGACTCTCTTGCCTTTTGTCTTTCCCACTTCACTAATATGACAAATTTAGATCTGAGTTTTAATAATTTCACAATTCTTCCAGAATGCATAAAAGAAAATCACAATTTGAAATATCTTTTGTTGGATAATTGCATTCAACTTGAGCATATTGGAGGGATGCCACCAAACTTGGATAAATTTAGTGCCATATGTTGCACGTCATTAACTGAGTCATCCAAAAGAAAAGTATTCAAGAAGGTTTCCCTCTCTCCCCTCACCTTAGCTGTCCTTCTATAATTAATTATATTCTTTTATTCCTTACATCTTAGTTAACTTTTCTGTTTTGGCAATATACAATTGGCAGGCATCAAACAGTCAACCTGGGAAAAGAAACTTTATTTTGCCAGGAAAAGAACTTCCAAAAGGGCTTCATCAATATAATCAAGGCAGTTCTGTATCATTTTGGGTTCATAATGTATTCCCAATGGCTTCGCTTTGGATTCTTTTTAAAGGTCACCGGCATTATGACTGCAATTATGAATTCTTAGTGCGTATCAATGGCACCAAGAGGGATATTATTTCTTCTGCGTGGTTTTTACTGTCAAGAATAAGGACTGATCACATATATATATGTGATATCCAGAGCATAATTCGCAGTACTAAAATCCACTCTGAAAATAAGTGGAACCAAGTGGAGATTTCCGTTGAGAGCGAAGCAAAGGAAATCTATTTTGGAGTTCATGTATACAACCTGCAAAGTAACTTGGAAAATATTCAAGTGATGGACCCTAGAAGATACATTTTTGTTGCCAACTTGTTGCAAAAAATACAACAAGAAGATTGGAAAGATGTCGAGGAAGATATGAATTTGGATTCAAACTCAACAAAATATGTTGGGGCACTTGACAACCCCATGCATTATCAAGGTATTTTTTTTTCCTTCATCTGCCTTTTTATGCTACCATGGATATTCTTATTTTGACCGCTTGTGACTTTATTATTTCATCATCGACTTATTTTTTTCTGTTTTCTTTTGTTTTATTCTTATATTTTTGGAAGAACCAAGGGCCTGTTTGGTATAGGGAAAATTTGAGGAGGGAAATGAACTTAAAAGAGGGAAAGGAAGGGAAGGGAAGATTTTGAAAAATGAGGGAAGATGAGTTGTTTGATAGGAAGAAAATGAAAGGGTAGTAGTTGGTAAAGAATCAAGAAATGTCTATTTTACCCTCAAAAGTAATTAATTCAAAATAAAAAAGAAAATAAATTTTTTAAAATATGTTCTTATCAAGTTCGAACTTGTGTAAAAAAATTTCCGCCAAATTTAATTTTGAGGGTAAATTTGTGAAAAAAATGTGAACAAGTGACATGAGAACTTGAGATCCCACCAATTTTGGTGGAATTTGATCTTCCCACATATAAGGGAAGATTGGTGGGCCCGCAACCTAGCTTCGGGAAGATTGGTCCAAAATGCGTCACCAAACGGAGGAACTTTCTAATTTTCCTTTTTTTTTCCCACTGATTCTTTTACCAAACGGGCCCTAAAAGAATTATAATAGAGAGGGAAAGGAAAACATAAAGGAAGCTATACGAAAGAGAAAATTATTAATTTGTAAGTCATATAGTTTCAATTGATTTTTTAATTAAGTTTATGTTGTTATTGATATTTTATTAAGTCCTTGTATTTCAAATAATTTTTAATTACGCTGATGTAATTTTTTTATTAGGTCCATATAATTTGTTTCCCTTTTTATTAGGCATTTGAAACTACTGGAAGTTGATTTAAAATAAAGTGAAACTATAGACATACATACTGTGACCTTTTTTTTTTATATACAGTGGTGCAACCATCTAGTATATTATATCTTATCCTTTACAATAAGATGCTCCGGCTCTAGATCAGCAAGCATAAGGATATGGAATCCGGGTAAAGATGAGAGACTAGCTTTAGCCAAATGATCAACAGCTTCAGTAGCCCAGCACCTAATATGTTGGAATTCAATATTCCAATCTCTTTCAACCACTCGCTTGATTTCCGCAATAAGAATTCTATCAGCATTAACTTCATTAATCTCAGTCTTGATCAAATCAATTGCTTCAGTAGAGTCAATCTCCATAATAACATTTCTATAACCCATGTCCTGTGCGAGGTTAAGTCCATGTGAACAGCTCCATATTCGGCAGTAAGGTTGTCTCCTTCCTCCCCTCTAAACATAAACGCCTTTAGAACATTGTTGTGTTCATCTCGAATAATTCCATCACTAGCTATGCTTGTAACTAAATGCAAAAACACCCCATTAGTGTTGACTTATACCCACCCTACCGGTGGTGGCCACCACTATTCACGAAGATCACTTCGAGGAGAATCCCTGCCACATTCATCTTATAGAACCTATTTCGAGCATTATGCATACTACACAGGACAACATTGACATTAGCTTGCAAAGAGTTATTAGAAATTCTCTTGCCTTCAAAGACAACATTGTTTCTACGTCACCATAGCCACCAACACGTGATAGCAAAGGTTTCTCTCCACTCCTCAGTTTGCTTGCTCCTGTTGCTAGAACATAGATTCCATAGATACCAATATGGGAAACTCAATGAACTGAATTTACGCCATGACCTCAAAGAAACAAGGGAAAATCCATCTCAAGGCCGAAACTATCAAAAAATGTCAAAAAAGGCCCAATTATTTCATAAAACGTTAGTTGTTGACGCCTACTGATATAGTTGTTAACAGGTACTAATTTAGTTGTTAATAGTACTGATTTAATTGTTGGGATATTGTTGTTAATGCTACTGACTTAGTTGTTAAGGGGTGCTGATTTAGTTGCTAATGGTATTGATTTAGTTGTTAACGTTAATGAAATAATATTAGAAAAGGTCCTAGGGCCTTTTTTGACATATGACTTTTTTTTGGCCTTTTTTGACATTTTTTTTGCTACTTTAGGCCTTAAGGTAGATTTTCCCAAGTAACAAGCTGCCTCCAAAGTTCAAGGGTCCCTAGGCAGTCCCTAAGGACATGTTGAAAGTTCTCCATCTTTGCATTGCACACAAGACAACTAACATCATTACTCAAGCCCCTCTTGCATCATTCTTTGGCCTCTTGCAAACGTTGTAAAACTAAATTCCTAACTTAAAAACTTGTCTTTTCTGTATATAATGATTGCTGAACCCCCCCCCCCCTCCCCACACAAAAAAAAATAAAAAAATAAAAAAATAAAATCCTTCATGCTAATTAAGTTGTGCATATTTCACTCTCTTCTTATAGCAAAATTGCTTATTTTAATATTATTTAAAGGGGTGATCAAAAAACTTGGTGGTCTAGGTAACCCGGTCCCAGTCCGACCTGTCTAATCTAGTCCGGTCTAGTGAAGAAAAATTGGTTTGAAGCCATACTAGACCAGACTGGTCTTCTTGAGCGGATTGGACTTCGGACCAAGGTCTTACATCCCTTGGTCTGGTCCAGTTTGGCCCAAATATTATTTTTATCTTTATTTTTTTATCCCCTATTGTCTAGCATTAGCACGTGAATGCCCTGCAGTTTCATCTCTTTGAAATTTGAATACGCATTGTCCCATCATCCTCCTCACCTCCTCCGTCTTCACCACCGGCCCCACCTCCACCCCAAGATGCATTGACCTCTTCCGGATCCTGCTCTTAAGCCCACTGCTGACGATGGCACCGACAAGCACGGAGGGAGATAGCGTCTTTACTGTTAACACACCAAGGAAACCAGATTTGCATTTTTGTCATTTCTGTTTCTTCTCTCGCAGCCACCATTAAAGGCCATTGGGTTTCAAAAGAAGGCGTGGGGTTTAGAAGATGGCGTCTTTAATTTCTTGAATTTGCCTTGGATCTAGTTTTTAGTTTTCAGCTTGTGTCGAAATTTTATTGAATACTCAGATCTGAGATTTATGAATCATAATGCTAGAGTTTTTGCTCTTTTTGAATGAGAGAGATCAAAGGCTAAATATTTCATTAGAACCTCACCCTCTCTTTAGCTCGTGATCCGCGACGAGGCTGGAGACACTAGCCCCGATGACGGCAACAGTACAGTCATGGTTGCCGTGTATGGAGGAAGCGACTATGGATTCTTTTTTGTTTGATAGTATTCAAACTGGAGAGTAACACTGAGAGATTGAGATTATTGCTTGTAGGAGTTGTATTAGAAGCAGAAGAAGAAGCTATTATCGATGTTCTTGGTTTGTTGAAGTTAGAACTATTAAGAAGAAGTTGTATTCATGTAAAAGTCATGGCCACTCGTAACTTCCTCAACATTCGTGTGGACGCTAGAGGATTGATTTGATCAAGGATATAGCGAAGGAGCATGAGTTCGTCTACAAGTCCTTCTTTCTTTCCCGTTCTTTATTCTTGCAGTAAAAAGCGTGTGGTCACGAAAAAAATAAAAATCAAATAGGGTTAAGGTGTAAAAATACACATGTGTTGGGTATCCAACACCAAGTTCTTTTTTTAAATTCAAAAGTGCCTACGTGTTACAAATTAGGTGAAAAAAATATCGTTTAACCATTAAGTTTGACTTCTTTTGCTGACTGGATGATGATGTGAAAATATATATGTGGTTTGGCTAAAAGAGAGCCCAATACCAATAGTTGTTTTTAGGAGCAAAAATACTGCTAGACTGTTAGTTTGACTTCTTTTGATGGCTGGATGATGACGTGGCTTTCAAAGTAATTGTGTGGGAAAAAAAACATGCCGACTGGTCACAAGTTTGAGTTGGAAAAAACTAATATCACCATCTCTATCCCTCTGTTCACCCCTGTAACAACATTGTACCTAAAAATCACTACTTGTCCAATGCATATATATTTTTCATCCACATGCCAGTTTAGTTGTATGAGTTTCACGGGGCTATTTCTGAGGCAACGGAGGGTACGCGTCACCAGATATGTACTCGCTCCAGCCAACGTCACGACGATTCAATTTTAATGGATTGGAGACGGCAACGACATTGAGAACGCTAGTCTGGGCAAGGTCTCTAATTTCTGGCGGGAGGATATGTCGGCAGTCATCGATGACATTTTCAATAGGGTGAAGGATGATATATCCACATTGGAAAGGTTGCAATTTTTAGATACGAGTGTTGTTACACGGCAAACGGTGGGATAGGGATGGTGATATTAATTCTTCCTAACTTGTGACCAGTTGGCATATTTTTTTCCACACAATTGCTTTGAAAGTCACGTCATCGTCTAGTCAGCAAAAAAGTTAAATTAACGGTTAAACGGTATTTTTTTACATAAAAAAAGTACTTGGTGTTGTGCACTTTTTGGCCAAATCACATGTGTATTTAAATACCTTAAAATCCACATCATCGTCCAATCAGCAAAAAAGTTAAACTAACGGTTAAACGGTATTTTTGCACATAGAAAAAGCACTTGGTGTTGTGCGCTCTTTTGGCCAAACCATATGTATATTTTCGATCAAACAGTATTTTTGCACCTAATTTGTAACACGTAGTCATTTTAGCACCTAAAAAAAGTTTTTGTTGTTGTGCGCTCCTCAGAGGAAAACACATGCATTTTTGCACCTTAACCCAAATCAAATAAGTATCACTAGACTTGTGCGGTCCAGCCCTACTTAAGCTCAAGCGGTGTTGAACCAGATTAGACCTCGGGTTGCCTTGTACAGCCTTAGGTCCTATCCAGACCAGACCTCGGGTTGAGGGCAAACCCGGTCTCGTCTGGTCCATCATCAACCCTAATTATTTGTAACGTTTACCAATATATATTTTGATCATAACATAATATTACTTCTTTTATTTATTATTTATCACAAGAGATTACTTGTTCTTATTTATTCAAACTCCTATTACTATCCAAGTGGGCCTAACCCATTATCTTCATGAGAGAGACAGAGGTCTATTTGAAAAATAATTTTCATTCTTAACATATTTATTATATTTAACTAATTTTATATGGCAAAAAAATATTTAACTAATTCTAACCAATATTTTAATTTATATAATTTAGTTATTTGTATCTTATGAAAAGAAATGGACAAAGTATCAAAAAGTGACAACTCCATAATCAATTAATAGCTTGGCTTCTATGGTAGCCAATAAACTAGGATTGCTTTGGAGGGTGCTAAACTCGGCTTCTCTTTATAAGCCTTGAATATAGTTAGCTACTTAGCTTCTTTTGCAAATATAATGAATTATCTTTGTTTTATGAGTTTATGCTATGGCAACATCTAGTAGAAGCATACAATTTATTTACAATTTCTTATATACGGCAAGCTTTTACCATTTTATAGTTTAGAGTATTCACCATCATATTTTATCTAAATTAAAGAAACATCCCCTCTATTTTAAAAATGTATATAAACCTCCACTGAAATTAAAATATATGTTACACAAACCTTTCTTATAAATTTGAGATTTTATTTTTATCCACCCAACCCAATAATTGACCATTAAGTGTGATTCTAAAACTTTTGTTTGTGCCAAAACACCATTCTTTTAACATTTTCATAAAGCAGGGTAAGTCCGTAGAGATAACCACAAGGACATGAACACACATCATACACAAAACTAAATGAAAGTTAAGAACACAAAACATAAAAACTCCATATACAACTATAACATCCAACCAAACCGCCGGCCAAGTTAAAGCATCAACCGAATTGAAGGAAAAAAGGATATCACCACTATTATTTAACATAATATTTATTTAAACATGTATATTTGCTAAAAATAATTTTTTATATAACTTATAATAATTATAATACATATATTTTCAAACTTTCTAATATGTTATAAAATTAATTAAGTTTGATGACTATTATCATAAAATTTCATAATTTAAATTTTCATCACATTTATCGAAAACACATTTTTATTCATCATCATGTATTGCTAGTGTAAGAGACCGGAGGATTTTACTCTATAGTTTATTATTACTATTAATTAATGTTGCTACAGTTGTGGCCTTCAAAACTTGAGTTTTGTTCTATATTTTTAACATTATTTCTATTTTCATGGACAGAGAGATATTATGGAGAAGCTTCGACCTTATTGGGATTTAGAATTTTTGAATGTTGATGGTCATTCCTACAACAACTTGATTGAATTGCACCAAATTAATTGCAAAAACTGTTGGAGAATTCCTGCCTTTGGGCAACTACCTGCTCTGAGGACCTTAACTATTGAAGGATTTGAAAGTGTGGTGGCTATTGGTTCTGAGTTTTTCCATGGAGATGATTCTACTTCCTTTATACCATTTCCATCCCTTGAAACTCTCCATTTTAAAAATATGATCTCATGGGAAGAATGGAATTCAGAAGATGAGCGTGCTTTCCCTAATCTCCACACTCTTCGCTTTCATGATTGTCCCAAACTAATTGGAAGTTTACCTCCCCCACTTTATTCTTTAAGAAATCTGGAAATTGAAAGATGCCCACTGCTTGCTTATTCTATCCACCCCAGGCTACTTTGGGGCAAGTCAGTTATAATTAAAAGTCCAAATGTAGTGTTTCAAGAGATAAAGAAATTTTATTCCCCAAGCCATCATCTAACAATTTCAGGTACGCAAGTGTCGGAGCCTCTATTTGAAAAGATGGATTTTGAATATTTAATTGTTCGGGATTGTCGTGATGCAGTGCCACTTCCAGTGATTCATATGCCACATTCAGTGAAAGGGCTAACTATTGCAGACTGTGAGAATCTTAAGTTTGATTTGGTTTCAAAGGCACCTCTTTGTCATCTCCAAAGGATTTCCATTTGTAATTGCAAGTTTCTGAGGTCCTTGTTCGATGATATGAAACGTCTTCTCCCAATTTTAAAAGTGCTATTTATAAAAGGATGTCCAAAACTGGAGCCATTTTCAATAACCTTACCGTCAAGTTTAAAACGACTTGAGATAAGAGAGTGTGACAAGTTATTATCCTATCTTACAGAATTGCATCACCTTCCAACTATCACTCAGCTTTGCGTCTATTTTCAATCTGTGACAAGGCATTGCAAAGGGCTTCAACATGTAACCTCTCAAGAACTACAAATTTTGGATTCTGCCAACATTGAGAAAATAGAAGGAGAAATTATGCCTCCTTCTCTACAAAGGCTCCACATTTGTGATTATGGGTTTCTCTTAGAACAATGCCGCGAAAACTCCTACCGTCCAGACACGGATTCAAGGTAGCACTGATATGATCCCTTATTCCAATTATTAGTTTAATACTCCTTTTGGTACATTTTTATAAGCAACAGTTACTAAGGTCACCCAAATTACATAATTGTTTAAGATTAGTTAAAAATAATAAGTGTGTCGGAAATGTAAATTTTTTTAGAAAAAAATATACCCTTATTTATAAAGATGGTGAATGAGAAAGAATGAGTGGGGAAAATTAGAGAGAATGATTGGGGGATAAAAATGAAAAAAAGTGCATTAGATTTTTAGAGAAACACAAATTCTTGCTTATATGTAGTACCAAACCTAAGTGACAGAATGTTGCTAATAAAATATGGCAAAAAATGAAAGAATGTTGCTTATAAAAAGAACCATATGGAGTATTATTACATTTTGCTTATTACATACTTCCATGTAAAATGTTCCTCAGTATTTAATTTTATGATTTGCTGAATTAATCCGCAGAAATTATTTCTCCCTTGTGTGTAGAGTGATGACAGATTCATTTGAGTGAAAATAAGAAATAAACATTTAAGTCTCTTTTTCTTGTTTTTAGTACTTTTCTTTACTCCCAACCTCTTGAAGCATGCCTTTCTCTTATTTCTGCAAACATTCTCCCTATTTAATTGTTCAATGATTTACTTCAAATGCTTTACGTTCGGTGTAGAACACGGATGATGTCCAGGGGGCGGTAGATTGATCTTGGATGTATCGGCGGACACAGGTATCTATGAAGGAGATAACCGGAGAGCGTGGGATCACCGTACACGACAAAGGGGTGCTGTGTGTGCACAGTGAGACTGTAGGTAAATAGTCTAGGTTTAGAGTGTGTGCACCTTGTTACCTGCCCTCTGTATTTATAGGGGCGCCCTGGTGCGATATCGGGCACGTCATTAATGGTGAGCCATTAATGGGGCGGATATTGGATGATACCCCATTAATGGGACGTGCCATTAATGGGGCGGATACCGAGATATGCCATTAATGGGGACGTGCCATCAATGGGGCGGGTATCTCGGGGAGCCGATATGATAGGGCGGATCCTCCCGCCGAGATCTCCGGATCTCCTGCCATGATTGGAAGATCATGCCTTCTGGCTCTGCTTGGGCCTCGCCCTGGGCTTGGAGGCTTTTGGGCCGGTCCGTAACAGTTGCCCCCCAGCTCGGCTGTTCATGCTGTTGGACGGCCGAGGTGTACGATTCTCCTGGTCCGGTGTGTGACCGGGGCCTGTGCTTCAGCCAGCCCGGCTTCTTATGCCGCGGCTTACCTCTATAACGTCGTTCTGGATGGTGCCCGGGGTCATGCCTGACCGAGGCTTATTGGGCGGCCTCGGATTTATGTGGTAAGTCCCCTGTTCGCGGGTAAACCGTTTGGTCTTCTTTCCGTAGGCGCCATCATTGCGTCTTTACACCTGGCGTGCCTTGATTGGAAAGGGTGCGGCCGTCGCGCCGCTCGAGTGCCGATTCGTGTGCACATTTAATGCGCCTACGTCATTCCGTGCAGTTCCTATCGTGTCAACGTTCAAAGACCGAACTGGCCCCGGCGTTCCCTCTTCTTCTTTTTATATGAAGTGTTCACTTTGCGTTTGTCATTATTTCCCGCCTGCAATTTGGTAGTGAACTTGCTCCGAGTCTTTTCCGCGAGAACTTCATCGTCCCCCATTTCGCTTGTTCAAGTTATCCTCTTCACATTTACACAGGTATTTCTCGTCCTTGTCTTTGCTCATTTAGGCATATTTCATACCGTTTGGATATCCTCTGGTTCCTCATTTGCTTTTCCCATTCTTCGGGTCTTCTGAGTTTTTCCCTTTAAGATCAGTTTCTGGGTTTGCCTTGTACGCTCTTCTCTTTTGACGTAAGACCCGTAGCTCTTAGGTTCTAGTTCCTCTTCTGATGGATAGACGTAGGCCTTTCCTTAGAACCAGACCGGTGTTTAACCCTGAGGAAGAGGAGTTTCTCCGTCGTCGTTACCCGAGAGCCTCTTACTGGGTTCTTGGAACTGAGCTCCCGGAAACTGAAAGGCTAGCGCCCCTACTTCGAGGTGGGAATGGTTCTTCTCGGCGGATTGGACCTCAGCCCATACCAGCTAGAGCTCTGTCACCTTCCTTGATTCGAACTTCTTTCCGATCATCTTTTCGGGCCGGAGTTGGTTCTTCGCTGATTCCGGGCTTTTGCCTCGATGGCCCAACCGCCTCATTTTTGTGAGGGTCCATCCCCTGGGAGCTTGGACCCTTATCCTGATGATTATCTCGGTCCCTGCTGGGACTGCTTGGCTGAGAGCTCATTCCACATTGCGCGTGGTGAGGACTCTAGAGCTACCTCGGTCCTTGGATCTTGCCGGCACCGGCGCCCTTCGGGCCCCACTTCTGGCGAGCCGTTTCGTCCCCGTCTCGCCATCTGTTTTGCCTTCTAACCTTGTTTTACCAGGTATTTCCAACTCGCTAATTTCCTTTTATGTTGCATATAGGTTAATGGCTCCGAAATCTTTGTCTTCAAAGAAAAAGGCCGAGGCCGAGACATCGGATTCTTCTAGTCCACCCGAGGCCCTGTGTCGTAGGTATCCCTGGGTGTCCCATGAGGTCTTAAAGACCCGGTCCATTATGTCGGACGAGGATATTGCCCGAATGGACCTACCCGTTATGGAGGGGTGAGTTCTACGCTGCCCGGAGGCCGATGAGCCTGTTTGTGCTGAGCGGGAAGTAGGCAGTCCAAATTACTTTTATTTTTACCGGGATTATCTTACGCGGGTTGGCGTCCGCTTTCCTTTTACCCATTTTCAAATGCTTGCCCTGATGCACCTGAGAATAGCCCCGTCTCAACTTCATCCGAACGGGTGGGCTTACCTTGTAGCTTTCGAGCAATTGTGTCGCTCCTACCCGGTTCCAATCCCCGCTCGACCAACCTTTTCTTTTATTATTTTGGCCCCTTTACCCCGGCTCTCCGAAGGAAGGTGACAAGTTGAAAGGGTCGGTGTCTCTCCGCGTTAATCCCGACCGGAAGCTTATGAAGCCCTTCTCCGAGTCTTTTAAGCGGTTTAAGAATGCGTTTTTCAAGGTTGTCGCCGTACCTGGTAAGCCGGCTTGGTTTTTAAAGGGGGTCGAGGCTGATTTGGAGGGACTATACTTTGCGGTCGACTCGGGCCGGCCTGAGGTTGATTTGGGGGTACCATGCTTTCCTCGTTTGGCCGGTCCAATTGCTGGTTTTGCGTGTGGCTTCTGGTGTGAGCCATTGATGGTCACGGGGATAGAAATTTATGGTCCCCACGGTCGGCGCCAATGTTCTGGTGTAGAACACAGATGTCCAGCCAGGGGCTGGTAGATTGATCTTGGATGTATCGGCGGACACTCGGGTATCTATGAAGGAGATAACCAGGAGAGCGTGGGATCACCGTACACGACAAAGGGGTGCTGTGTGTGCACAGTGAGACTGTAGGTAAATAGTCTAGGTTTAGAGTGTGTGCACCTTGTTACCTGCCCTCTGTATTTATAGGGGCGTCTGGTGCGATATCGAGGGGCACGTCATTAATGGTGAGCCATTAATGGGGCGGATATTGGATGATACCCCATTAATGGGACGTGCCATTAATGGGCGGATACCCGAGATATGCCATTAATGGGGACGTGCCATCAATGGGGCGGGTATCTCGGGGAGCCGATATGATAGGGGCGGATCCTCCCCGGCCGAGATCTCCGGATCTCCTGCCATGATTGGAAGATCGTGCCTTCTGGCTCCGCTTGGGCCTCGCCCTGGGCTTGGAGGCTTTTGTTGCTTATAAAAAGAACCATATGGAGTATTATTACATTTTGCTTATTACATACTTCCATGTAAAATGTTCCTCAAGTATTTAATTTTATGATTTGCTGAATTAATCCGCGAAATTATTTCTCCCTTGTGTGTAGAGTGATGATGATTCATTTGAGTGAAAATAAGAAATAAACATTTAAGTCTCTTTTTCTTGTTTTTAGTACTTTTCTTTACTCCCAACCTCTTGAAGCATGCCTTTCTCTTATTTCTGCAAACATTCTCCCTATTTAATTGTTCAATGATTTACTTCAAATGCTTTCTGTTCTGGTGTAGAACACAGATGTCCAGCCAGGGGCTGGTAGATTGATCTTGGATGTATCGGCAGACCTGGGTATCTATGAAGGAGATAACCAGGAGAGCGTGGGATCACCGTACACGACAAAGGGGTGCTGTGTGTGCACAGTGAGACTGTAGGTAAATAGTCTAGGTTTAGAGTGTGTGCACCTTGTTACTTCAATTGCTTCAAATGCTTTCATTTAATAGTTCTTTTAGATCTCCCTTCCAAGCTAGTAAGTTACTTTTATTCAATTACTTTCTTTTTTTAAAATGGAGTATACTTATTATTATTCCCAGATACATCATTTAAAAGTCTATCCTGCACATATCATCATGTGATTACATTTATCATATCTGAATTAGTACAATTGTCAACTCTCAAACTTGGAGCTATTTATTTTTTGCAGTGACTGGGTAACTGTGTCATCCTATAAAGAGGAAGTCAGGAATGATACAACATTTAAGGTAATTCTAGCGAGGACTGAAAATACCCCCCCAAAAAAAAAAAAAAAAAAAAAAAAGAAAAGTTTGAAATGATTCTGAATCCTTGAATTCAGGACATGATTCTGCATCATTGAATTAAGGTGGATGGTTACAAACACTCCTTGCTAAAAAAAAGTTCAATAAGGCCTTACTTAATATGTTTATCTTTATTTCTCTTTTTATGCGTTCTATTTTTCATGTTTTCTAGTTTTGTATCTGTAAGACTTTTACTTCTATTGGTTAAGTTGTATTCTTTTTGTTTTTTATTTTTATGGGTTGTGATGTCTTGTCATTAGGAGTAGGTCTAAGAAAGTCGTCTTCTATTATTTGCATTTGTTTGTAGTAATATTAGATGTAAGGACGGTATTCCCCCGCCATAAGTAAGGGCTATCAGTGAAATTTGGAGGTGCTGTCCTCTTTTCTTCCAAAAAAAAAAAAAAAAATCATAGTTTTTTTTTTTAAAAAAAATATATATATAAAAGTATTTTAACATGATTCCTTAACGGTTTGGAGATAGTAGGAGAAATAGTAAGCCGTCTATCATTATTTGAAATGAGGCATTTGTTATAAATACATGATGAAGTTGTTTGAATTAAAATATATGATGAAGTCGTAAGTTAACATATTGATTTGTTTTCTTTGATGCATACATTTAGGGACTTCTGAGAAAAGGAAAAAGAAAACGACAAGTTAAGAAGTATTTGACAAAAAGAAAACTACAAGTCAAGAAGTTTTTGACAAAAAGAAAACGACAAGTCGACATGCACTAATGACAACTCAAGGTGCAACATTTGAGAAATTAGGGCATAACAAGTCATGATGCTACCAATAACAAATCAAGACACCTAAATGGACAAGTTAGTGCCACTAATGAAAAGTAAGGATATGTTCTTCTTTTTACATTTCAAATAAATCCTTGAAATTTTGTATCATTTTGATGATTTCATGGAACTTGATAGTAATAATTTGTCTCTTTTGGGAGTCTGGGACCTCAATGTAATTTTTGCTAAATATATCAATATATATTTTTGTAAATAACATAAATTAGTTATATGTCTCAGAGCCTGGAGCAATTGGAAATTTCATTTTTCAAATTGAGCTCAACTTATGCGCAGAGGTAACTTTCAATATAAAATTAATGTGCCAACTCAAACCATTCCTCACTCTCAAATCAATACATTCACTTTTTCAATTCTTTTGTTTTTGACATTTGACGTGAAAATTCATAATGTACCAACCCTACTCTTACGGATAACATAAATGTTTAATATTTTGTTATGTCTGTAATTTTTTCTAACACATCCTCTAAATTCCCTAGACGAGGAAAAATTTTAAAATTGTAAACTAGGGAGGATTTTTTTTTTTTTTTTTGGGTACCTGAACATCTTCTATCTCCTAGGCCTCCTTCTTTTAAACAAAACTTACGAACAAAAGGATTTTCATATTGTTTTTTATTGGGGCATGGTTTTGATGGATTTTTGCATAATGTTTTTGTTGTCATTCTTTCGTCCATTGATTGAAGCGTGATTTTTGTTGAACATTTCATTTTCAATATTCATGGTGTTGTTGAACCCAGAAAACACGATTCTTTGGTGCTGTTTATGCTTGGCCACTTTTTGTTATTTCTTAATCATATTCAAAGTGGGTTGGGGGTAAACTATTAGGGGTTTGTAAATCTAATCTGTTAATTTTCAGAGTCTAATGTATCTAAAAGTAAATAAAACCACTTCATTTTATTGCGGTGATGAGTTTCTTTGAGGCAATGCTGCGTACTTTTCATGAAATGTAACATCTGTTCCTTCTCACTTGGAGTGATTGTAATTTAGTAGTCAATTAGAGTAAAAATGAATGTTAGTCTACTTGAAAGAACGACTAGTTATCTTTCTTTTGTTAATTGTTTTTAAAAAAATTCTACTTCCATAATGTGGCTACTATACTTTGCTGGCTAGTAATTTTGTATATTTGGCCATTAGCATGCACGAACTCATACAAATGTTCACAGTTCCCAGCACAAAAAGCAACATATCAAGACAGCTTCTCATTGACCCCCTCCTACTGAAGGAGATCTCCATCCAAGTGAAGATGAGGACTCTGAGCTGAGAAAGGTTTCCTTGGTTGGCATACCAGACTTGAAAATACTGATACAGACAGTGATAGCAGTGATCATATCGAATATGTTGATGTGGAGAATTTGAATAATGCTGCTGTACTAGCTGAACCACCACCTTTGGTATATACTTCAACTAGAGCTTGAAATTGTGGATTTATCTCTGGTTTCTTCTGTAGAATTCTGTCTGCTCTGTTCAATTATATTCCGTTTGGATGTTGGTCTGTTCGCATAAACAGATCTATGGACCACGTATTTAGATATTTCATTGTTAAGACTATAGATTATCAATTTTACTGAGAAAATTGGGAGAGCAGAAAGTTCGGAGGAAAGGAGTAAGAGACCAAACTCAATATATGATTGAAAAGTTCAATAATGGGGTGTGCATAAAAGTGACCCTCCAACCTCTAATTAATACCATGTCTGTACTATGGATAACTTTTCTCTTACAAGACTGGCTTTAATTTGTCACCTCTGAACAAGATACTCAAGAAGTAACTCTTGTCTTCATGTACAAAATTTTCCTAAATCCTTAATTATCTGATAGCAAAACTATATCAGAATGTATAATATTTTGGCCTTCTTTTTCTACGTTTTCTTTAACTCTCTTCTATCTTTACTCACTTGGGGATCACTTGTTGGGGAAATGTGTTAGCACATCATTTGCGAAGAACCAAATCATGTTTCAGCATGCTATAATTGATTCCATTAACCATCCTATCTCTTGGATCTCTGTATGAAATGTCGTGAGAAAGAGGAAGCTAAAAGATTAATGTATCAATGGTTTCTGTTGCTATATATGCAGATGTAATTTATTTTCTATTGAGAAGTACAATATGAAGTACATTCCTACTTATTGGTTTATCTGTAACTGATATTTAGTTACATGTACAAAATAGAATCTATTTATTTATATTGTTTGTTTGTATCCATGTTGAAATTTGAGGTTCACAAATTGTAGGGATGAAGGTAAACTCCTTACCTCATTTCAGCCCCAGTATTTTCTTTTGTTTTATAATATTATGATAAAGAGCTTAGCTAGAAGATAAAGGAACATTACAAAGCTACCTATGGATAACTAACTCTCTCATCTTTAGAACAAATTTAGAGAATAATCCTACCAAACAACAATAAGACTCCTAATAGTCTCTCTTACTTCATAAGAATAACTCAAGGTTTCTCAAGAATCATGTAAGGTTTCCAAAACAAAAATGCCAAAATAAAGAAAGAGGATCAACGATCATGTCAGTAAATAGTAGAGTAGTGATGCTCACACGTTTTACTTTTATATAATATATTGAAGATTTCGATTACTTCAGTAGTTGCCAGGTAGTCAAGTCAAGCATTTGTTAGGCTTGATAAAAAGTGCAGAAAGAAGTAAAATGCCTTTCTGAAGGTGTGGAATTTGATTAAAATTGATGGTTGATCGCTTGAAAAGGAAATTTCAGTAGATGATGCTATGCTATTGAGAGAGAAGGTGTGGAAGAGAAATAGAGGTATTCGGGGTACCTACATGGCTTGCAAAGAGCAGATGAACAGGAGGTCATTTCTGCATTTCTTAGTCTTACATCTTCTGCAACAAGGTCTTATTTTTTAAAATGTAAATTGTAGTATATGCATCTTCCCTTGTCTTATGCATACCTTATTTTTCTTCTTTAGTTCAGGATTATATGTGATTCAGATTGCAGTAGAGATGGCACCAGTAGCTAAGGTGAACTCATCATCTTCCTTTTTGTTTTTCTCAATAGAATTTTTCGTTAGTAAAAAACATGTCGAGCTATAAAATATATTGCATCAATCCTATCCAAAAAGGACTGCTGATCAATTGGAAGAATCAGTTGAAGAAGCTAATGGATTCTGTTATTGCAAGGACTCTGCGAAGGGATGTTTCATTTTTCTCCGACAGTTTTCCTTTGAAAAAGTTGTTAAATATCCCTTCAACTCAGATGTAAGGGATGCATGAGGTCTCTGTGTTCTGATTGTTAGGCTGGATCTTTTAAATTTATCCTTGGATGTCATTCTCTGCTTTCAGTTACAATATTCTTTTCACATTTACCCATAATTATGTTAGGTTTCTTTGCCACTGGTTGGCGGTTTTGGGGATGTTGTCTGTGGTCTCAGTAGGTCTTAGTAAAGCTTTGCAGAAGAAAGGACACCTAATTGAAATTGTTCTTCCCAAATACGATTGTATGCAATATGAACATATCCGTGAACTAAGGGTATGATATTCTATTTGTAAAAAATTATTTGTCTAGTTGTTAGAATCTAAATTTCCTGAACTACTCGTGATAATTTGATTACTTTTTCAGGCTTTAGATTTAGAGATAGAGTCCTACTTTGATGGCTAACTATTTTAAAAAAAAATATGGGTTGGCACTATTGAAGGTTCGCAATTAAATTTTCCATCTTAATTGATTTTTTTTCCCTAAAATCTTGTGTTGTAACCTAACTCTGTTTATGTGTTGTAACCAAACTCTGTTTATGCAGGGCTTCCGGTTTATTTCATTGAACCCCATCATCCTAATAAGTTCTTTTGGAGAGGAACATTTTATGGAGAGCATCATGATTTCAAACACTTTTAATATTTTAGCCGTGCAGTTCTCGACTTTCTCCTTCATGCTGGCAAGAAACCTGATATTATTCTTTGCCATGATTGGCAAACAGATTTTGTTGTATGCGCTATCATCTTTCATGAGTGAACTTGTTCTTTCTTTGGGTCATATATATGACACTAGATTTTCAATAATCAATTTTTTATTTATTTTTTTGCTATATTGGGATCTTTATGCCCATAAGTGATTAAATTCAGCCAAAATATGTTTTACATGCCACAATTTTGAGTATCAAGGCACTGTACTTGCTTCAGAATTGGCATCATGTGGTCTAGATGTTGACTATCGAAATCGACCAGATAGAATGCAGGACAACTTAGTGCCTGATAGAATCAATGCTGTCAAGGTACAACAATAAAGAACTTTTCTAGAATCATTATCCATGTTCTAGGATAAATGACAGCTTTACTTTCCAATTGTCAGGGTGGAGTTGTTTTCTCTAATATTGTGACAACAGTGTCGCCTACCTATGCCCAAGCGGTGCGAACTGCAGATGTTTGGTTTTTTACTGTCATTTGTGGATTATTAATAACTAGTTCGTACTAGTAGTTCTGAAGAGTAGTATATAGAATATTTTTTACTGCGAGATCAGATATCCACGAGCCTAACCGACAAAATCCTAAATTTCCAAAAACTAACCATAAATACTCAATTTTAAACACATCATAAATCATTATAATAATCTCAATTGCATTCCATATTGCTCTGGGAAAATCATATGAAATTTAGTTTTTCAAATAGAATTGAGTTCAAATGGTTAAATAAATATTCTATTTTGGAAGTTGGCTGATGTTTGTTATATGGTGAAATATAATCGTTTTTTAGAAGATTAATTTTGTATTAGCTGAATCTTTGTTTCTTTTTCTGAGTGTCAACATATTTTTCCCAAACAATTTGGAGGTAAGGCTGCATACATATATCCTCTCTAGATTCTACCTGGATTAACATTTTTCTATTCCTTAGAGGGAGTTTGAGGGCACTGCCAACCAATTTTAGAATCATGATCAGATCCGGTTGATATTGAAGTATGATTTGTCTCTCCCACATGCCATCTTTCCTGCATCTGACTTGTCCATTAAAAATGATTACGTAAAGTTAAGATAGTATAAAATAAACGTAGTGGTGGCCTGATGGTGATGGTGACTTGGCGTATATGGTTGACTTTGACTATACTATTAAATTAGCTAGTTTATATAAGTAGAGCAAATAGAGTTTGTGGAATCTAACACCATAATTAAATAATAACTAATTAATGGAAAGAGAAAATTCCAATTAATTCCAACTCAAATACCAAAATCTTTTAAACCTACACTTTTAACAAATGTTAATCAAGCTAAGAAGTCTTATTAAAGATTTCTAAATATAGTTAAAAGATCTTAATACTCCTCTGTAGTTAAAAAGACAAATTGAAGGGTAAGTGCACACCTGATTTTAGTTTTGATTATTTCAGTTGGATATAATTGAAAATTTCCAGAGCCCTAGATAAGGCCTCTGCCATTTTTCAGTAAATCTCCATAAATTAATCAATTTAAATCACGTAAGGTTGATTAACTTTTATCCCAAAAGTCATAGGGAATAAAAGTCATTTTTTCCTTGCAAATCTATACGTTTAGATCTACAAAAGAAATATCTTAATAATAATGTGGCTTTTTAGATTAATTGGACAGATATGATTTAAAGATTATGAGGAATGATAAATAAAAAAATGATCATGACAGAAACCTAACCCAACACATCGAGCAACATCCTCATCGATCATTTACAAATAATCCTTCAAAATAAGCTAAGGCGTAACCCTGCCAGTTTAAACCTACTTAATGTTTAGGAAAACAAATTAAAAATAATATCACCACATCATCATGACATGGATATACACAAATCATAAAGATAATTCCTGAAAAATATTTCTTCAACTTTATTTTCTAAAGATTAAATTAGAATCTCATTAATGTCACATATACCTCAATTCTATTGTTTATTTATTTTTAAATAAAATAATTTTGAACAATTTTTTGTTGAAAAGCAAGCCGTGAGATTCATTGTCGATGGATTCAGAGACACCATGGCTAAAAAGGATACACTATTAAATGTTAAATAAGGGTATTTTAGAAAAATAAATATAATTAACTAATTTAACTATTATCCTTTTTGGTTTGAGGGGAAGGAGTGGAAATGAGGATATTGACCAAATTACCATTAATGAGAAAAATATTCATTTTTGTTGAGAATATATTTTTGAAATATTGAAAAGTTTCCATAAATTTATTTAGTAAAGATGAGAGAAAAAAATTCTCTCCCTTCTCTCACTCTCCTTCCCTTCCCTCAAACCAAACAAACCCTTAATCTCTATAAAATTAAGTAAATATGTTCTATAATTATGAGCAGAGGGACTACCTTACTTCTTGGTCTCACATGACCGTCACAGAACCACATCCAACCCACCACCCAGCCTTACTTCCCGGTCTCACATGACCGTCGTAGAACGGGCTTGGTCGCATTAATAGGCCCAAATCCATACCACAACCGCTAGAAACACGCCGCACAAATAGCCTTTACAAAACTCCATGTCCAAAAACCAAAAGGACAAAAAGAACCCGACGATAAGACTATTCAAACGGGACCCACACAACTTAATGATGCCAAATATCTCTTGTTCACTGTTGAGTTTTAAGTCGAAACAGAATTATCTCCTTCGCAAAATAAACTCAGTCGGATGAAAAATTGTGTGCCATGTGTCTGACGTCAACGCATTTATATTTTTATCTCAAAATGATAATAATTCTTAAGAAAATAATCAAAAAATAACATCTATCGCTCAGGAGATTATGTACCCGTTTGTATAGATATTCGAAATGAATCTTTAATCTCATATAAAGATTTTTCTTCCTCAACTAATTTCTCTATGCTATAAAATATTGACTCTAAAGTTCCTACACCAAAGATTATCCTCTACCTATTTTTCCTTGAATTTTTGGAAAAAATATGCCAAAAATTCTAAATAATAGATTTAAAACTATTTATGTCAATTTTTTTGTAATTAATCCCCTCATAATAATTCTATATCATCAAAATAATATTTCTTAATTTTTCCCCAAATTTTTCAAGGTCCAAAATAATTTTTAATAACTATCTTAAGATTTTCCTCATTGATAAGTTTAAGACTTTTGACTCATACTAACTTAGTAGTCTTTTTATCTCGTCTTATTTCTAAACTTCTAATCCCAAATTTAAGATGTTACACATATGCACTCAATTCATGAATCCATCAGTTGGAATATCTTATGCCTTACTTCCAAACAGGGAGAGGGAAGTAGTACCATGTGCATTTATACAAAGAGGAGTGACATTTCACATCAACGTGTGAGTGATAAATTGCACTATATATTTTCGAAGGAGATTGCACAGCTCCTTCCTTTTCCACGTTGAACAACTCTTTAATGGCGCACTCTTATCTCGTATTTCTGTCTGAAATGAACATGACAAATTATAGGACAACACTTATTCCTTTCAAAATTAATTAAATTATTCTACATAGATACATACCGGTTACGTCCAACATAAACAATTCCATATAGGACATATTATAATATTATATTATAGAATAATACATAGTGAAATAATTTTAGAGGAAATCCAATATTGTTTCATGGGGAAAATGTATGTTAAAAGGAATATAAGGGTATTTTCATGACATTACTTTGGAAATAATTAATGCCAGGGAGTCTATATACAGGTAAGGAGAAAAATAAACATCCCAAATAAAGATAGTTAAGACTTAAGAGAGAATATTGGTCAAAGAAATTATAAAAAAAAAAAAAAAGGAATTATATATATACGCACATATGAATAATAATAAAAACTAAATAAGGGGTGTTAACTTTTTTTTTGTTAAGAAATTTTAAGAGAAAAATTGAGTTGGTATTTCTGTTTGAAACAAAAAATTAACGGAAAAAATTCCTTACTTGAGGGAGTTGAGGGAAGATTTTATTAAAAGAAAATAGAATAAAGAATGAATATATATAAATTAAAATATAAATCCTAAATAAAGGGAGGCATTTGAATAGGGGGAGGCAGAAAAGTTGGAATTTAGGTGAGAAAGGGAAGGAAAAAGAGTATCTCTACTAACCTTTCTTAGGAATCGGTTTTCTTATCCATTGATAGATAGGGAGAGCTTATCTTATCTGGATCATTCAAATTTAATTTTTTTTATTTCTTATTTTTCTAAAATAATTATTTTAATGGGTGGATAATATAAAATAATAATAATATTTTAACTAAAAAATTTTCAATTAAAAATAACTAATTTAAGAAAAATTAACTCTTGACCTTTGATATCCCATATGGACGGTCTAGATATGAGCTTTCTCTACCTATAGTTTGGATAGATAATGAAACTAGTTCTAACTGCTCTCTTCCCTTCCTCTCTATTTAGTTTCTCTACCATTTGATTGACTTTTAATGTCTAAAATTTGTTCTGCAAAACTACATGTGATTATCCCCCGCGTGTGCCCAACAGCAATTTAGGTGTAAAAGTAACTTAGAGCTTCCTAAATTGGTTTTGGAAGTTATTGGTTCTAACTTGTACGATAAAGAAGTCAGTCAGTGGAGTTCTGCATTGGATCAATTTAAAAGGATACCAGATAGAACAGTTTTGAACGCCTTGAAATTAAGCCTTGATATGTTAGAAGAAGTAGAGAAACAAGTTTTCCTTGACTTGGCTTGTTTTTTCAATGGGGAGATATCAGCAAATGTTAATGATATGTTGCTATGTATTCATGGAATCCAACCAGAATATGCTATTAGAAATCTTGTTGATAAATCCTTTATAAAGATTGAACAAAATTCTATAACAATGCATGACTTGATAGAAGACTTAGGTAAAGAGATCGTTCGACAAGAGTCATCATATGAGCCTGGTGAACGTAGTAGATTGTGGTTCTATCAAGACATTCTTCATGTCTTACAACAAGATACAGTAAGATCACCAAACATGATGTTCATTTTCTCTAAAAATTTCCTAATGATTTATAATATCAATGTTTCAAAAATTATTGTGTGATTTTCATTTTTGGAAGGGAACGAATAAAGTTAAAGCCATAATTCTAGACTTACCGTAAGGTATAGAAGTACAATGGAGTGGAGAGGCATTCATGAAGATGAAAAGTCTTAAAATGCTTGTGATAAGGAAAGCATACTTTTCTGAATGTCCCAAATATCTTCCAAATACTTTAAAGTGGTTGGAATGGAAAGGGTACCCATTCAAATTTTTACCATATCAGATGTGCCCAACTGAACTAGACTCTTGACTTGTCCTACAGTTATTGTGAATGTCTCCAACCATTTAATAAGGTTAGTTTATATACAAGTACCATGGTACTTTTCTTTTTGTTTCTTTACCTAATTCTAAAAGTAAATTGATTTTGTTTTGCAGAAGTTTCTAAATTTAAGTCGTATGAATTTAAGAAATTGCAAATTTCTACAAATACTAGACTTATCTCGGAGCTTGTAATCTAACAGAATTGTGGCTTGATGGTTGCACAAATTTAGCTGAAATTCATGATTCAGTTGGATGTTTAAATAAGTTGAGAGAATTGAATGCTATGCGATGCAAAAACTTGAAGATTTTTCCTTCTCGCCTTAGGTTGAATCTCTTGAGTGTCTCAACCTTTTTGGTTGTTCAAGTGTTCAGACATTTCCAGAAATAGCAATTGTGATGAAAAAAATGCAAACACTTGATTTAGACAAGACAGCAATTACCGAATTACCATCTTCAATTTGCAATCTTATTGGACTTGAAACCTTAAGCATGGAGGAATGTCCTAATCTGATGCAGCTACCAGCTAGCATTTGTACATTACCAAACCTTTTGAAACTAACAACAAATTCTTGTGAAGGACTGAGTCATTTTAAGCTGCGTGAAAGTGGTGATGAAGAGCGCTTGTATTCCTCAGCCATGTCATTGAAAATGGAACAGCTTTGTTTCTCAAATTGCAATTTATCATATGACTCTCTTGCCTTTTATCTTTCCCACTTCACTAATATGATACATTTAGATCTGAGTTTTAATAATTTCGCAGTTCTTCCAGAATGCATCAAAGAATATCACAATTTGAAATATCTTTTGTTGAATAATTGCATTCAACTTGAGCAGATTGGAGGGATGCCACCAAACTTGCATAAATTTAGTGCCATATGTTGCACATCATTGACTGAGTCATCCAAAAGAAAAGTATTCAAGGTATCTCTCCCCCCTAGCTCTCCTTCTATAATTATATTCTGTTATTCCTTACATCTTAGTTAACTTTTCTTTTTTTGGCAATACACAATTGGCAGGCATCAAACATTCAACCTGGAAAAAGAAACTTTATTTTGCCCGGAAAACAACTTCCGGAAGGGCTCCATTATTATAATCAAGGAAGTTCTGTATTGGTTTGGGTTCGTAATGTATTCCCAATGGCTTCTCTTTGGATTCTCTTTAAAGATCACCTGCATCATGTCTACAATTATCACTTCTCAGTGCACATCAATGACACCAAGGTGAATATTATTTCTTCTACGTGGGTTTTACTGTCAAGAATAATGACTGATCACATATATATATGTGATATGCAAAGCATAATTCCCAGTACTAAATTGCCCCTTGTAAACAAGTGGAATCAAGTGAAGATTTCCTTTGAGAGCGAATCAAAGGAAATCTATTTTGGAGTTCATGTACACAATCTACAAAGTAACGTAGAAAATATTCAATTCAAGGTCCCCATGCATTATCAAGGTTTTTTTTTTCCCTTCATCTGCCTTTTTATGCTACCAATGACGTTCTTATTTTTACCGCTTGTGACTTTATCATTTCATCATCGACTTATTTTTTTTTCTATTTTCTTTTATTTTTGTTACGGACCTGCATTAAGGCCCAATGTTGGGGCAGCCCAACTAAGATAACAGCTTACCTATAATATAGGAAGACACTGTATTGTAGCGGAGGCCAACAATCAGCATGATGGGGGTATTCGAACTGAATCCGCGCCCTGTACTCCCCTAATGCTTCGCCACGGAGATCATGCCCCAACCACGATCTCCTCCACTCTTCCACGGTGACCTCTATAAATACAGAGACCAATTAACCAGGTGCACAGGTTCTAACTACGACTCTTTACATTCAGTCACACTGTGCACACACATCACCCCCTATATTGTATACGGTGACCCCCTGTGCTCCCTTGAGTATACGCTCCATAGATATTCGAGGTTGAGCCCAACGATCCAATATCAAAGTACCGGCTCTAGGTGGACATCCGAGTTCCACACCGGAACATTGGCGCCGACCATGGGGACGTTAAACTTCTATCCCCATGACCACCGATGGCTAGCACAAGAAGCGACAGTCGAAATCCTCAGCCTCTGAACACACAGCAGGCTGGGGGTAGTCACCAGCAACAAGACCATGTCCCGGAGGACTACGTATCAGACACGGCGTCCACCCCGGCCATCCCAGAAAAGACACCTCCAGAAGAAATTGAGCAAGAAATCTCCATGCCCGACATCCGCCTCATTCACAAAACTCAAGAGGCAATGCTGAGGCGAATGGAGAACAATGAGAAGCATCAGGAACTCTAGCGCCAGGAAGACTTCCGAATCATGCAACAGATGATGGATGACCAAGCCAAAAAGATAAAGAATTTCACCCAGAGAGAAGGACGACTTGGTTCACAACGAGAGAAGCATCGCCCGTCAGCATCCGACCTAAAAAGGCGGAGGCTAGCACGATCCGCCGAGGAAGAAGATCGAGATGTTGAGGGAGACCGAGATAGTGAGGAGGATCGAGATGTGGGGGATAACTGAGATATTGAGGAAGTCCGATACACGGACAAACCACCTCGAACCCGTGACTCTCCCATAGAATACAAAATGAAATACTTAACGGGATCCGGTAGAACGCCGTTCTCAAAAGAAACATTGCGGCCCCATACCCAAAAAATTTTGATTTGGCCGACCTCCCAAAGTATGACAGGACCCAGGATCCGCGTAGTCACCTCGAGGCATTTGAGATGCTCATGTGGGTTCGATTGATCAAGGGACCAGTTATATTGCGGTTCTTCTCGGCGACGTTAACCGGACCAGCGCACATGTGGTTGAACTCCTTGCCAAATAATTCGGTCCGCAACTTTGAAGACCTGGGAAGAAAATTCGAACTAAATTTTGCAACCAGCAAAAAACACCCCAAGTCTCAGTTCACCTTGAGCAGAATAAGACAGGAAAAAGGGGAGACGTTGCAAAAGTATTTAAACCGGTTCAAAGACGAAGCTTTACAAGTACGCTTGCTCCGGAAGAAGTCCATGTGCCTTTGCCTAGTTAACGGCGGACCCATCGTCACGATTGGCCAAAAATGTGTGTAAGAACCGAGTTTACACCTTGACCGAATTCTACACCCGAGCGAAGCGGTGCACACGGACGTAGAGCAAATGGAAATGGCCAACGCAGTGGAGCCCGAGGTAAGAAAATACGCATCCCTGGACAAACGGAAGGAGGACTCTCGAAGGCGGAACCAAAACAGCCGACCCTGAACAGAAAGGCCGGAAGGGCGAGGCGAAGTATGAGAGCTACGCCCCCCTCAACGTATCTCGGGCGCAGCTTTGGAAGGAAGTGGCCCAGACCAAGATGAGAAAAGTCGGAAAGCCGAGGTCACTTAGAAACCGGCCAACAACTGACCAGTCAAAATTCTGTGCGTTTCATGATGGACTGGGGCACACTACGGATGAATGCTACGAACTCCGAGATGCCATAGAAAGGTTCATAAGAGAGGGAAAGTTGTGCCAGTACTTGATCAAAACCCAAGGGAGGAAACATGGCAAATGAAGTCAGAATGGCCGAAGCCGTAGCCCGGCAATGGACTGGAGAAAAGAGGAGAAGAAACGGAAGTCCAATTCCGATGACGAATACCCGGAGACCCAATTCCATTGCAACGGAATTAGCGGAGGATTTGGCGGGGCGGAGATACGGTAAGCCAGCGTAAGAAATACCTGAGAGAAGTGCTTTCGGTGAAAGACTTCCCAAAATTTGAAGACAATCCAGCAAAACTGACACCGCCACCGTTGGCCTTCACCAACGAAGAACTAAATGACGTAGCACCGGGACACCAGGACGGTTTGGTCATCACGGCAACCCTGTTGAATTGCCGCTTCAAAAGGATTTTTGTGGATGTTGGGAGCTCAGCCGACATCATCAGTTGGGATGCGTATAAGAGGATGCATATGGACGCAGAAGATCTGAAGCCATGCAAAACAACCCTTATAGGGTTCAACGGCGAACGTTCATTTCCCAAAGGTTATGTCGACCTTCGATTGACATTAGGGCCCTAAGGAGGCATTCAAATCGAGAACGGGTAAGATTCGTTGTCGCCTGATTTTCATTCCCTTACAATGTAATATTGGGTAGGCCGACCATCCACAATTGGGACATGTTAGTATCTACGAAGGACCAGAAACTCAAGATGGTTAACAGTAAGAACCAAATAGTGGTGATATCTGGCAACCAGAAGGAATTCCGGAAATGTTACTTTAAGACCCTTCGAGTCGGAGAAGATGGACCCTCATCTCCACCTCGGCTCGACAAGGGAGAAATTCCATCCGACATTGGGCCCTGGCGAGCAATCAACATGGTAGAGCTCGACCTCAGGGAGCCCGACGTCCCACGTCCGGAGCCGGAAGGAGAAACTTCGGTTGATAGAATTCCTGAGGAGCAATCAAGACATCTTCGTTTGGACATCTGCCGAGATACTAGGAATCGACCCGCATTTCTGTTGCCACAAATTGGCCATCCAACTGAACTCGAAGCCGGTAGCGCAGAAGAAGAGAAATATCGCAGCCGATAGACAGAAGGCTCTTGAGACGCATGTTACCGAGTTCTTGGCGGCTGGATTCATCAGAGAGGTACAGTACACCACATGGCTTTCCAACGTGGTTACGGTTTTAAAACCAAGCGGCAAATGGAGGGTGTGCACATATTACACCAGCTTGAACAAGGTATGCCTTAAAGATTCCTACCCAATGCCGAACATAGATCGGCTGGTCGACAACTCGGCCGGTTTTCAGCTACTATCATTCATGGACGCCTACTCCGGCTATAATCAAATAGCTATGCATCCAGACGACCAAGAGAAGACCGCATTCATGACTGACAAGGCTAATTACTGCTATAACGTTATGCCTTTTGGGTTAAAGAATGCCGGAGCCACATATAGCGGATGATGAATAGAGGTTTTGAGGATCAGATCGGCCAGAATATAGAAGTCTACATAAACGACATGATAGTAAAGTCGAAATACCCAGAAGACCACATCCGAGATCTGGAGCAGACGTTTGAAAAGTTAAGAAAGCATCGGATCAGGTTAAACCCGGCCAAATGTGCGTTTGGAGTTCCGGCCGGGAAGTTTCTGGGTTTTATGCTAACTAACCGAGGAATCGAGGCAAATCCTGATAAGTGCAGGGCCGTGCTAGACATGCAGGCACCTAGGTCTAAGAAAGAGGTTCAGCAGCTAACAGGCCGGCTAGCCGCCCTAACCAGATTTTTACCAAGATCTGCAGAAAAAGCATTACCTTTCTTCAGATTATTGAAAAAGGAGACTCATGGCGGCTGGAACCTGGACTGCGAGGCCGCATTCGAAGAAATCAAACGGTGTTTGGCAACCCCGGTTCTAACAAAGCCGGATCCAGGCGAAACCTTATTCTTATACTTGTCTATAGGGGACGAGGCTGTAAGCGCTGCCTTGGTAAGAGACACCGAGGCCGGACAAGCACCAATCTACTTCGTGAGTAAGGCGCTACAGAGCTCGGAGCTCCGATACCAAAAGCTCGAAAAGGTGGCCTTTGCTTTACTAACGACTGCAAGGAGGCTTCGGCCATACTTCCAGGGACATCGGATCGTCATCCAGACTAGCCAACCAATACGCCAGGTGTTACATAAACCAGATCTAGTTGGTAGAATGACTAGTTGGGCAATCGAGCTGTCCGAGTTCGATATCACCTTCGAAGCCCAACACGCCATCAAGTCACAGGCACTAGCAGACTTCGTCAGGGAACTCACCCCGCATTAATGTCGACGTCGGCCAAGACAAAATTTGGAAGGTCTATGTAGATGGATCCTCCAATGCAAGGGGCAGTGGAGCCGGAGTGATCGTCGAGAACCTGGAAGGAGTGGCAACGGAGCACTCCCTATAGTTAAAGTTCCCAACCTCGAACAACCAGGCCGAGTACGAAGCTCTACTGGCCGGATTGTTACAAGCCAAAGAAAATGAGGCATTACAAGTCAAGGTTTTCATCGACTCACAACTCGTTGTGGCACAAATTGAAGGGTCATACCAGGCAAAGGGTGGACACTCTTGGCTAAATATCTTAACAAAGCCGGGAAGTTATGGCAAACTTCGAAGAGCTCACTGTTAACCACATTCCCAAGGAAAAAAACGTCAGGGTGGACATTCTCTCCAAACTGGCAAGTACCAAAGAACGGAGCAGCCACAGGACTGTGATCCAGCAAAACCTCATGGAACCGAGCTGTGTCATGACCATCTCGGCTGGAACGGATTGGAGGAAACCGATCGAGGATTACCTAGAACGAGGCATCATCCCAACGGATTCCACTGAAGTGAAGAAGTTGATCCAAGAGTCCGCAATCTACACGATGGTCGACGATCAACTCTACCGAAAAGGATTGCACTCTCCAATGATGCGGTGCCTGGGCACATCTGAGGCCGAGTACGTATTGGTAGAGATACATGAGGGCGCCAATGGCCACCACATGGGAGGTAAAGCACTTGCCAGGAAGGCGTTACGAGCGGGATACTACTGGCCAACCATGTCGGCTGACGCTAAAGAAGCCGTCATGCGGTGTGACAGCTGTCAGAAACATACCCGAATCATTTGACCCCCGCCGTCTGAACTGAAATGCATCTCAGCTCCGTGGCCTTTCTACAAATGGGGTATGGACATCCTCGAATTATTCAAGCCAGCCCCAGGACAATTCAGGTGGCTCATCGTAGCGGTGGATTATTTCACTAAATGGATTGAGGCCGAGCCCTTGACTACGATTACCTCGGGCAGGATAATGAGATTCTTTCGCCATAACATTGTGTCTCGATTCAGAATACCGGTCAAAATCGTGACAGACAACGAGACGCAGTTTATTGACCAGAGGTTTCAGACCTTGATAGTTGACTTAGACGTGAAGCAGCACTTCGCCTCGGTCAAACACCCGCAATCTAACGGCGGCCGAGGCAGCCAACAAAATCATCCTGGATGGCTTAAAGAAACGGATGCGGTATCTTTGAATCCAGTTGGGTTGACTTGACTTTTACAGTGTCTTGTGAGGCTATCGGACGAGCGTACAGACTTCCACCCCGGAAACCCCTTTCAGGCTAACCTATGGGTGCGAGGCAATGATCCCGCTCGAGATAGGACAGCCATCATGGAGGAAAGTCAGAGTCGGCCAGGAAGGAGATGCCTCAAATGACGACGCGTCAAGAACGGACTTGGACCTGGTAGATGAAATCTGAGTCACGGCACACTGTCAGAGTTAGCCACCAAGTAACTTCTCACGGCAAAGTATAATCGCAAGGTCCAACCCAGGTCCTTTAACCAAGGCAACCTCGTACTCCGACGAGCCGACATCGACAATAAGAACGCCCGAGACGGAAAGCTGGCTGCAAATTGGGAAGGCCCCTACAGGGTTAAAGAGAAATTGGACGACGGAGCTTATGTACTCAAAACCCTGGCTAGGAAGCTTGTGAAGAGAACTTGGAATGCCAACAAGTTAAAGATTTACGATAGCTAGATCTCGGCTAGGAATGCACAATAGCGCTAGACACATGCTGTTTGGAGTGTGGTTATTTTTTAATTTTAGTATTTTCTGTTAGAGAATTTATGTTCTTATGATTGCATTGAATTACTTATTAGCTCTTTTGAGCAGTTTATTTTAATGAAGGATCCCTCAGCAAAAATTCGCAAACGTGCAAAAATGATCGCTTAAGCATTACACTGAGGTCTCTAAACCCGGTTATAAATACAACACATCTAGATGAATTAAACACCAGGCCGGACTGGCCCAGGTCCAGAGCTCGGTGATATCGCCATTTATTGGCCTCTCGCGGAATTGACGCGTCAACGCTCGACCCAATTTAAGCTTTCGAATTGTCATTCCGACCCTGATCAGGTCAAAATGTTTAGTCGGTGCGTTGCGGACACCTCGGCTAAGCATGTGACAGTTTGCCCGTATCTCGGTTACAATCAATCCCGGCCAACGAGGTCGGCACCCGGTAGTGCGGTTAAGTAAAACATCCGACGCGGTGAAAATTAAACCCGTGGAAGTTCGAACAAGACAACCCTGCCACGGACTCCTAGACTTAGAATCTGGTAGAGTCCCCAATTTAGCACCCATTGCGGTTGATGAATTCCTAACTGCGTGTAGAATTCTAAAAACGAGATGACAATTAACCGATGAAATTAAATCATGAATTGTCATTAGAGTTAATACAACCGGCATACACACCGGGAACATTCAAAATCAATGGGCACAGACACCCAGAACGTAAATCCAAAATGAGGGTTATCTATTGATATAAGGCGAAAGGGGAGGGGGGATCGAACCCAGGTTCAGAGGCACAGCATCTTCCGAAGGCGGCGCCTCGGTGGAATGAACAGCCTCAGATGCCGCTAGCCCGGCCTCAGCACTTTGACTCTCCCCACCTTCACCCTCATCGCTCCGCTCTGCATCTTCACTTGTCTGTGGTTGAGAGGGAGGAGCCGGAAAGAATACACCGTCTCTTACATAGGCCCGGTAGTCGTAGCCGTCAACGTTCAATGTTAAAAAGGGGTTCAAAACTTGGATCTGCGCCAAGGCCATTTTAAAGCAGTCCTTAGCTATCTCATTTAGAGACTCAAGTGCGTCCAAATGGGCTTGCTACTTGGCAGTAAGTGCCTGCTTGGTAGAGTCCAGTTCTGTCGATAGATTGGCACGCTGCTGTTGAACAACCTTCACGGCATCCAGGCTGGTAGCTAGAGCATGTTGAAGCCGATGACACTCTGAGGTCATTTTTTCCAATGCCTTTTTGGTGATTAAGAGTTCCTCGGTTGCTTTTCCAGCTAAGGCCCTGGCAACAACCACCTCGTCCTCCAGAGCTTTTGCCTTTTCGGTCGCAGCCCTGGCAGCAGCTACCTCCTCCACCAGAGCCTTGGCATTCTTGGCCATATCCCTGGCAGACGCTATCTCCTCCTCCAGAGCCCTCGCCTTCTCGGCCATAGTTCTAGCAGCAAGTACCTCCTCTTCTGCTTCCTTTACTCTAGCCACGGTCTCATCGTGGGTGAGCTTCAGACGTCGGAGTTCAACCTCTGCTCCCACATGTTTCTCCTTTAAGAGCAGCAGTGCCTGGTGCAAACCAATGGATTTGCACGAAAACCTCGGGATTCGTGAATAACTGTTTCAGTGGCCCACGAAGGATGCGGGACGCCATTCATAAACCTAGCTGGAGGGAGAAAGGCGACGCTAAGCTCCTCCGTCACCCCTCTTTCCCACGCCAGACCTCGGGCAATTTGGGGAACAGTAAGAGAAGCGCAGGAGGAGCTCATGAGAACAAGAAATTGCCTTGGGGAGCCGGACACGGCGGCTTCCTTGCCTTTTGAGACCGATACCGCGGTGACGGGTCACTACAAAAAAAATCAGTTTTTTGCGACGGAAAAAATCCGTCGCAAAAAAGGGTATTTCCGTCGCAAAAACGTATTTGCGAAGGAATTAGCGACGAATCAGTCCGTCGTAAAAAATGTCGTCACAATTGCGACGGAAAATGAAATTCCGTCGCAAATTGCGACGGATACAACATTCCGTCGCAAATTTGAGACGGATTGTTTTCCGTCGCAATTTGCGACGGATATTTTTCCGTCGCAAATTTTAAATTTGCGACGGAATAGTATTCCGTCACAAATGTCGATTTGCGACGGATAATTTTCCGTTGCAAATCACTTTTTTTATATTTTCGATTTTTTTTATATTAGCGACGGATGTTTAATTCCGTCACTAATTTTTTTTATAAAATAATTATTTTTATTTTTTTTAAATGTTTATTCCCATTGAAAATTTTGTTTTTAAATTTTTTTTTTTTTAATAAATTTTTTGAAAAAATAATTAAAAACATTTAAAATTTAAAAATATAATAGTAAAACTTGTATATGATTAAAATAACAATCGAAATAGTTTACATAGATAAAATAAAATATAAATAATATTGTTTAAAACAAAAATCTACTAAAGTATAGTCTAAAATGAAACATCATCATCATCATTGTCGTCACCACCATCACCACAATCGGGGCGCTCAGCACCCTTGTCTTTCATTAGGGACTTAAGTTGAAGTGCATATGGTTCATCATCTCCGTTTGTTGACTCATCCATTGCATCATCATCTCCTCGTTCTCGAGCATTCTTTGCCTCATCATCTCATTCTGGAGCATCTCGCTTGATCATCTCTTGTTCCCGAAGTCATCTGCCGCTTCATCATCTCTGCTCTTGAGTCATCTGGCCGCATCATCATCTCCTCGTTCTCGAGTCATTTCTTTGTGTCAGAAACCGGTTAAGCTCCTCCACCAATGCCTTCATCTTCTTTATCTCATCTAAAAAATATTACGAAATACGTTTATTTTTTGAACATCATTTAAATGGACAAATGAATGAAAATGTAACAATTAGTAGCAAATGTTTACCTACGTAAACACCTTCATCGAGTGCCGGATAAGGAGTGCTTCGTTTGCTTGATCGGCTAGCGAAGCACCTACCCGAAGATTCTCCCTTTCTTGTCAAATCCTCCCGTAGCTTTGAAAGAAGAGATTCTCATTGTCGACCGAGACGATGCGGGTCGGCCCCACTCTGCGAGTCTCTATCGCGATGCCTTTGAAAGGTTTCCTACAAGCACAAAAATACAAGAGAAATAAGGCATGTGAAATGAAATAAATATTGCAAAGCATGAAACAAATAATATGCAATAAATGTCTCACCGCTACTTGCTTCGCCTTGTTGTTAATCCAGCGCCTCTCACTCCCTTCGAGGCTGGGAATGGGTTCGCTCAAAGGTAGCCCAATCAAGTGACTGTGCAGGAACTTCCCCAGACTCTTCCTGCAAAATACAAATGATGACCTACAAAATATTGAATACTTAAATAGAAAATAATGTATACTCACAAGTTTGCGTCGATGCTCACTAAATGGAATGGATCCGCCAACATATGACGGTCCTTCCATTTTGGCCTTATTTTGCTTATTTTTCTCACTTTTGTTGAGAAACTTCGGATCGTTGGTCCATTGTTGAATTAATTCCTCGCAGTCCCGGTTGAATCCAATTTTGCTTGCCTCTTTGCCTTCTCAACTTATAACACCTCTCGTCAACCAGGCCTCCTTTGTAGTTATAAGCTTTTTCGATCTTCACGATGTTTAGGCAACGTTCTATACCGATTCCCGCAAATCAATAATGAACAATTAGTGCTCTAAATTTTAAAAATGCTTTTGATGATAAAACACACAACTTACCAATAACTCTTCGAACCAACGATCACGATTCTCCTTAGGATCGTGTCCATCGCCCCAAGGTGATTGAAATTACGGAATATTTGACGAGATCCAATCCGCAACCTCATTATAAGGGTAAAATCTAAAGGCGAGAGGACGAGATGCAAATATTAGCATAAAAGCGAAGGTAGAAAATCGTAACATAACCGGTAACTTTACATTACTTACTCGTGCTCGCCTCGGGACGGACCCAAAGCTTCCTGTCGCAGGATCTATCGTTCCCCAGATGGGTGTATCGGAGGAACTACCTTCTTCCCCAACGTGGCTTTGAGGCGACCCAGTGGGCTAAAGGAACGCATGTGAACTATTGAAGATATTTGTACATAGATGGTTCAAGAAAACTAAACATATGTAAATTAATCAGAAATCGTAAAGTAAAACCTGTTGTTGCCCTTGCTGTGAATCAGAGGCGGTAGACGGTGACGATGACATATGAACCGACGGTGAAGATGACAAATAAACCGACGGTGAAGATGACAGATGATTAAGTGGCGGCAACTGGGGGAACCCCGAGCCCTCTGCCTACAGAAGGGGCAGATGGCGTGGCCCCCCTCTAATAGGACGTGGCCGGAGTGACCACCGCTACGTCCACTACTCGAACGCCTCTTGTATGCTCCATCTGCGAACACTCTTAAACATTATATCAAAATGTTTATAAATTTAAGAAATTTAATTAATATCACATTGGCAAATTAGGATATATGTATTATAATATATCGTCATAAACAAAGAACTAACACAAATCAATCGGACGATTCCTCTTCTTGACCTCCAAACTCCGTGCCTTCCTCTCGAAGAATCGTCGAACTCAGTTCACTATCGAGAATAAATCTCGCCTCTTCGTCGATTCCTCATCGTCAATTTGGATAGGAATCAACTCTAACTCCGCAGTAGAATTGAGCAAGCATTGCTTGGTACATCGTCGTCGACAATGTATATGGGCTGTAAATGTTCCACATCAGCTTGGAACGCGTCATACCGTTATTTGTTTTCACTCTTTGGACTTGGGTATAATATTTCGTGCTTTGGTTTTGATAACTCCCTCCACCCTTGACGTGATGTGGGGTATAATGTATAGTACACTTGTTCTTTTGTTGAGCAAGGATAAATGGGTCATAACCAACCGTATATCTCCTTGTCCGATGTGGACCTCAACATTTCCATATATGTCACTTTTGTCCCACGCTGATTTGTTATCAAACCACTCACATTTAAAAGGGTCACCACTTTGTCCCCCGGGTAATTCAGCTGAATTATGTCAATTAACTTCCGTAGTA